>VTON01000101.1:0-515000 GCA_009617725.1 Hydropsyche tenuis
GACGTTTAAGTTACTATTTTAAATTTACACTAAAAAAAAAAATTTTACACATACAACCATTCGGAAATTTTTAGACATTTCTTATCTTATTTTTGCAATAAAACACAGTTTATAACTTCCTAAGTATTGAATGATTCTATTTTGGGACCAATTATCTATCGTATTTCCCACAGAATGATATGGACACAAGCGAAAGAACACTCACAATTACGAAATCATTAATTAAAACCATTCGTATTATTCAGAAATCAGAATAATAATACATATAGATATTAAAATGCCCAACTCAACAAGAAATTATTGCACAAACTCGAACGAAAATTCAGATAAAATCGTCAAAAAATTAAGAATTGAACTGACGACCATACGATCATCGATGCAAATCCACCCACTCTCATGATTTTGAACAAAACTTGTACCTGTGCTGTGGTGACTTCGCAACGCGTCGAAGAGCGACCCCTCGAAGTCCTGCAGCACGAAGTGGAACACGGTGGAGGTGTCCTGCTCGAGGATATCCTGACCCGTGTCGGAGACGATGACTGGAATGCCGAAGCTGGAAGCCGCCAGGAAAACTCCTCGTCTTTGCCCAATTCGCCCACCAGGCAAATACGCCTGTCCGCACCTACCGCCGACATCTGAAAACGAACACGAGTTTAAAATTCTAATCCGACTTGTCGCAAGTGCGCGGCGATTTGAGCGACTCGGGCGACAAATCGATTACGATGTTACCGGCTGATGCACTTGGTCAAATATTATCATCGCTCAAATCGAGGATATACCGAGGCCACCGAATTATGAAAGTTCACGTGTACCATTTTTGTCTTATCTCTGCCATAATACGTTATCTTGTTTGAGATTTTTGCGGCTCGAATAAACAAATGTCGGTCTATATATATAGGAGAAATATATTATTTCATACAGGTGGATATACAAAAATAAATAAACCACGAAAAGAATACGGAAGGGGGTTGTAAAAATAGAACCCTTTTATTATGACAAATATCATACTCAGAAAAAAAATTCTCTCGAAAACAACCGAAAATCCGGCTTCCTATTCAAACAACAACAATTTTTACGAAAACCCCACACATAGCGAATTCGAAAAACACAACTTCTTCAATAAATGCCCACATTTACACAGAATTCGCATTGTTATAATTAAAGCAGACCGAGATACAATAGTTTGATTCCCATCACGATGGAAATAAGCTGCGTGTTTTGAATTATGTTGAAAAAGAAACCGCACCTGCTCCACAAAACGTAAACGCGGTTCTATTGTCGACTCTTGTTCAACATGCACCTGTTTCTCTTATAAATGCGCTTTCAGATCCATTTTTCTCCGCGCAAACGGGAAGGAAATCGAAAATCCCACGACCGACAACACACGCCATTGATCGGTATCGAATCAACACGACGGAACGAATTATTGATCGATCTAGAACCGTCCAATGGATGAAAAAAACGCGCGAAAATAGTCGAATTCGAAATTTTCGAAAAACAAAACCAAGGTTATGGATTAGCTAATTCATAAAGGGTGGTAATTAACTGCACACAAGCTTTGATCATATTCACATTTGTAAAAATAATATACACCTATAACAATTATATTGCACGAATTATTCCACAAAAGTTTAATGTGTTCAACAAAAAATATTATATTTCAACACTGAACAAATCGAATGCACATAAGAAAAAATATTATCCACACGTATTAAATTGGTTTCCACGATAAAAATTACACCTGCACGAAAGATATGGGCAACATTATATATGTAGATCCATCCGCTATCTGTCAAAATTTTCGATCGGGCTGTTATTATTTTTTTCTATTACGACCTCTAAGATTATAATCTCAAATGTAATTGTTAGTTGCGATTAGGGATTCCAAAAATACCGACTTTCGGTAAAACCGGTATTACCGAAAAAAAAATTCCAAGTTTCGGTACTACCGGTTTCTACCGGTATTTTTTAAATTTTTTTTAAAATTTAGTTTATTATTTTTTTAATTTATTCGTGTACACACAAATACAATCATACCACGTATTTCAAATGTCATTTTCTCATTTTTAAATTTGCAAACCGATATACGTACGAAGTACGAAATGTACGTCCTTTTTTAAAATAAATTCTTCGAATTTAATAATTGTATTGTACAGTGTACTCTAAATTATCTGCGCTAATGCGGGGGAGAGCGGGAACGGATAATATAAAAACACGGACGTGACGAGAAGGGGGTACTGAGTTTCAGGGTCCTGATCGAGATTAATGAAATTTAAATAATTGTATTAAATAATTGTAAAATAAATCGTCTTGTTCGCTCATTACATATGGGCCCATACTTTTATCCGCACCTCGATTATCCGAATTTTCGATTATCCGAACTGCTCAAAATAATCAATAAAAAGCTTGAAAAATATTACGAATTTATCGATTTTTAAGAATTTTGACGAATTGCGCTCACTTTTTATCACACGTACGTGACTGAATGCGTTACATTTTGACCGTCAAATTTATTTGTTCTCAGAATTAGTCCATTGCCAAATACGATTCCTGTAAAAATACGATTCTCGTGAAAAATTTTACATGCATATGTATAAATATATATTTTTTTCTATTATTCGAACTTTCCCGTATCCGAACTACCTTCGGTTCCTATTAGTTCGGATAATCGAGGTTTTACGTTTGTCCTATCGTTTCTTGTAAAGTATCCTTATTATGCATTGTTCCCGAATATTTCTCAAAATAGAATTCTCCGACAAAACCAAAATTCATGAATCATCGACATTGTTAAGTTTCAGTCTTTCTGCTGCATTTGTATACCTCGGATTTTTCAAATAAACAGATTAAATTTTAATGTATGTATAATAATTTTATTCATAATTTTTTTTTTCTTATTTTCACCTAATTGATACCTACCGTTTTTCTTACCTATTTATTATTAATTTTTAATTATATTCATAACTTTGAACCATTTAATTTAATATTATTTCAATATGTTACTCATTGTCAGATATATGAAATTCAAAATAATTATAAAAGTATTAACTCGAATTAATGTAAGTAAACAATAAAAATAAATCAGAGGGCTCGTCCGCACGATTCTACACCAGGGCCCGGAATTTAAAGACTCGTACGTAATGCACTCATTGTCGAATGCATAAGAAAAAATAAAATTTTCGTAGAAAACATTCTTGTCGAAATTGGTTCTGGGGGCATAAAATGATCTGTTTCTCAGAAGTTCGACTTTTTTGAATCGTAAATATCGAAACGAATAGCGATCCTTTTCGCCAATGAATATGTTACATACAACTTTTGCGATCATCGATACGAATATGATTTTAATTATTAAACACGAAATAGGAATCAAAAATAAATAGACCTTAGAATAGAAATTATTAATATAAATTCAAATGAAACTAAATTTTTTAATTTTTCGGTATTTACCGGTAGATTTTTTCGAAATACCGGTAGTACCGAAGGCAAAATTTTCGCAAAAAACCGGTAGTACCGGTTTCGGTAATACCGGTATTGGAATCCCTAGACGCAATGTATCTTAAAGATGAAATTGTACATTTTATAGCATTTACCAAAAGAGAAAACATAACTAACCCTATAGAAATGTATAAATTATTGGTTAGAGGTTTTCAATCTACGTTTCCAAACGTTGAAACAATTTTGAAAATATTTTTAACTCTGCCAATTTTAAACGCTAATGGCGAACGTTCTCTTTCTGTATTAAAAAGAGTTAAAAATAGTTTAAGAAATACTTTACATCAGGAAAATTTAAATTGTTTATCAGTCATGTTCATTGAAAACGATGTAATGGATTTATTGGATAGTAATAAGATAATAGACCAATTTGCAAGTGCAAAAACACGAAAAGTTCCAGTTTAATTTTTTTGTTTTTTTTCTTTGCCTTTTTTTCGTTTTTTTCTTTGGTTTGAATAAGGTGGTAAATTTGCATTATTTAATAAATAATTTTGTATATAAAAAATGCATTTTCATTATAATATACATACAATCCACAATCAAAAATATTTGGTCACATCATAATTCGAAGGGGGCCTCCAAAATTACGTTGTGCCTGGGGCCTCCAGTGTGCTTAATACGCCACTGACCCGAACTGCGACTGACGACAAGACCGGACACGAAAACTGACAGGCGCATACACGATGCGATTTAGTCGGCATCGTTCATTCGATCCGATAAATCAATCGAAATTTTCGTATTGTTCCGTTCGACTGAACAGTCTTAAAAAACCGGACGAAACTGAACGGTTTTATAGCATATGCTGGCCATACACGCCCCGGTATTTCGGTCCGAAAAAACTGAGGTACGATATTTCACTACGTGTATGCCGTGTAACCGTTCAGTTTCGTCCGGTTTTTTTAAGACTGTTCAGTCGAACGGAATAATACGAAAATTTCGATTGATTTATCGGATCGAATGAACGATGCCGACTAAATCGCACGTGTATGCGCCTGTCAGTTTTCGTGTCCGGTCTTGTCGTCAGTCGCAGTTCGGGTGGACGTGCGCATGCGTCATGGCGTCTCAAACTAATCGCGATTGGCTAGAACAATTTATTGAGGTATATCGCAGTGAACCTTGTCTTTGGAATACTAAAGACAAAGAGTATCACAATCGTGACTTAAAACTTTCGGCGTACACTAAGCTGATTGAAAAATTGAAAATAGTAGACCCTAGTGCTGACAAAGATGCTGTTGTGAAAAAAATAAACAACATTCGCTCTACTTACAAGAAAGAGCCATCGCTGACACGTGTGCGTCAGCACCGTTTATTGTACCGTACGATAAATCGAAACACGTAGCGAAAAATCGTACCTCAGTTTTTTCGGACCGAAATACCGTGGCGTGTATGGCTTGTATGCCATGTACGATAAATCGAAACACGTGGCGAAAAATCGTACCTCAGTTTTTTCGGACCGAAATATCGTGGCGTGTATGGCCAGCATTACACGTAGTGAAATATCGTACCTCAGTTTTTTCGGACCGAAATACCGGGGCGTGTATGGCCAGCATTACATAAACGTGTAACTATGGATTGGAATATGAGCGTTAAATCCTAACATACATATGTTATAAAGTATAATTTCGCATACTAAATTTAAAGCTTATATCTTGGTCGATTTGATCCGTACTGCTGGACTGGCTTACGCTCGGTCTATAACAGATACATGAAACTCGACTTACAAAAAAAATATAGGAGTTACAGATGTTTCGGTTCACTTTTCAGTTTTCGGGTTCGGTGAAACATTTTACAGATGTTCATCATTTTAGTCTTCGATGAAACATTTTACTGTTTAACATTTTTCTTAGTGTTGTGACAACCCTAACAAGAAAACGTAAAACAGCAATAAATACCCTCTAAAATGCAGATGCGTGACACATTTGCAGGTAAGGTCACACCAAACGACTGTAAGCTTCATATTATGTTTGTCAAATCTTTATTTTTGCATGTTTTAATATCTTGAAAATCTCTGACCTACAGAGCACGATCGTAAAAAATACGGCTGGCAGCGAAAAGGAAAAACATAGGTCGAACTATCATATACAAAAAGGATAACGATACTTATCAAAACACCTTCGAATCGATAACGATATGAAATCGAAACATTTCTTGTGCACGAAACGAATTAATGATCGCAAAACTAACGGAAAAAATAACACAAATTAACGAGATAATTAAATTAACACTTCATTGACCTCAATACAAATAAAAATAAAACCCACTGTTCGGAACCAATCTGAATCCGCTGATCCTGAACAGCCTTCTAGCACATCCGAAGACTCCCCCGAACATCCTGGATATTTATTGTCGATGACCCCATATTAAATTGGAAAAAGTGTATTCAAAAGAACACTATTAAATCGAATCGAATGGCGGCCGAGCGCGCATATCGCATATATAAGGGAAAATGTGCTGTTGCGTCTCGGAAAAACAATTGTTGACTACTGAAATGAAGAAAAACAGTCGGTCGAGGAATACGATACCAAGTAGGGGGGATGTTCCGATGGTTGGATTGGGGAAATCGATGGCGAAATTGAATACGAAGCATGTGATGTTAGTTTGAAATTGATAATGAATGTTTTGTGAATAAAAAGGTAATCATTGACTGAAATATTTCTGAAAAAAAAGTGAAATTTTTCGGGCAAGATATTGTTGTAGAAAAAAAATGGAAATAAAAAGCTTGAAAAATCAAAGAAACTATTCGTGTGAGCCTCTTGTAATAAGCGAACCGTTACCGAAGTGTTGTAATGGAAACCGAACAACTTCAAGATCATCGAATATATTCAATGATACTTCATACGATCGCTGATTTTTCATTTTAATGCGTAAGTCACAACTCGAACACGTACAATTTATATTAATAAGACAACAGATAAATAATACATCTACTTACAGACGAAACGACTCCAACACAAAGCACCACACATAAAGACAAAGACTTTTTCCAGCCAAAACGTAATAAAAAGACCGAACTTCCGAAAACACGACCGATCCAAAGATCAATCAATCGCCACGTTCAAAACAACAATGAAAACTCCCACCAAATTTCACAAACAAAGAGACCACCAACCGGGAAGAAGTCAACTGTCCATCGAGGACCAACAGGGAATGGTGCCATCCGGGACCAGCCGAACCCGGGAAAAGTTACACCAGGTCAACTGCAGTATCGACTGCACTTGTGCATGACAACGGTCATGCGCCATCGATTGGCCCCCAGGGATTTCCCGGGATGATTCGCATCGCGCATATGCAATTGAGGCTGTTGCAAATTTATTTACGTACATGGGCGAGGCTCCGGGGCAGTGGGTCTTTGATGCAGTATTGATTTTGTATCGAAAATATTTTACATGCAGAAAAATTTAAAAGTTTCAATTTTAAGTGTTGTCGATGGTTAGAGACTTGTTGAATACGCTGGTCCTTGCCGATCGAAGAAGTTGTGCAACAAAAGGTACGATCTGTCGTACGTTTCCTTATAAATATGTATTAGGAACACGTAAAAATTACAATTAAATTAGGTGAATTTCAGAAAGTCCTTTGCATGCATAGCTGAATATGATCATATAATATTGTCATTAAACTTGAATTGAGAAAAAAGCCGAGCAACTCCAAGTTCATCGAATATTTTCAAAGATATTTCATACGATCGCTGATTTTTCATTTTAATGCTTAGGTCACAAAATCTTTACCAATGTCTAGATGTCAAAAGTGACAACATATGCACATTCAAACCTGATGGATGTTTATCGAAATGTAGACAATACTTCAAATGTGCTAATTATAAACTATCCTCTCATTATACGTGTGCAACAAACAAATTTTTCAACAGAAACAGTCCATTCATAGAGAAGTCCTCGCTCACATAAAGTTGTCACTTGCAAAGGAAATTGTTTTTATTTAGATTTACCTTTCAGGTGTAAATTGTTATTATTTATGTATCGATAAAAATACGACTACTTTGGAACGTTATAGTGAACGTGTGTTTGTGTTTATTTAACAAACAACCCTTTCACTTATCCGGAAGAGTGTTCACAACACCAATGTTGCCTTACCGTTTGTTGAGGACAATGGTGCAGTGATAGAATAAAATATTCATTATCCCAGTGATTCACTTCTTGAGTCCATTCTAGTCATCCGATCCATACATATGACCAAGTGTAAATCTAGTTGCGGTTACCTTTATTAAATCAATAAACAATTACAAATATTTTGTTCTTTCAATTATTGCACACAGGCATTCTAATTTCTCAATGATTTTCATTTCTCAAAAAATGAGAATTCTCGATTTCACTTATCAAATTCCTCGAGAATTCTCAAGAAATTTTGAAAATTAAGAAAAACGCATAAAACATATGTAATAATGTTATTACAGTATAGTGTAGTATCACAGACACCTTTGCTGCTTTTATTTTTTTTATATACATACCAATATTTAAACACGTAGATACATAAATATTATTATTCATTGTATGTAATTGATTAAAACCAGTGGCGGCTCGTTCATAGACACTGCGGAGTTGCAGCACCCCCAGAAAAATTTCGAAAAAGTTGCATTTAAATTTATATCCGAAAACATAGAATTTATGACGAGCGATGATGATAAACATGAAAATAATTAGATATTAAACATAGTAATGATATAAATCGAAGGGTAGTTAAGGGGCGGTTGAGATATTGAAATGATATTCGGTGAATACGATCTCCATATACAGTGCATATTTAGGCAGCGCGAGTTCGCAACGAGGTGCGCATGCGCATCACTCACTTTCGGTGAGCCGACTCAAACTTCATCGTTGCGCGATAAGCTTCTCATAGCACTAGTGCAGGGCAGCCGTTCTGCTTATTTTTCCCCCATTTCTGCTCAAATTTCATACTATTTCTTCAACTACTCTATTTTTATTACAGGTAAACAGTCAAATTATTTGTTTTACAACAAATAATTATACTTTCTTGTTGAAGTAGCGTAAAATTGGCCCGTCCACACACATACAAATTTTGTAAAATATTTTTAAATATTCATAATTCAAATTTTAATGAATCTATTAGCACATGTACCATTATTTAGTCAAGAAGTATGTGACCGTATTTGTAAAGAAAAAAATAAAGATTTGCTTTCACAATGCATTTAATAGCTGCTAAACTATTTTATCAATAATATAATATTTTCCAAATTACCGTAAAAAAATGCCAATTTCTGAAATAAGAGAATGATGTGATATTATAATATGTATATTCAGATTTAGTTCCAAATAAATTAGAAACAGAATTACGAGTATTTTATTCCCGAAAAGATTTATACAATTTTAACGGATTATGTGTATTATTAAATTTAATAATTGAAGAAAATTAGTCGAACATATTTTCTAAAACAATCAAACTAATGAAAATATTAGTCGCAATTTTCATGACCATAGCAAAACCTGAAAGATGTTTTTTAACATTAAAAAGAATAAAAACATTTTAAAGGAAAAATATGAAACAAGAGCGGTTAACAGAGCTTTTTCGATGATTTCTATTGAATCAAACTTAATTTCAGAAATTAATAATTTTTATGAAAAAATAATTGAAATATTTTTTCAAGCCAAAAATTGAAGAATGGGCTTCATATTTAAATGAAAATTATAATCTGTAGGTAATACCTTTTAATATTTTTTTATACAATAATTCATATTATTTTTTTTTTGACACTACTTATTGTTAGTCGTATGCAGGACCCCCACAATTTTAAGTCACGAGCCGCCACTGATTAAAACCCAACTAGAAGAATGGTAAAACATTAATTGTTAAATATTAATAGTTACATTATCACATATTATTCTTAAAGTAACTCTTACAGTAAAGGATAATAATTGGTAATCGGACATTCTTGTTAAAAACATTTTCTTTTCTTCAGTTTTCACAGAAAAAATTTCTTTTGTTCGGTGTCGGTATTGGTTCAATCGACAATGAAACAGACGAGAGCTGTATGTGAAAATGATTTGGTTCAGAACATCAAAAAATAAACGAAATTCAGGCTCTCGTATACACTTGGGTTTGTTTTTATGCGGATCTTTTTTTTGTGATTAAATAGTAAATAGAATCATTTACTTTTTAGTTTTATTCATTTTGTCATTTATTCTTATTTATCATACAGAATTGATCACATCATTATAATACTTTTTCATTCGCTTCTATTTTATATATTGAGTCATCAAGTATGATGCTTGCAGGAAAAAAGAATCTCGACAAATACCACCACTGTCAAAAATCCATTGTGTTGTTTTTCCGAAGAGTAAAAGAACTCCATACTTCAGCGACCGTGTTATCTTCTTCTCGAATCGTGTAAATAATTATTTCCATTCGACGAAACGTAAAACTACATACATACGTGATAAACGTCAAAAGTGACTTTGCCAGGCGACGCGAACACATAATATACCCATGTGCAGTGGTTCGAAATATTTGTTTTCTGAGCACACCCAGGATTGCCAACTTTTTTGTCGACCGCTTTGTGAACCTTTACCCGTTATGATATACACAATGTGATTGATTTCCATACGAAATATTATGCAAATTAAGAATATTTTGATTTCAGTCATGTTTTATCATTTTATTTTGTTACTGGCAACTTTACTGTGCGAAATGCTAAATTATACTGCTCGAACTGACACCATTATACTGGGCCGAATATTGTTACCCGTATAATAGTATCCAATTGACGCTATATAATTTATTTTAATAATTCAATTATTTTAAAATCACAAATTGTATTCTTCGTTTGATTTTATAGTACCGTGAGTGCTACTGTCAGTGTGTGCCAGATGCACGTGTGCTGTTATCGTTTGGGCAAACATCTGAGAACCATTCATGATATTATTTACATTTTTTGTCTATTATGTCACTGAAAATGGTTGACATTATGATTGTTTTAAGAGCGCAATTTACGGATCGATAAAGATTCGGGAGACATGGGGAGGCGGTTCTAGTAAGTATCTTATTTTGATTTAATTTAAAGTTCGAACAACAAATAATCACATATTGAATCAATGCATTATTTCAGAATATTGCCATAATATTTATCTAAAATGACCGTCGAAGTAGACTTCTCGGACAAACCTTCATTGATAATTCCCAAAAAACGTTCCGGAGGTAAAAAAGCTGGAACTGTATCCAGCCATGTAGACCACATCATCGTACTACAGGTAAACACTCGCATTCCATCTCCACCAATTATATAACTTAAACAAACAAACTGTTTCTTTTAGGGTTCGTCCAACATGACTTCGGCAAAGATGTATTCGTTGGCCGAAGCCAGCGGTGTTTTGGAACACCACAAACCCAACGGCAATGTCGTTTCTAAATTGAACGGATTAAAAAATCATGCCATCATGGACTTACCGATGATACCGGACGATGAAGAAAAATGCGAATTGTCCCCGGTCAAAACTGATAAGGAAATCGTCCCGTCCGAAAAGTATATGCAAAACGATCGGCCTCAAACATTGTCGAAGAATGGTTATCATCAATTTAATTCGAACTTAAATGGCAGCCGAGAAATCGTCGATCTTTCCCCCATATATGAGAACTCGTCTGATGCATGTTCTAGCCATGACGATGTACGGAGTTCGAATAACGACATTGTCAATCAAAGAAATTGTGTAATCGTCGCCGATGATGCAAACGATAACAATTCGTTAACTCCGAATAGTTTATCGCATACATATTCGGAAGCTAGTCTCGAAACTGGACAAGTATCCGATTGTCTTTTTTCAAAACATAGCATTAAAAAAACTAAAAAGCGCGTCAATATCATATCCGACAATAATATGCCGAGCGACGAAACCGAAATCGAAATATCAGCTTTGAAATGCGATTCGGAAACTTCGGGTTCTCCAGAAAAATCGATTTTAAGCAACCCCGATGGATATCTCACATTAAACGGAACGATCAAAAGAGGCAAGAAAAAAGGACAAAGCGTAGACGTAACTTTGAATATGTCCCGAGAAGAACTCGAAGTATTAGAAGCTACTATCGTCGCTAAAGAAATGAAGAAATCTCGACATTTCAGATGCTCTCTCTTATCCGGAATACACATAATACTTTGGTCGTTATTGTGCATGCCAATTGTAATTCTACTGTCCGGCGTATACTCCTTTTATATAGGCACACTTACATGGTATAATATATTTACTCGCGTCAGCGAAGAGAAGAGATTGTATATAAAAGTTTTTGTATCCCCATTTGTCATACTTTTGTATCCGTTTTTGATATTGATGTTTACTGTAGGTTTAGGTATTTATGCGGGGGTCGTTCAGGTGACTTATTGCGGTTCGACGTGGTGGAAGGAGGTTTGCGATTTTGAAAAGGGGTTTTACGGTTGGTTGTGCAATTTGTTGCATTTGTCCGATTGCAGTCCGTACGAAGTCGTTATTTTGACGGATTTGAAAGTCGTCGAAAACACTGATATGAGAGGACTTTCGTCTACGGAAGATATTTCTATATAATTTTTATACAATTTTCGCACTATTGTGTATGTATAGTTTTACTTGTAATATCAATGTTGCCTTTTTATTTTTCACAATTTTCAATATATTTATATTAAGTACTTTTAAACGGTATATGTACATATATTAATAGTTGTAATTGATTTTGTATAAATTTTATTTATTATTTGCTTTACATATCAATTCGATGTTTGTTTCAAATTAATTTAATCATATTTTATAAATTCGTCAACTTAATGTTTAAAGTTGTAACGTTGTGACATATCTTCGAATTTATTTTAATGTTTATAGTGACTTTATGATTAATATATTAATTTGTTTAGATTAAAGTGTAAAGCTTTTTCGAATATTTGATCTCGATGTAAAAAATTGGATAATTTTATCCAATTTTCAAAAGAGGGCCATATTTTTGAGCTGTTGGGAAAATTTTGACTGATAAATTATACAAAACATCCAAATTATTATAAGATTTCAAATGAAACTTAAATTTTTTTTAGATTATTTGATTTATAAAATAATCATAAATTATCAATATAATTTCTGACTTATGAATGTATAGATAATAGATATATAAAAATAAATGTTGATACCAATTTATTTAAATTGAACTTAAGAAATTATGTGAAATAAATCCATTTATATATTGTGTATCCAATTCTGCATTTAATATGCTCAAATATTAAACGTTTTGTATAATAATTCTTAGGTTAGTTCGATTAAATCGCCATATTCATTACAAACTGTATATACATTTATTAGAGAAATATGTAATTTATCTGCTCGCAGGGTGTTTTTTGGAAGGTTTTACAAGTAAAAGAAATTTGTTTTCGCTTGCTGTGTAAGTGGAAAGGCTGCAGTTTGCGTTGAATATAAGTGATATATAAATTATCACAGTTTAAGACTGATATTTACCTAGTCATTGCGATTATTGTATTTGTAAACAAAAATATATACATTGAAAAATTTATGGATTTCATTTTTTCATTTATTAAAGAATATTTTATCTATAGTAATATATTCGTTTTCAATTCATAGAATTCATAATTACTGGCAATATAATTGCAATGGTATGTACTTTTTTCATTGCAAGTAATTCTTTTACATGAAAAAATGCAATGAATCTCCAGACTAGCATATAATTTATGAATTCTCGAAACAGTGGAGTATTGGACGACATTCATTGAAGCTACAACTGTGTTCTTCAATTTATGAACTGATTGTTAAGTGTGACCATAATATTTTCTGATGACAATCTGAAACTAAACGAAAAACATAAAACGAAACATCGTCAACCTTAAACCATTTAAATGGTTAGATAATTGTTTCTATTCAAACTCAATTAGATTACTTTCTAAAATTTTTAATAGTTACTACAATTTTATTGAGGTATGGTCACCACATTACATTGATAAAGCCGGTTACCATGACTACCATTTATGTTTACTCGAAGAGATGCAGTTTGACTGGTCCAGTGGCTGGTGAACCCTCGAGTAGTCTGATCGTGTTCATGATTTCATCCGGGCTTCATTTTTCGTAATCGGTTTGGTTTTTTTTCTGAAATGTTCGAGTGCTTGTTGCTGAATTGATCACAAAGTTTTATAGATTTTCGAGTGGTATCTAAAATTCATGTAAGTATTTTTTGCTATATAAATTTTATTAGAAATTTAATAAACTAGAATGTATTGTAAATATTCAAATTTGCTGTTGATAGATTTTGAATATATTCGAAAAAACGTATTTTAAATTCAATAAATGATTTATATTATACTTATATTCCATTCAATCATATTGAAAAAAATATACTGAACCACTTTCTCAAAAATAAATTGAAATTAATGAAAATTGGACTAAATTGCATATGATATTCGATTTTCAATCATTCAAAATGATCATACTTGAAACCGAAAAATCGTAAAACTTTCAGACAAATTGCACCTTTCGTCTGATTTATGTGAAAAATCGACACGTTAATTTTTAAAATCAATAACGGTTTTCATTAAACTAAAGGTTAACAATACATATATACAGAACCTGTAGCGAAAAGACAACTACCATCTTGAGCTTGCCGAAATGAATCGAGTTATTTTTTTACGACACTTAAACGGTACAGTTTATTGAAATTTGTGTTGCCAGAATAAGAAAAAAACGAGGCGACTTTCAAAAATTTTCCACATTTTTTTTTTTTGTTTTTTTCTCTATTCTTTTTCGAGGAGAAACAATATCGTTTTTCGAGTCTGGAAAGGTTAAAAGAACTGGTTCGCTCCTTATACAAACATATTGTCTTCTCTTGCCTATTGTTTGTTAATGTAAATGAGGCTTTCGGAAGGACGAATGAGGGTCGGACCAGATCTTGTATATTTAAAGGATTGTTTTTTTTTTTTTGAGTTTTTCTGGATTTATTTTTTTTTTTTATTTTTAACATGTCGATAGTTTGAATATGTCAATCATCAAAGTTAATCTTTATCTGGCACGATCAGTAAATAGCTGTTATTGATTTAAGATAGATTTACTTAAAATGATCAAATTTCTGATGGTTTTTTAATAAGTTTTATTCTTCAATGCATATATTATATAATTGAAGATGATACAGGTTTTACTCTTCAAAAGTTAATTTATGATAATAATGATTTTTAAAGTTTGAAAGGATGAATTTGAAGTGTAAAAGCCTATAACAACGACAGTCTTCATAATTTCCTCTGAATGACAAGACTTTTTCGAACATCATCAGAAACTTAATTATTTTATCTGTATCAAAAATCTATCCATCATCTAACTAACTTAACAACCTAACTTTTACACATCCATATACTAACCACACAACATTTCGCTGAACTTCCACAAGATCGGCGCATCCGACAAAACTAAACCATCAACTTTTGCATAACACACCACGACACATTTTCGCCCGTCATACTTTCTATCCAGTTTTTCATACACATATATATATTTTTTTATTCCGATCGATTCGGCTGTCGAAGTTTGACTAGTTACTATAAATGGCGATATCCAGAAGACGGCCAGAAACGGTCGTTACGGAATGATCGATGTCCGACGACGATAACATCTTCGGTCGCAATTAATCCGCGGACGATGATGGCATCCGGAAACCGTCTTCGCATTCAGCACGAGCTGAGAATTCCGAATGGGAAAATCCGCATCGGCGTGCTTTTGATTGCCTACTTGCTTCGGAGATCCTATTTCGTGTGTGTGTTTGTTCTGACGTTCGTATGGCGGATTTTGAAGTCGTGGTGACACTTTTTATGTCACGGTAGATCAAATTAGATTGTATGTGATAAAAAAATATATTAATTTTGCTGTGAAGATTTTTAAGAGCGCAATAATGTATGGAAATGAAAAGAATTTTGAAAGTCCTTTTTTGATTATTTTTTTGAAAGTTGTATGTTTAAAAAATAACAGATATTTATTCGAGCTTTTTGTCGCTAATTTACCAATGATAGAATGTTTTTTTCCGTAGATATCATATTATTTTTATAACTTTAAAATATTTTATGCCCAATCCTCTTTTTACACGAGGGATATGTTCCAGAGACTACCGTGTAAAAAAACTCGTATGGTGACCATATAAAAATTGGAGATAGGTTTCATCAGTTTATTCGGATAGAACTTCCATTCAAATATACATACTTTATAAAAAATGTGTAATGTATAAAAAATTCCCCAAGTAAAATCATCAAAAAACAACGATTTTTTTAATTTAATAACTATAATTTCATACATATAATTATAACAGTATACTGGTCTGCACTAAATCTTACCATTGTGGCATAACAATGCTTTTTATTTTATTTTGATACCGTGTTAAAGCGAAAAAAACCGTGTAAAAAAAATAATCGGTTCTTCTTCCTTAAGCCGTATGATTTCGGAATCGTGAAAAAGAGCATTGGTGTATTTTTTTTATTGTATTGCTCACAGTAAAATTTTTATACATAGATTATTTTGTATTCAATTCGATTATGGTTGCCTTCTATTCCTAATATCATCAGTGGTGAATTTACTTTACTAGGGGCTCAAGGCGTCAACAAATTTTGGGGGTCACATAACGTATAATAGAATATATTTAAATATACAGGGTCGGGTTTTGGGATCCAAACCTGTCTCCTCTCCATTACACACAAATCACAAAAAAAAATTGGAAGAAAGTAGCGCTGCAAGCGAAAATCTTAACGTTTGTTATTGATATCAGTTTCATAAAATAAAGGACAAATGGACAATTTTAGAAAATAAAATTTTCTTTTGTGCAAACAAACGCTTTCTTTTCCTTCTGAAATTGATTCAATTTTCTTGATTTCTGTTTCATTGATATAGAAAAATTATAATAATTCATAAAAAATTTGGTTTTCAAAAATTATGGCCCTTTTCCCTATCGAGGGCTTTGAGGTAAAAGTCTCCACCGCTTATAGATAAAACCACTGAATATCATTAAAATGATTTCAAAACATTGAATTATAATTAGTTAACTAAAAAAATTCAATTTTACGGGAAGTTGAACTTATTAAAAAAAGTTGGCGGTATAAATTTAACTACCAACGTACAAAAGTACCAAGCAATACATTTTCATATTATCGCAGTTATTTATATTAAAACATCGCATGTATAAAAATCATGATTCATCTCCGTTTAATCGGAAAAGAAAGAATTATTGCGCATAACAAGCGCTACCGTCCGTTAACTTTTTAAAATATTTATCAATCCGGCGCGTTTTTGCGATGATAAATTTAAATTTCGAAGGCATATTTACGACGTCGCAAAATAACGACCTCAAACGAAATCCGGCCGAACAAAAAGAGCGACTTATATCGACATATAAATCAACTTTCCCGCGGTTCCGAAAAATCCAATTCGTCAATATCAAATCTGCGCGAAAATGGGCGAATTTAAATTGCGCGCCATTTTCGAGGTTACGCAAAATGGCGGACACAATGCGAAGACGATCCGCGAAACCGGTCGTTCATTATGTACGCTTTTGTACGCTATGTCCTGATTGGCAATGATAAACGACAGGGCCACTTTCTCGGATTGGTCTCTTTTTTGGGGAATTCAAAGGAAGTTTCGCGATTGAATCAATCGGTAATTATATGTGTGCAGTCAGGTTCGAAATTTTGGGTTTTTTTAATGTTGAAGCGGCTTTTCATTTCGAACGGCAGAGTTTTTTTTAAGTGTTTGTTGATATATGTATAAATGAATAGTGTATCTAAAAGATTTTTTTTTTATTAATGAGAGTTATATTTTTGTTGTGGCATGTTTGTCTTTTATAGTAATAAAAAGCTTGAAAAATGGATTCTATAATTTGGTCTCTTTAAAAACTGCATTTTTCAAACTTTTATTATTATAATAATGGAATTTTATTTTATTATTATGGAATAAAAACTTTTTTCAAACTTTTATTATTATGGAATAAAAAACAAACTCGGAAATAATCGAAAAAATAACGAGAAGCCGAAAAAATAATAAAACTACAAATAAAAAAAACTTTTTATAACTTTTTATATCGGTAAAAAATTTTTTTTACCGATAAATCATCGAACTATTGTTTGGATCATTTACCCGTAAACCGGTAATGACATGCCTATTTTGGTCAAAGATAAGAAATATGAATCCACAATATCAATATATTAATGAAAATACTATTATATATTAAAACATATGAAGACTTGATTGCATATTCTGTTAATCAATTTGTGTCCAACTTAGTCCAATTACGTACCATTTTAACATGTGAATTAAAATATGCAAACTTTAATTAATTATCCAATCATCATTGGTAACTCATATTTGATTTATACAATTTGTTTTCAGCTTTTGAAAATGATCATATTTCAAACATTGGCGCTCTTTTACGGCATCGTTTCGACGACTGGGGAAACGAAGACATTCGAAGATGACTTTAGGTTTATTTCACACAATGGTAAGTTATTCAAAGTCCTATATTTAATTTTAAAAAAAAGCTCAAACTCAACCTTATTATTGATCAACGATAACTTTTTAAATTTGCGATTGTTGAGCGAAACGTGGCACGGTCAGTAGATGGTTATAAACACGTATTATTGACCTAACAACTAATTGTAAGACTTTTGACAAGAAATGGCTTTTAGTATTCAATCTATTTAATTTTTCCTTTATCGATAAAAAAAGACGTTACATGACGGAAGTGCAGTTCAATTTAAATTATGAGTTGAAGGTGATAAATTAATCTACTTCATTAACCAATATTGATGTTGTGTTTTTTATATCACATTCTGATTGTCATAATAGTTGTGGAACATTTCAAAAACATCTGTTCATGATTTATGACTTTTTCTCAGCAATATCGTTTACCGTTCAACGGATAAAATATATTGGTCGTTTTGACGTAACGTATGTGCACTTTAAATCGTATAACTTACGATATAATTGTGTAAATTTGTATAATATGAGTAACGAAAGTTTAATAATTTTTTTTTTGAATTAAAAATGAGATTTTTTTTATTAGATAATCGATAATGTGATGATCATAGTTTTATTCTTTATCAATACCTTGATTAGTTTAAAAATTCTGATCTGAAATTAGATGACGAATGATTGAAAGGGATCAATTCACCTGATTTAATAAAATAATTAATAAATATTTTACGTTAATCATATGAATATTTTATTGATTATATTATATGTATTATATTGGTCAATCGTTAGTAAATTAAATATTCATAACATCAATTATAAAAAAGCATCTTAATTTTCGAAACAGAATAGTACCAAAAAACTATCATAATATACAGGGTCTTCCCCGGGACTTTGATAACTTCTAATCGGATTTAAAGTGACTTAGAGTCATGATAGAGAAGTGAGAATGATACCATTCCGAATGAAATCAGCTACAATTTATTTATCGTGTTTTACCCTCCCCCCTCTTCCATCGTCGAATGGGTAAAAAAAAAATTATTTGAACTGTACGAGTTAGTGAACGGAAGTACGCTATTCGACGATGGAAGAGGGGGGGAGAGGTAAAATTTGAGGGGGGGGTAAAAAATTAAAAATAAATTGTAGCCGATTTCATTCGGAATGGTATCACTCTCACTTCTCTACCATAACTCTAAGTCACTTTAAATCCGATTAGAAGTTATCAAAGTCCCGGGGAAGACCCTGTATTATAATGTAAATTATGGAAGTAAAAATTTAAACTATTCGTATTATAAAATCGAGCATGAAAACGAAATAGCACATTTCAAAACACATCGGGACAAGTGCAATTGGTATAATCACATCGTAATATTGGACCATCAATTTTGCACGCTGATAAAGTACAATATTGCGGGTCTCGTGCGCATATCGGTTTAGGATTTGCCAATCTTTTTTTCCTGTGAAATACTGAAAATATCACAAAAAATTATTAATCGAATGATTGATTTTCTTCTAATATAATCAAACAAAACATTATATAATTCTCTTACCAAGATTACGGCATACACAATCGTCTTCGGCACATTTTCCATGAGTGTGTCCCATGCCGATACAGTTTTTACGACATGTTTCACGGTTACATTTGGTCATTGCTTCGGCAATTAAAAATAGAAGAAAAACCGAGAAAATCAAATACTTCGCAGAGGACATGGCGGATCGTTTTGTGTCGGTAGTGTTGATGATTTCGCAGACTCGCAGCGAATGAAATGAAATGTGATATATGTATATTTTTGATGGTATTATGTGAGAGTGTTGTTATCTTGAACTTTACAGAGTTTATCGATGACACTTTTTAATGAATTACAATCTAAAAGAATATTATGCATGATTGTCTATTTGTTTATTTTGGGTCAGATAATAATTATTTTCCAAAATTTACACAGTTCATAAACAACATATGTACATATAAATAGAAATGATCGATTGAGAATGTATATATTTTAACATATTTAATATAATATACTGAACCATACTAGATTTAAATATTTTTTTTTTCATTTCGATTTTAACAGGAGGATAATCTTATTACTATATACATATTTTTTTATCTCTTATGAGATGATTTCTATGTCGTCGTCATCGTCATTTTATGTAATCAATATATATCATCATTATTGATAGTTCATTATTCATTATTCATTGATGATCATTATTCAAAAATGTTTTTAATCCGTAAAAATTCTCTATCAAATCTATCAATATTTTGTTTTTATTCAATTTACATTTTTTGAACAATATTACTTATACATTTTTCAATGTACATATTTGAATTCCAAATATACATAGATCTATTCTCTATTCGACTAATAACAAAAAATTCAATTTTTTTACGTAATAATAGTACACATATTGATGAAAAAATTTATAAATGTTATAAAAATTGCAAAGCTTTCTCTCTTGGTTCATTTAAAAGCACGCAGGTCGGCCTATTTGCCATATCTGGTTACACATGTGCTAAATTATTGCATGCAATAAACTGCAGTTTCGAATTTCGCACATTTAAATCGCACTTACGTTCGGCAGGTAATTGAGGAAATTTTTTATTTATGTTACGTCATAACGAGAGCTTTTTTCACCATCATCATTCACCATTCACTAACAAATGAAGACCTCTATCATTGATCTTACAATTAAACAATTTTCATTTAATATGCTCCTCACATCTTTTCGATTTTTATCTATTGACATTTTTAACTGTTTTTTTTTTTCAATCCCAATTTAGTACTTCACACGTTCGTCTTCTATCAATACATCTGTATATATACATTTTTCTATCTCTTCTGATCATTCCTAATATCTTCCTATACTTCTATGCGAGTCTTGAATTTTCCTTAAAATTTTACATTTTAAAGCTTTATTGTTAGTCTTAAAATCTCTCAAAAATATTTCACTCTAGATTCATCCACCTCTTAATTATATCTCCCTTCAAAAGCCATAATTATCATTACATAACTGGAAGTAATTCGATATGTCCAATTTTTATTCTCCATCCGACTGCTCTCACGTACGAACAGAACGGGTCTACACGTCTGATGGTGAGCTACCGTCGATGTCAACGACACTCTGTAAACTCTGGATGAAGCCGCAGAAGCAGCATCAGGACCAAAAGCGACACAGAAGCCGGACAGTCGTCATAAGCGAGGGCGCTCACGTTCAGGGTCGGACGACGCCCATTACTCGACCCTATATGGAGGTTGTTAGCGACGAGAGACCATCTTGGACATCTGTGTATGTGTGATGGAATATGTGGATTGACCATTCAGAGGAGTGGCGGATCGTAGTCCTCAAACGGTTGGGATGTTACAGGTTTTCGTGTTGATGCGCCACCTGTTGGTTGCTGAAGGGAATGAGTTAGAAAATTTAGATTTTTTTTGTGTTATTAGTGGGATTTAGTAGGTTGAATTTAGACTATGATCAGATTGAAAGCAAGTGACACGGTTTTATATGTATGTATATGGATAAGTGTACCGTTGTTTCGATCATGAAGTCATTTGGTAGGAGATATTTTCAGTTCATAAAAGTTATCTTTTGCTTTTGACTATGAAGTGTTTGTATGTGATAAGAAAAAAAAGTTTGAATTTGTATTGAAAATCAGAACGACCTAGTTCTGCAGTAGATGTGATATAAATTTTATATTATGATCATTACAAAAAAAAGAAATATTTATATTTATTTCTAATCATATTTCGTTCAGATTTTCCTTATTTAATTCGTATAAATTCTTATCTCTTATTTTTCTATACGAAACACCCAATTATAAAGTCATATAAACTGCGTACAAAAATAATATAAACCTATAAAAAACATAAAACGATCAACCAATCGAATCGAAAATGTTTGAGGGCTTCAGTCGCAATTCATTTATCGATCTTGCAATTTCGAAGCGAACGCGCACTATCCACGGAATCTGGTCTTCGACGACTTCCCATATTGGTTCTCCGGTAGCCGTTCTCGAGGCCGTCCTTCTCGTGGACGAGGAAGAGTCCATCTTCGTCCTTCTCTGGCCTTCTGTTTTCTGTTCAGGCTGGTCTGCACGTCCCGTTGGGTCACCGGAACGTGTTCCGCGAGGTCGCGCGTCCATCGTCCAGACGGCGATGTGAAAATCGATAATCATTCTAATCCCGTATTATTGATTGTAATGAGCGTTTGTGTGGTTTAAGTATAGTGTTTGTGGAGTGTGATGGTTTGGTTTGATTTTAAGTGGGAATTATTTTTTATCGATTTTTTTGTCGAAATATTCATTTGAATTTGATAGGGTGTTTGTGAATGAAGAATGTTATGAGTTTTGTATGAATTTGTGGTTATATCATAATCATCATATGCTGCATGTGTTATGTAATGTTTTTGTAATGGCAAAAATCTTGCGTTTTATTGTTGTGAAATTTAACATTGTCTGTTAGTGTGTTGTCTCCCTTTATACTTTGTGTTAATAAAAAAATAAATTTTAACGTAATATCATATATGACAGTAGACTTGTCTTCGATGTACCTATGAAAGGTTGAGAAAGACTTGCATTGCTGACACCAAGTATCGCAATGTGGTCAAAAAAACGTTGAGGATCAAAAACGCAAGGTTCGGCTTTGTAAATCATAAAAGAGCTCATTCTGGAAAATTAGGGTAGGAAAGCCATCATTTGAAAAAATATGCTGATGTGCCAATGGTGCTTTAATGATATTTAAATTTCACAAAAAACGCAAGATTTGCGTCTTTCATGGAAAATGCGATTACAAAAACGTTGTGTAACACATATGTATACAATATCCACTCCATCATAAGACCGTTATATAGTAGATATAGTGATATAGAAAAAAGTAACTTTTAATAAATTTGAATACTATAATAAAAACTATCCATTGCAAAATGGTTTAATTGTTAGAGCAACGGTGTGAGTCTCCATATATAGGCTTTACCACTTATTACTTAACTTTGATGATAGTTGGTTCAAAAAGGCTAAAACCATTAACATGTGTCGACTCGACATTCACAATTTCATTACCTCAAATGTTCTTTTCTTCATCTTAATTTTACTTCTTAGAATGGGTGCGGAAAACTATATCGATTCAATACAGTTAAATTGACTAACAATAAACCTAAATTAATCAGATGGTTCCATTTTCTTCGTAAAATCTTTGAACGCTCTGATACATCTTTCGGATCGATTTGTTCTTCGGTTCATAAATTTAACACTTGTCAATCGCTCGTTAAGACAGTTTTCTTGACGCGAGACGTGATCGGGGACTTTCAAGCCAAGAAGAAGAACGAGACTTTGACGAGTCGTTTCTAGCGCAGTTGAATTTTTTTGGTTTTGGAAAACTCGAGCGGTGGTCGTTTCCTCTTATGTGGCAGTTCATCAATTCCCATTCATGCAGCATCGAACATAAAACGATTCACTATAAATTTTGTAGCACAATTATTGGATTATTTATATTGGATTTTCAAGAAGAAATTATTGAGAAAATAAAAATTCCTGACTTGTCAACATATCGATTTCACATAATTAGAAACTTCCAACATATGAAAATTGTCACGTCTCTGAAAATCAACGATGGCATCGTTCAAAACGTCGTCACGTCTTCGGGTCATCGAGAATGGACAGCAAACGAAACGAGTTTCTAAACAACGCATTCGATTTTTTCCGTCTTCCTGCCTTTTGCGAAATAAACGTCGAAGCTTGCATTTTTCCTTCATATTTATGAGCGTTTGACTCGTTTTTGTCCCCGTAGAAGGGTACGCGGTAGATCTGCGCTATGAATTTTTCCCGCCGCATTAAAAGTCGATTTTCTCTTTTTTTCCCGTTCAATTTGAATCGTTTCGAGTCTCGGATTATGCATTGTGGTCGGTCTCGTTAAAAGTGCACGTTGCATACTAATTGTTCGCCATTAATGTCTGCGATTGACGACTTTGTTAATGAAGTTGAAGCTTTTGTATGAAACGATTTTTTTTTAAAGATTTTTAATATAAATAGATGTATAAGTTTGTAGTTTGTTATTAAAGATCAAGATTGTAAACTTACTATTGAAACTGGAAAAATACTTGATGCTTTTAAATAGTACTGTTTTCCATTCTTGTTCTTGGTCTTGACAATTTTATGACTTCGAGTTCACATTTATATTTAATTTTTTCCATTTGAATGAATCAAGTTGATGATTGAAAATAAATAAATTCAATTCAAATCATGATTTAATACAAAAAAAAAAAACAAATCCCTGCAATTTCTCAAATAATAATAAATAAATATCAAAAAATAAATAAAATTGAAAACCATCATTTAAAAAATTAATCATAATTTTAAATGTTCTGAACGTTCATTAAATTTAATATGAAATACGATAGGGGATAACTCATACGTGACATCGCGTAGTACGTTTCTCGAATGCGAATGCACCTTAGCGGAGTGCAATAATTGCACTTTTTCATGAATCCTTGCAACGAGCAAGCGACACGAAGAATGCGATTTATATTTATATACGGAACGGGCTTGTTTTTTGTGCCGGCAACTGAAACCTTGTTAAGTCCCATGGTGCCTTCGGACGGACAACCCGTTCCTCAGCAGTGACATTATAACTTTGCAGGATTGTAAAGTGTGTCCAACGTTCTGATACCGACCTATCTTGCCTTGAAATAGAATGGTTTTTTGATACTTCTTGTTTCAAATAACTTTAAAGAGAATTTATCTTAAATGTTGAATGAAAACATAAATATTCTCTTATATTATTTTGGATATAAATTATTTAACTTTATTGAAAATTAATGAAAAGTGATGCAATCAGTTTTGAAATTGTTTGATATCGATTGATTTTTATATTCGAATCTTTTTTATAATCATAAGTGCATCTTAAAATAAAAAAAATATCTGTACTTTCGGTGGTATCTAAAAAAAAGTCTTGACCCACATTAGACTTTAAATGCATGCGATGAAGTTGATTTCAAATATGTACTTTAGAAAAACTCAAGAAATCCTCGTTTATAATATTTTAACGATAGATTCTCATACTTTCACGGATATATTTTAAAAGCATTAGTGAAAGATCATAAGGGAATTCGACAAGCCTATTCGTCACAGTTTATGGAAATTACACTACAATACCGAAACACGTTATTGATTCGTTATCGTACGCTTTGTTTAATCTTACACCCTCTTCGGGACATCAATCCAAAACCATCGCACAATATCCGAACTCAATCTTCCCAAAACCATCCAACAAAATATAACATAATACCACACACTTGTCGCCACGACGATATCTCCAGAACACGAGCTCCAACAACACCCTGGCCATATACGGACGAACACTTCTCGACCGCTAACTGTAAAAACTGTTCTTCATCGGATCGGATGCGGTTTCGTCTCTGCGAAACCATTCATTTCGCTTCGTATCGTCCTTTTTTCATCCGTCATATTCACATGTTTCTTCTTTCAGACCTGATGGTCGGCGGGGGCGAGAGGTTCGCCGACGAGGGAGTCGCCAGTTTCGGTCAGCTACTGTTCGACTTGGAGAGGGATCAGCTTTTTGTTGGGGCCAGGTGAGGATGAAAATATTTGTTGCCGTTATTGTTGACTATTCATCGGCGTTCGAGTGATTGCCAAATATGGATGTGGATTGGTGGTTTTTTTGTGTATTTTTTTGAATTCGCGTTTCTTTGGTGTTTTTTTTTTTAATTAACATTTGATTTGATTCGAAAATATGTTTGTTGATTCTTATTTTGTCAGTGTTTATTATGTTCTAAAATAATTGTCTCTATAGCGTTTGAGTATATATTATATAAGATTGATTGACTCATTGATCTAACAATGAAATCTAATTTAAATTTTTTTATTCATATTTCTGATAACATTTCCTTTGTCATTGCTAGGAAATGCAATCCCATAATCCTAGAAAAAACTTTATCAGAATCCCGATACTTCTAGGTTTTATTATTACATATACAACCAAGTCCAGAGAGTACCATGTAAAAAATAACGTATGGTAAATATATAAAAATTGGAGATAGGTTCGATCAGCATATTTAGATGGAACTTAGAATCTAAATACAAGTATACTTAATAAAAAATGTGTAATGTGGCAAAATTTCGCAATGTGAAATCATTAAAAAACATCGTAAATTTTCATTTAATAATTATAATTATATACTAGTTTGGTCCGGATAATAATAATAATAATGTTATAATAATGTTAATTTTTTTATTTTTAAACCGTATTGAAGTGAAAAAAACAGTGTAAAAAAAAATTGGTTCTTTTTCTTGAATCGCGTTAATTCGAAACCGTGTAATTAGAGCTATGGATGTATTACGTTATTTTCATTACCATCCAGGGATTTTGGGATTAAGTTTTCGTTTGGAATTGCATTTTGTATTCACTATTCAATAAGTATAGATGACGAAGAAACATTTCCGTATTCTGATAGTATCTAAAAGATTTTATCCTATAGAAAAAATTCATAGATTACATATGTACAGTGATGATGATCATATGATGAGCAAATTGGATAAAAATTTCGTATTTAAACACACAACATACGGAATTCATATGTAATTCAGAAGCAAATAAACATAAATAAATACGTAATCTAATCACGAACGCATTTGCATAATTCCAACATTTAATTTTATTCGAATAATATTCAAAATACTAAAAATTCAAAATTACTCCTTATATGAAATCAAATACTATTATATGCGTTTTAAATAGCATATTTGCATCAAAAGCCGATTTCCGATTATACGTGTTGCATACTGGTGCATTTGCATTGCGTATACCTAGCTTGTTATGCATCTCGAAAACAATGGTGGGCTTCGACCCCATCGATGACCGCATTTTCTCATTAACCGACGACAGCTGAATGGGGTTTCATCTCTCGAAGATGTAAGAAGACGATCTTCAGATATGTTAAAGCCGTGTATTGTTCCACAGATGAACAAGATGCTCACTATGCGTAAAGTGAAGGAAGTTTGTTTTGAATCTTGTCGATGTTGGCGCAATTTTTGTTTGATTTTGAGAAAGTTTGGTTTTATTGATTGGTTAGGTTAGGTTTGCAGTTGAGATTATGTCAGTTATATGTATAAGGTTATATGGAGTAGCGAACTTGGAGCGGTTTGTTTGTTGAGTATTTATCTAATTGTAAAGCTATTAAGTTAGGGATGGTTTTAATATTCAGGTTTTTGAAATATACATTTTCTTAAAACACACAAAATTAAAAATATTCCAAATGATATCAAAAAGGTTTTATCCTGCAGTTAAAATTTTATATACTGCACATGATGATAAATTATTTGAAGCTCATGAATTAATATTTATTTTACAAAACCTTATATTATACAATAGTCAATAGTAATATGTACAAGTTGCCACTTGCCGATAATTATTATAATGCATAGAATAAAAAAGTGATAAAAGTCCATAAAAAATATACAACACAAAATTTTCAATGCCTAAAATTATTTTTCTTATAAATTAATTATTTTCATTATATGTATTGGCATTTCATGGAGTTTTAAAATAATCAATAGCGGTGAAAATAGTATTATATCACATAACAGATAAATAAATATAACTTTCCTTTCTATTTATTTATCTCACAGTTCACTTCCACTGAATTCGCATTATGAAGAACAAAAGTCGTCGTCGAGAAACCGTTCACTTATGCAAACGTCTCGTTCGACATTTGTTAGCGCGCGCGAAAAACATACGAGCGAGTGTTGCCAGCACACTAAATACGAATTCACACAAACGAGCCGTTGTTCGATCACCACAATAAACCTCCTCACAGCGTTATAATTCAGGTGCAAACCAAAACAAACGATACCTTCGTCGGTGGTATCTCGGCGACATGATCGCGTGGGCTTCTTTACGATGCACGAGCTTCGCCCCCTGAGTATGGCTGGCCACCGCGGTGTTATGGCCGATCGAGGAGCCAAAAAAAAAATCGCGGGCTCTTTGAAGCACGTGGGACGTCAACCGCGGCAAATCGCATTCGATGCGCATTTGCAAAGGGTTATTATCGTGTTATGTGCGAAAGTTGCGCGTCGGAATCGCTAGAGGGGACCACCTGCGTGTGTTTGATTTTGAAAATGGGTTTTATGTTTGAAAATGGTGTTTGAGATTTGGCCAAATTGAAAGCAATTTTTATTTTTAATTCAAAGAGGATATGTAATCAATTTTGGGTCATGAAAGGGATAAAAAAGTGCGCGCATCTTGGAGATTGCATAACATCTCACAGCTATAGCCATAGAGGCCATAGGAGTCTTTTCTCCCTCTAAATTTTGAAAAATATTACAAATTATCAGGGCTGTGGAGTCGGAGTCGGAGTCGCGGTGTTTTGGCTGGAGTCGGAGTCGGAATCGGAGTCGTGAGGTTGGAAAAATTCGAAAATTGGAGTTGGAGTCGGAGTCGTGTTTTTTTAACAACTCCACAGCCCTGCAAATTATTCTAGAAGTCCGAAATTTCTCGGTTTAGGTTCAACTGAAAACCTTTTTTTCTTTATACCTTTTAGTTCAATCACAATTTTCAACAATTACTGAGAATTTAGTACATATATGAAAGTATTGTATGACTGAAATTGGGAAAGTTAAGAGCGTCTATATAAAAGTGAAAAACAAATAAGGCTCACCCGGAATTGCAAAATAACATATTTTATTAAATAGAAGAGGCAAAAAATAATCGAAGATACTCAAATATTGTGCAATATAATAGTTTCAATCAAAAAGCCTTGACATTGTCGCAGCTTTTCGAAAATAGTGTGAAAGTCAAAGTGTGACCATATGGCGCGGTGGCCTCCATATTGGCCGAGGCGAGCTTTCGCATGCGAAAACGGGTCATACTTCCTTCCGTTATCTTCGTACGCGAATGTACGATATTTTATCTTTTTTTTTTCGTCTGACAATGAGTCCTAATTGGCTTATAAATCTGACGTGTTCGTTTCGTGAGTGCGTTTTCGAGGGGTACCTAAATTTAAATTTGTGTCTGCGATAACATCTTGTCTGGCGAAACCTGAATCATTCAGCTCGGGTTCGGGATGAGTTTTTAATTTTGTATTTTCAAATTTTCCGCTTTTGATATGATATTTCCACCTTTGAATGGTTTTAGTATTGATTTAGTCGTGTTGGATGCATCGGTTTTTATTTTTTTCGTTAAACGATATCTAGTATATAATAAAAGATGTCTCAAAATAGACGAAAGAAGTAATTTTGATAGAAAACATAGATTTTTAATTAAAAATTATAATGTTTTTATTGATTCACACAGTATACAGTATAGGGTTACGTGTGGAATAGCATATCAGATAAATGGATTTACTGGCATATACGAATTTTTTCATTTAAATTTTCCACCACTTTCTCGCGTAAATGTAGCTGAATTTCATTGATATAGGGATCATTTCCTCATTCAATGTGTGGGGGGTCGTGAGCTTGTTGGCATAAACCTTAGACTTCAAAAACTTCCTAAAGAAATTTAAGAAACTCCCTAAAGAAAAGAAAATAAACTCCCTAAGAAGCAATTCAATCATTGCATGATTCATTTCCTAGTCGTGTAATTTCCCGTTTTGGTGATCAGAATTGGCCGGATCATGCGATTTTACGCCTTTGGTGGTTTTTGAAGTTTAAGGTTTATGCCAACAAGCCCATGATCACCCACACCTTGAAGGAGGAAATTTAGCACTATATCAACAAAATTCAGCAACATGTATGGAAAAAATTCATAGAAAATTCAACATAAAAATGTGTATGCGCCAATAAAGTCATTTACCTGATATACTATTCCACACGTAACCCTATACTGTATACTGTGTGAATCAATAAAAAAATTACAATTTTTAATTAAAAATCTATGTTTTCTATCAAAATTACTTCTGTCGTCTATTTTGAGACACCTATTATATAATAAAAGAAATGAAGAAGTGATCTGAGCATGTTTCTATGATTTGATACAATTAGTCAAGAAATAGTTTCAGTTTTCAGTTAACTTAAAATTATCCAGTGAATAAAATTATTTATATCTAATTCTTAATTATATGGAAAAAACCTCGCTTTAAATGATGACGGTGGTAATGATTATTTGTGCTTATCTTCTCGAAATGGATACATAAAATAACTTTTCAATGGAACCGGAAAGTAGGAAGGTCGAATTTATCGTAATTTTCATTTATCAATAATCCGTTAATTTTTTTACTGATTACTGATTTACCGGTAAATTAAATTTTGTAAAAATACCGGAGAAAAACTGGAAAAAAGAACGATAAACTATAAAAAACGATTAAAAAAATACTCGAAATGCAACGAAATAAACAGCTAAAAAACGTATTTACCAGTGAAAATTAAAATTTACCGGTAAGTTACCCTGCTATTCAGATCATTTACTGATAATGGCCTTCCTTCCAGAAAGGTTTCATCATAAAGTGATAACAACGATCATGATTATTTATCTCAATCCCAAACATCGTAATCATAATCAATCGTTCCAGAACATTTTTTACCGATTCCATCAAATGAGATAACATTTTCAATTACAGACACAGTTCAGCAGGTCGCGACTTTCGCTTATTAAATATTAACATTTCGATACGCGATTGGGCAACGAAAACCGCATCGGAAAATCGTTTTTCCCGCCACTACGGACGCCTAACATTTTCGCCGTCTGTCGACGGCGCGCGGCCGTAACGCCGCGACTCACGGCCATGATTGACGGGCGAATCGATCGGTTGCAATATCGAATTATGTAAAGCGCGCGGTTTTGCGCCGGCATTGTTGGCATTTGAATGTTTGCATTGCGGTGTTTGCGGCGATCGCACGAATATGATAAATCGACACAGACGCTCGTTATGATCGACCCGGTTCATGGCGGGAAAATCTGCTTTTATTGCATAATTTATGTGGATGTGTTATGTAAATTGGCGGGGCAATAGTTGGCGATCTTTTTGAATGAGGTTTTTAGTACTTTTTATTAAAGTTTGATGTTTTTTTTTTGTTAACTACATATATGGCCGGTTACTAACCCATAAATTTCAGTCATAGTCAGTGGTTATATATTGAAACGGTCAGTTAAATGCAGAAATGGTGATTTTAAAATTATTAACAAGCTTTTGATTAATAATTTTCGTAGAAAAAAAATACTGATTTGAATTTAGAACTATATTACAGATCAAAAGGGTACCCGGGTGTTTAATAATCAATCGACTGTCAATTATTTTGAAAAAATTTTATCTCATAAAATTTATCATAAATAATGTAATTTTATATATCATGTTTGTGTTCGTTGTAAAAAATAAAAAAATAAATAGCAATTGATGAGGACTTCTCAGCGGTAGAAGAACACGGAAAACTAGCTTCAAGAATGTCAATCGGTTTAAAGAATTCTCCGATAATTTTCCAACAACTTTTTTCGAAATATTTATAAAACGAATGTTACGCAATAAATGCAGCCATATGGCGCACTTCTTTGATTGTGAGAAAATGCAAGAGATCGTTTTGCCTGAGGGTTTTCCAACATTTATTCATCAAATAAACAAAAATTAATCTGGATATAAAACAGAGACAATCATCGCCAAATCATTGAAAATGCAACATCTTTCAAATTTATTTCGGAACACTTTCTTCGAATATAAAAATTGAGACCTTATCGATATAAAAAAACTCAAGATAAGAAAAAAACGAGATCTGAACGAGGCTGGAAGATGAACGACGTGCGTTGTTTCTCGCGGACGGCACTTAATGTCTATAAATCATCGCAAAATGGCACTCAATCGACTCGTTTCGACGCGAAATTGCACGTCGTCGCCAATTTGTCGAATAACGTCATGAAAAAGTCCATTAACACCATTTAAATAAGTGAGTTTCGGTGTAAAAACTTCCTCTCGTCTTTCAGGGACAATTTGTATAGGCTGTCGCTTAAGGGCTTGAAGAGATTGGAAAAGGCTTCTTGGGATGCTCCTCGAGAAACAGTAACACTTTGCCAAGACAAAGGGCAGTCTGATGATGATTGTCGTAATTATATCAAAGTACTTCTGAGTGATGGTAGAAGGCTATTTACTTGTGGTACTAATGCGTTTTCGCCACAATGTTCTTGGAGAGAGGTAAATATAATATATTTCATTTAATTTTCATAACAAAAATACATATAAATTTCAAAATATTTCAGATGGATAACATCAATAATGTGTTAGAATGGGTGAAAGGTGTTGCGAAATGCCCTTACAATCCGAAAGCCAATATAACGGCATTGATGACGATAACTGGTCATTATTATGTCGGAACGCCCACGGATTTTTCAGGATCAGATCCTGCTATATATAGGTAGATAAAATTTTAATATGGATACACCCAATCCTCTTTTTATACTGGGGATACATTCCAGAGACTACCGTGTAAAATATGACATATAATTATATTTGGATAGAACTTCCGTCCATATGTACTTTACAAAAAATGTATTATATAATGTGAAAAATTTTCGCCATGTAAAATCATCGAAATACTATACAGGGTCTTCCCCGGGACTTTTATAACTTCTAATCGGATTTAAAGTGACTTATGTTAGAGTCATGATAGAGAAGTGAGAGTGATACCATTCCGAATGAAATCGGCTACAATTTATTTTTCATTTTTTACCCCCCCCCTCAAATTTTACCTCCCTCCCTCTTCCATCGTCGAATAGCGTACTTCCGTTCACTAACTCGTACAGTTCAAATAATTTTTTTTTTACCCATTCGACGATGGAAGAGGGGGGGAGAGGTAAAATTTGAGGGGGGGGTGGTAAAAAATGAAAAATAAATTGTAGCCGATTTCATTCGGAATGGTATCACTCTCACTTCTCTATCATGACTCTAACATAAGTCACTTTAAATCCGATTAGAAGTTATCAAAGTCCCGGGGAAGACCCTGTATATACATCGATTTTTTTTATTTAATAACTATAATTACATACATACATATAATGATATCAGTATACTGGCCTGCACCGAATCTTACCATTGTGGTATAATAATACATATTTTTATTATTTTTATACAGTGTTAAAGTGAAAAAGCCGTGTATAAAAAGTAATCGGTTCTTCTTACTTGAACAGCGTTATTTCGGAACCGTGTAAAAAAATCGTGTTAAAAGAGGATTGTAACTTTAAATGTAATGTATGTATATGTAATAAAACTATATTTTAGGGCAATCGGAAGTGCTGCTTATGGCGGTCACACTTTACGTACTCCTCAATATAATTCGAAATGGTTGAACGAGCCACAATTCGTTGGATCTTTCGATGATGATAAATTTGTATATTTTGTATTTCGGGAACCAGCAATTGAGTATATGAACTGTGGAAAAGTATATTGATTTTTGTATGTACATATGTTAGTCAATTAATTTCTTGGGTGATATAAATCGGAATAAAATATTTTCTAGATAATCTATTCGAGAATTGCAAGAGTTTGCAAAAACGATTCTGGTGGTAACTTGTTATTGAAAAAAAATTGGACAACTTTCATGAAAGCTCGCCTCAACTGTTCCCTACCTGGAGAATATCCATTTTATTACGATATGGTACAAGATATCGAATATATTCCAAATCAACGTTTACTATTTGCAACTTTCACAACTCCTAGGTATTTGTTCTAATTTTTATCCAATTAATGATAAATAAAATACCATATAAAACTTATTTGATGGCAGATAAACGCTTGAAATGACATCGAGTGATCAACCAGCCATTAATTATTGTATCTAATTGTAAGTTTCTAAAAAAAATTGCTTGATTTGCAGCAATAGCATTCCAGGTTCTGCAATATGCGTATTCAACATGTCTGCAGTTGAAAACGCTTTTCTTGGCCCATTTAAACATCAAGCCCATTCTGGTAGTATGTGGGAAAGTCAGTATGTTCCTCATCAACAACATACTCAATGCCTCGATATAGATGCGAAGTATTTTGAAAATCAATTATAATTTTAAGCAACTATTATAGATTTAGTAGGAATAATCGTTTTTTTTTTTTTTTTTAGATCGAAATTCACCGAATTATTCAACTATCAATTAATGGATAAAACAGTTCAAGCTGTTAATTTTCATCCAGTTCATACGATTCAAATGGAACATTATTCACATATAGCAATAGCTGATGTAGAAACTAAAAAATCTAATGTTTTTGTCGTTTTTGTTTCTAACGAAAATGGGATAGTGAAAAAATTATCGATTATGCGAGATATGAAAAAAAGTTGTTTAGTAGAAATTCTGGAACTAGAAGCGCATAATACAATTTCCCCACTGAAAATAATGAAATATTTGCCAGAAATAGTAATAAAAAAATTTTAATAATATTTTTTAGTACCTATAATATATTCAAAATATCATTTGAATTTTTGTTTTAGAATTCGTTATACGTTGGAACTGAAAATGCTGTGATGCGTTTGCCAATAAGCAGATGCAACAGATATTTTACTAAGGCTAATTGTTTAAATGCACAAGATCCTTTATGTGGATGGGATGAAAGGAGAGAAATTTGCACTACGATTCCTATCGGTTCAAAAGTACATTGGACTCAAGATCAATTGAAATGCCCAAATATTGAAATTCCGCGTAAGAAAAAATATATTATACGCAATTAGCAATAAGGAAATAGGTTGTTGATTTGAATTCTATGTATAGACGATGGAGGATGGTCAGCATGGTCTCAATGGAGTCCTTGCTTACAAAAAACAGAAGAAATAATAGATGATACACAAGACAATCAAGACAAGTGTTTATGTCAAACAAGATCATGCAATAATCCAACACCGAAAAATGGAGGAAAATCTTGTGAAGGTACTTATTAAAAATTTTAAGAACAAGTTCATATATAATATTTTGATATTTATATTTCATAGTAATACCATTTCGCCTTCTAACATTTTTTTTATCGAATAAGATTTTTTTATCAAAATGCAATATTTAGGTATCACAATTAGAGTTTCAAATTGTACTGTTCATGGAGGCTGGACTGCCTGGTCTGGATGGTCAGCTTGCAGTGCAACGTGTGGTGTAGCTGTTAAGTGGAGAAGACGTGCTTGTGGAGCACCTTCACCGATAAATGGAGGACGTCTTTGTGTAGGTCCAGATCGATCAGAAATTTACTGTACCCAAAATCCTCCATGTCCCGGTATATGAGTGTTCAATTGAATTTTTAATACATTTCAATTTAACTGTTAATAAAATGTAATTTTATTAGCTCCAGTACAACCGATCAGAGAAGCTGGGTGGTCAGAATGGAGCTCGTGGAGTGCATGTTCTGCTCCTTGTGGAGGTGGTGCACGTTGGAGACAGAGACGATGTGATTCTCCTCCTCCAACATTGGGAGCTCAACCGTGTTCTGGATGTGCTGTTGAAGCTGAAGCGTGTAATAAGCATGCTTGTGAAATAAAAAGAGCCACTGCATGGACACCATGGCAATCAACAAATTCAAGTAAGGGCTTCTTTGATATAGAAATAATTCGAAAATAACTTTTGATAAAATAAAATTTTTAGATAACTCAACAAAAGGTGTATATTTGGAAAAACGTTATAAGTTTTCATGCAGAGCACAAACAACAGATCAAATAAAAGTATTTATATTTTTAATTATACATTTTATAAGCAGCACAAATTTCATTATTATTCTTTTTAATTCCAGTTGTCATTATTAAAAGAAGAAGAGCGTTACTGTAGTAGTGACGGCATTTGCAACGCATCACCGTTAACAGATTCATCAGCCAACGGTTGGTCTGGATGGAGTCAATGGGATGCGTGCAGCGTTGAATGTGGGGGAGGGTATCAAACGATGACAAGAACATGTTTGAAACCACCGTGTCAAGGTAGCACTAACGTTCAACGAGCTTGCAATGTTCATTCATGCATAGGTAAAAATAAAAAACAAAACTATATTAAGTACCTTCAATTATCACCAAATTCACTATTTCGTTTCTGTTGATTGATATAGAAGGATGGGGTTGTTGGGGTGACTGGTCACCATGTTCTGTTTCTTGTGGATCTGGACGTATTGAACGTCGAAGGCCTTGTCTCGCACCAGGAGGTTGTAAAGGAGATTCTGTTCAAACTACACTTTGTGACGGACCGCCGTGTTCAAGTTAGTGAATTTTTTTATGTTAATTTAATTTCATATTAAATTTTATATTATATTTGTGAATCAAATTAGGTTTACTTGGATGGAGCAATTGGTCTCCGTGGTCTATGTGCGATACAGAAAATAAGCAACATAGAAGAAGGCAATGTCTCATGAAAAACTCTTTTACTGATAGTGATATTTGTCAAGGACCAGATACTGAAACAAGACTTTGTAATTTTGATGCTTATCATAGTATGTATTATATACTGATTGATGATAAAATTGATAAAAATAATATTTTATACGAATTTTTAAATATTTTCAGATATACAGACATCCAACCAATTCAATCAACCACTGATGACTACAACCAATGACGAAGGACTTAGTTTAGCAACAGTTATCGGTTTAGTTATAATATCATTTTTAATAGGAGGTATTTTGGCTACTGGTCCAATTTTATGGATAGTCCGTCGAAAAACTCCAAGAATTCCTTCTAGTCCTCATTATATAACAAAACAAAATAGTTATGTTAGTGTGCCACTTAAAGAAGTACGTATTCAAAAATATTTGTATGTACATACATAAATAAATATTATTTTTTAACAGATTAATTTATTAGGTACCAAAGAAGACTTTATCAACATTTTCAAAGCCAAATAATATTAATACAGACAGAGACATTTCTTTGGATTCGCCTAAATTATATCCGAAGTCATTGGCAGGAGATTATGAGACGGCGACAGTCAAAAGAAATTCTCATGCAAATCAAGGAAATAGTAGTTGTAAAAATAACATAGATGTTGATCAAGACAAGTTTTATTAACTGTTATCGAAAACTTATCTTCAGCAAAAGCTTTAATATTTGAGATATATTTATTTAAAAGATAGATTAAGTTCCACAAAAATTAAAATGGGCTTATGCTTTTTTTATTGTTAAAAATACATTTGCAAACAGTTGTAATTTTATATTTATAAGCAACAATTAGTGTTGACATGAAAAAATATATCTGTGATAGTATTTATTTTTAAAATATGAAAATATTTTAAGATTTAAATGAAAAAAAAAGATTTAATCATGTACAGTGCAACCCCAATTTTATGTGCCCGGAATTCATGTTTTCCCGTTATTTGCGTTCAATTTTTGTAGTTCAGAAAACAGAATTTTTTAAATTTTAACCCCCAATCTATATTTTCCTTCAAATAACGTTTTTTGTCAGTCTCTTCAAAAACGTTAAAATGGAGTTTCACTGTATTAGCTTTAAATTTGAAATAATAGTTGAGAATTTATGTCAAATCAATGTACTTATGTATTCAGAATATTTCAATATTGTGTAAGTACAAATTTTTAATAAGTTTGTTAAAAAATATTTTTAAAACTTATAAATGATTGTAACGAAGCAATTGAAGTTTCATGTAGCTCATATTGAGCAATTTTATCTTTATAAACATGTTTTCAACAACAAAAAGTTTGAATAGTAAGTAATAATTAGTCATGAATTTTTTATCGCATTAAAAAAATATTTTTATGAAACTTTGATAGTTTAATTTATTTTTGAAATAATTAATGAGCATGCAATGCAAACATTTTGACTCTGGAACCCAAGGGTTCATTTATAATAAAAATTTTGATTATATTTTACAATTCTTTATTTTCTAACGTCATTATTTCCCAATTTCTTCGTAAATAATAAAAAATTCTCGTCAGCTTTTTGTATGTCACGCATTTTCCTTAAATCTGTGCTTTCATTAAAATGGTATATCTTACTGCCCAAAGTTTTAAATTTCCCTAAAATCCCTATAATTTTAAAAATGAAATTGAAATTCGCCCTTAAAAGTGTGTATGAGTGTATGATAACTGATTTGGAATGCGTTTGGTCGACCAGTTTGTTTTATTTATAATTAAATACTGATCAAATATATTTTTGATAAACTTAGTCAGACAAAAATACGTAATGATAAACTAAATAAAGAAATGGTGTGTAAATATATAAAAAAATTCAGTTTTTCGTTGATCGATTCATGGCCATAAATACGTGTGGTGTAAAGTTTATTCAAATTTTAATGTTGGTTGTGACAGCTGTCAATCCAGAGGTTTTCTCGCTGTTAAATCATGGACAAATTAAAGCGAATAAATAAAAACAGAAACAGCACCACAGATAGTGTATGTGATACTCCTGTTAAAAAACAAAAAAAGTTGCACAAAGCGAATGTTTCTGAATTAACCTCATCACAAAACAAACACAAATTGGATAATGCCGATTCCTTCTCTTTGTCTTCGCCTTTTAAACGACTCAAAATCGACATGCAACCACAAAACGAATCTTCTTTGACGAGAGAAACTCGTAGCAAATCTTCTGAAACATCTGAAAAAGCCATAATATTCACTAAAAGTATTGAAGAAGTTCTGATAAGAAAAATCTTCGACATCGGACACAGGCTGAACATAGCGAAGTTACCACAATGTTGTCGAGACCCGGACAAGTGTCGCGTTAATCATGAAATAAATGTATGTGAATTGATCCTACAAATGTTGTATTTCGTTTAATAGATAAATTTTAATTTATTATCGTGTCAACAGGATAAATCAGTCGGTATGTCGGCGAGTAAACAAGAGGCTTTCAAAATTAGCATGCAAGCCGATTTTTTGATTGAAGCTTTAAACGTTTGTGAAAATATTTTGAGTTCCCACAAATATCCTAATGTCGAAACGTTACAAAATATTATCAAAATCATATTGGTAAGATAGTAGATATATTATTTGTTCTGAATATGCATCGATTTTCATGTTTTAATTTCAGAATGCACATGGAAGCAAATCAAAAGGTTATTCCTTATCAATTATTCTACAAAACTATCAACGTGTTTTCAAGTTATTCTTATCTACTCACCCGCCATGTTCTCGTTATCTCAAAAACGTATATATCAAATTTTTTAACACACCCACAAAATGGAATGATCCTTTCAAGCACAACGACGATGATGATGATAACGAATCCGAACTTTTGAATTATTTGCTAGTTCAGCTTCAATATGAATTGTCAATCGGTTCACCAAACGGGCCAATTTTGAATAAAGACCAGATTGATGTTCAAGACGAGGAAGTCAGCTTGGAACAGGGGCATTTGATAAAAGATAAATTCGAAATATACAAAAACTTGCATCGAAAAGACAGGATCAATAGATTATTTATAGTTCTAGAGCTTGCGGTTGATTTGCTGGAAAGAGATTTTTCAACATGGCTTTCAAAGTACTAAAACCAAATAATTTTTTCTATGATTTTTTTGTAGTTCGTATATAATAAACTTAAACTGCATTCAATAATGTCGGAAATTTTCATCATTATTGAATTTCAAATATATTCATTTATGATATTTGTATTTAATTATATATTATAATAATTTCAGGTGCGCTCTTTATCCGAACAAGCGAATGATAGGAAAACTTAAGCCTATTATAGCATTGATTGTTTGGCAAGAACGAATTTCAACTGTTGGATTGATTAATAAAACATGTAAACTGATATTTCAGTTATATGTCGATTTGATCAAATTAGAATTTCCTCCTCTAAATATTCACATATTTTCGGTTTGCTTTTTCACATTATTTACGATACATTGTTAAAAAATGTTTTTAATTATTTATTAATTTCCAGAGGCTACTTAATTTATTATCAAATGCTGTTTATTGTTGTGACGATAACCCACATTATGTATATTCAAATATCGGAGAGTTTTGTGACACTTTTGCTGAAGGAATGTTTAACGTTATAAAACGTAAATAGAATAATATTTTATTTTTTTATAAATAACTTTTGAAATATTGATCGATCTTGTGTTATAGGTGAAGATATCAAAATAGTTTTTGAAGTCATAAACAAACTGAAAACTAAATATATGCAATACCTTTTATCTAGTATGACTTTAAAAGTGATTCTTGGCTCAAAAGAAAATTTCATCAATCTCGCACAGGGCATTTTCAGTGAAAATAAATGGAATCAATATTCTAATCATAAATTGGTATGCCCTCCAAGGAATCCAAATAAATCGTGTGATTTTGATTTGAAAAACATGTATTCTAAACTATTTACTGACATCAAGAAGAAAAAAAGATCTAAATTTCAACAGTTCAATCGTCTAAATTCAAATCAACAAGAAAGCGTTGATTTGTCAAATCAAGATATTAATGCATCGACGTTTACGCTCTTGTTTTACTATTCGCTAAAATACTTCATAGAGTTTCATGATATCGAAAGTACACAAATTGTGGTGAAAAAGAAGTTGGGCAAATCTTATATTGATCATTATGAAAAATTCGAAAAATCGACAATCGTTATAGATAATGTGTCTTTTGTTCTAAATGAGGATGAGAATCGATTAGATCTCGATAAAAATTTAGAATCGTATAAGAATACTATGAAATTAACTGAAGACGGTGCTCGATTCTATAAAAATGTTTTTCAAAACGTGTCAAATATTGTAACTGCATGTCAAAATACAGAATCTGAAAATCCAAATACTTATAATTTTTTTTGTAACATTAATTCAATACGATTATTTTGATGATGTTTATAATTGTATGAAAATTTTCTTTTAAAGGTTTAATTTAATAAACAATTTTAATATTTTCTCTTTTTTTATTTATTCAATAAACGTTGGTTCACTTTACTATCATTATCAATCCTAATAGTCGATATTACATAAATTTTTTTGAACAAAGTAGCTTTTTCCTAATTTCTAGTATTACATAATATTTTTTCACAATTACTCTCAGATAATTTAGTGTATTCTTGATAAAAAAATCGTTCTATCATCACAAACACTACGAATCTTGAAATTCTTTAGGAATAACTGTGCTTCTGGCCGGTTTGGTATCTGCTAATTTTTCAACATCAATATGAGGATATTGTATAGCAATGGCTTTTCGATCAGCATGAGGAATGTGCCTCATCAGACGCTGGACGTGATTCTTATCCCTATTTCTCTGCTTCTTTTTAGCAAGATACTTCATTTCTCTATAGAGTCGACGGAACTTGCGCACCGCATGCCCTCCGTAACGGAATATGTGAGTACTCTTCCACTTTGTGTTCATAAATTTGGGAACCAAATGTTCGGAATACCTATACCAATATCTCATACCGATTTGGTTGTGAACGAATTTGGCAGGACGCTCTCCGGTTTGACCCGTTTCCAACATATGATACGCTTTATTGCGTTCGCGAACGACTGCTTCTATATTTTGCATAGAAAGTTTGACTTTATCTATACGTTCTGGATTAGGAAATAGTTGAACTTCTCTTTGGGCAGCGTATTCCATCGTGAGCAGCATGTTGCGCTCTTTGAGCAAGACGTACCTGGAAATTGTATAATTGTGTACGATATGATGAAACAATAAACGCTTAAATCTTTGGATTATTTTTTTTTACCAGAGTTTATGAAGATCCGTGTTGGATTTGATACGTAGTTCATCTGCGTTCCAGGCGCGGCCTACCTTTATTTCATTTTTCGCCCAGTTAGTCTTATCTTCGAAGAAAGCCATCAGCTTGCTGTTGCTAGATGAACAAGTGCGCACCACATTTTGGGAACATGTTCTGATGCTTAATGTCGCCGTTCGAACGGCACCCCACAATAGAGAAGCCATTTGATCTGTTTTCAAAACAACCTCATTTCAAATCTGACACTTGCCGATTGAACAACATAACCTAGAAGTGAACTATAATTACAATCGATTCTAGCCAGAATTACCAACTCATCATCGAGACATAAAATAAAATTCACAGGACATAATTATGCATTTTAGCTACCTAGGTATGTAAATCATTTTTTTTTTTTGATAACCCTACTGTTGTTTGGACAAACGTCTGGTTGCCGTCAATTTGGAATGTTCCGCGAACGTTCCTATTCATATTTTTACTAATTTATTCCGCAGTAAGTTTCACGAAAAAAAAGGTTTATTAATTTTGTATTACAATTGGAGAATTGGGTGATGGTTAAATGATCCAACTAAGGTAATTGTGCATTTTAAGTGTGTGAATTGTTTATTTAGAAAATTTTGCATGTGGACATGAGTACTAATGTATTTTATGCATTATGGGTGCGTAAATTATTTCTAAACGAATTTAATTGACGAGAAATTTGTACTTACGTACGTCTTAGGGCTATTACATTTAGTTTCTAAATGTTTGATCAAACGACAATAGCACACAACATCGAGTGTATAATGCAATCCGCGAAAAATATCGAAATACATAGTGTGATTAAAATAAATGATAAAACATTATAAATATACTTATTATTATCATATTTATTCATTTTTTTGAAAATAAATTCTTCGAAATATCAGAAACAAGTAGTGTAGCTAGACTTTATACGTATCAGATTCAGTACATGCGCTATCAATATAGTGTTGCCGTTCGTAGCCATTCCACCGGCAACAATCACACGAAAAAACTCTTTACATCATCAATACACAAGAGCGTTAAAGCTATAAGTACTTAAATACATTCGGCTACATAGAGCACACATTAAACGCAAAAGGCAATCGCGGCTGTCAGTGCATCGCGAACTGTCCACCGAGCGATTGCACGCAAAGTGCGGACGTTTATCGAGTTCATAATATTCAATTTATTCGACATTGCGAATTCCAAAACCGCAATCGGTTCCCGTGCACGAAAATCCGGTGAGTTCAGCTCCAAAACTGTTTATAATCCGTTTTCCGCCAGCGAACGGCCGACCGCGTCCATTGTCAAACGGATCCCATCCACTGGCTTTATGCGCTCATTATAATACGATTCCGTTTATTTTCGATTATATAGATCGATTCGTGTTTTAATCGTGCTATGTGTATTGTCCTTAATGTTTTTTTTATATAGGCTTTTTTTCTCTGTGTATCCAGTCGTTGTATGTAAGGATATGCATGCCCTTCGAAAATCGTATCGATGTCACTTTATTTTCTTTATGAGTGCAGTGATTGTGAAATAATATTGATATTTGGTCGTTATTGGTGCTGCCTTTTGTTCGTACGAAAGAATGATATAATGTGTTTACAATATTATGCTCGGGTATTGAGGGAGTCCATTGTGACCCTGTCTTTTAAATTTTAAAAATTATTAAAAAATAATTCTTAATATCGAAAATTATTTCGAGATATGTACTTCACACAATCTGAATAAATTCTTTGAATGCTTTGAATTTACACACATATATTTAAAATGAAGAACGATGTATCGCATTAATGCACATTTGTATCGCATATATGTATATGAAAATATGTTGTCCCCCCCCCTTTAAAAAAACCTGGTTTATGACCGATTTTATATATTTGCACACCCTAGGAATTGCATACAAAAATATCGGATGAATTTTTTCTATTTAGAAAAATTCATACAAATATTTTCTGTCATTTCTGTTCTTGTTTATTTATCTAAATATATTTAAAGTGATATTATCGATCATTTAAAAGTTATTTTAATTGATAAATTCGTTAATAAATATATGGTATCGGACAAAATATGGTTGGGCAGATATATTTTAAAATAAAAATAAACATATTTGTATGAATACGTCTGTATCGATTTTCTATATAAAATGATAGGTAATTTTCTATAGAATTGCATTGAAATATTAAAATAAATCGGAAAATAACAAATTTTTTTAAAAACTAATGTCCATGTATGTTTACTAATTCATACAGTTTCTATTTAGAAGTTTAGTATATGCGATACATCATGTATGCTTTTCAATTATCACAAAATTTTCGAGCTGTTCTCATACATTTTCGAAAATAATTGGTCTAATCGTGAAACAAATTAGAATATCATGTAGCACCGATTTTCCGGTTGATTATTATAATTATTTCAAATCAGACATGTATTTTATGTGGAAAAAAACATTGAAGGACATTTACAATTAAATATTTTCGATTTACAACTCCTTTTTTATTTCGATTTTTAACCGCATGTTCAGTATGTCTTGAAAAATTATGTGATTGTCATAATTAGAATTTAGCCATTATTTCATTGTCCGATCGAAATGCATTATTTGTAAGGCATCTTGAAATTTTTTGATTCATATGAATCATTACGTTTTTTTTAGATTTTTGTCATATATTATACAATCTTTAGGTCAAATAAAAAATTAGTTATTTTATAATCGAGAATCCAAATATTATTTTAAATAAAAATGTAATTTGATAGAATAAACATTAAAGGCATCTGGATATTTTCGATGATTACTTCATGAGGGTCTTTCAAAATATATCGTTATATAAAAAAAAATCGCCAAAGAACATACATACAAAGATATTCCTCGATTTACAAAGAAGAAATGTTCTTGAATCTCGGTCATAAGTCAAATCCATTAAAAAACAAAAAAATTGATCAATTTTATTTTTATAATATTTTCCATTTTCAATACAATAATTCGAATGAATCCATATCTATTTCGAAATACATTGATGATAAAGCTCATAATCTTTGAAAAATATTTAATTTTTTTTCGTACGTAAGTGCAAACCTTCGTAAATCGAGGACTGCCTTCATTAGTAAATTCTAAAACCAATACATCAGGATCTAACTGTTATTTTTTTTTAATTTAATCACATATCAACATAATCATCATCATCAACATCGGCCGTAAAATGTCCACTAAAAATAAAAGAGTGCGATTTAACTGTGCATTAAAAAAAATATAGATTGTGCCTTAAAACGAATTATTTGTGCCTGAGAAAAATATACGATGTGCATTATCTCTGTGAATTAAAGAATCTCGTATTGAGCATTATTTTATTCATAGGGTGCAATAAAAAATATGAAATATGCAATAGTTTCTGCATTAAAATGACAGATAGGTGGCAACATCGGTAGAATAAAGTCAACTTTTACAGGCACTACAATACAATTGTCAACTACATTTTAACAATTCAGTCCATTTTTTATTTAATCAATGTTGATTTTGTTTGAATTCGGTTAATTGCGATTCGATTATATTATCAAAATTGTGAATGGTCCAGATATTTTTTCTAATGCTCGTGCAAAAAATGCACACATTATTTTTTTAATACACACTTATTTTAAATTGTTGCCAAAATAAAATTACCACACAATAAAAAAATCCAACAACTATTTTCTACCAAAAAACATTCCAGAAACACACCCATACACATTTTCAAAAATCGACTCAACAAAAACCCTTCGATCCCCCCCCGAATTTCGACCACATGTCCGTCGAGCGGAAACGTATTTTTTTCCACCATCTCCCCATGTTAATTTATCCATCAGAACGCATTTAAATCGTTCCGTCAACGATGATTGGACACGACGGATGCAACTTTGCCCATCGCTACCATACGACCGTATAAAATGGACGATTTCCTTCCATATTTGAAAAAATGGCGGCGAAAAACAGTCTAGTCTGAAAGGTCAGACGAACTGTGTTTGCGTTGGAACGTAATAGTGTTGTTTGTTTTGTAATTTTTATGTTGGATTATTAATAGGATCGAAATCGGAATTCTTCCGCGTAACGTGTGTGTGTTAAAATGTATAAACAGAGCCGTTTCGTTTAATGTTTGAATTGTGTGTTATTTATATTACAATGTTCCGCAACCTGAATACTGAATATATACTGCTGGAATATATATATATATATATTCCAGCAGTATGCCAACATATATATATATATATATTGGCATACTGAAAATATATCCGAAATTTCGTGGCATATCTCAGGGTGACCATATTTCTTAGGAATTAAAACAGAATGTCTCGCAAAAAAACAAATTGTACCCTTTTCCCTGTATAAAAAAAAATGTTTTGCATGTCCAATAATTTTACAAGAACTATTAACATCATTAAATATTTTTTTTCAGGACACAAACAAATCTATATTTATATTTTATGTTTATATATATATACGAGGTCTTTGTGATACAGAAAGTATCGCAAGTTTTGTGTTTTTTCAAAAATTATTTATTTATTCATGAATATCTATTTTGTCCTTTTCAAAGTAATCCCCACCAGATATTATACACTTGTGCCAACGCTTTTTTCAATCCTCGAAGCACTTCAAAAAATCATTTTTTGTGATCTTGTTCAGCTCCTTCTTCGATGCCGTCTTTATCTCCTCGATCGTAGTGTATCGTCGTCCTTTCATGGGCCTCTTCAGTTTCAGGAACAAGAAAAAGTCACATTCGACCGAACTTGGCGCACTTTTTCGTTCTTGACTCTTGGAGCAGCTTCCATTGGGATGATTGAGCTTTGGTTTCCACGTCATAACCATAAATCCATGATTCGTCACCAGTTATGACCCTCTGGAGTAAATTTGGGTCGTCGCTGACAGAGTCCAACACTTCCTGAGCAATGTTTTTGCGATGCTGTTGTTGGTCGAAATTGAGCAATTTTGGTACGAAAATCGAAGACGAGCTAAAACACGTGCAAGCAAAGCAGCTGTCAAAAATTAATTGAACATTCAAAATGGCCAAACTTGTCGGCATAAGTTAGTGACATAAGTGCCAACATAACGCAATAAAAAAATCGAAAATCGAATATACGTAACCCGCAGAAATTCAAAATTTGCGATACTTTTTAACCAGACCTCGTATATGTATAAAATAATTATAGCGCCGCAGGCGATTTTTTTTTTTCTGAAACATGTAAAATGAATAATAAATTAGGTAAAAAAAAATTCTCAAGATGTTCTCAGTTTCTTTTGACCACGAAAATTATGTGCAACTTAAAATTTTATTTTCGTTTCTTCTTTTTACAAAGTAACATATTTTTTTCTAAAAATAAGTATAGTAAGTTGTAATTTTACGAAAACGACATACGCAAAACAAAAAAAAAACGGGTATTTCCGGTTAAAATTGGACGTTTGGTCATCTTACAATTGGACACAAAAAAATAAAAGATACTTATAAAAATTTGCTTTTCTTTATAGAAATTACATTAGTTTTATATTATTGGTAGTTTGATCCGATGATATGTTAATATTGTGTTTGCAATAATACATATTTAGTTATGAGTTTTTCCTAGAACTGATATGATATCGATTATCGGTAACTAGTGCTGCGTTAATAAACATCATAATATAATGTAACATTTTTATAAAATTCTTGCATTTTAAATCATTAACGTTTAATTCCAGCTTATATCGAATTTTCCACAATTTACTTCTTCCTAATTGAAACATGATTCTAGAAGCCATTAGATGTTACCTCATTTTCCGCCGTCTCGGAGCCGAGTTTTTCTTTCGAAAAACACGCCAAAACACTTGAAAATCGATCGAGAAAGTTCGGTTGAATAAACTTTTTAATGCATTTTGGCAACATGAATTCTCCATACACAAATTGTAATGGTTATCGTCCGCATATTCACGTATCACATTATCCACTGTTCATATGCATGTGTCGCGTGGGTCGCATTTTCAAAGTGTACTATTATTTTTCTATGGTAAAACTTTGTATCGTATTTCAGATTGAACTAAACCGCATAGTAACAAACCAAATCTAAAAAACTTCGCAATTCGAAGATAACGCAAAAATAAACACGATACATTAGCGATTAGGCCACACAACGCGTCGAAAATCCGTCTAATAAAAAAACCATAAATTGTTACTTTCGCAACTGAACGCCTTGCATATCGGCGGACGGCTTCTTGCAAAGAAAAGCCAGAGTTCGTCGGTTGCCCAAATATTTACACGGTTACGATAAAGGACAAGTATGTCGTTCGGAATCTCACGGTTTCATCATCCCCCGTATTATCACATTCTTTGTTGGTGTACTGGAGCAGCGTTCTCTTGTGCACACAACGCGTGTATAATTTTCTCTAGATTCGTTTTTTTTCTTGTTTGGTTTTGTGTAGTAGTTACTCTGTTGTTGGACATTACGGTTGTGTTTGATTGTTTTGGGGAAAATTGTTCGCGTATATGAGTCTTTAGCACCATCTGTGTTTCGGTAGAGGAACCAATCAATTGGTATAATTTTTTTCAGGTGGTTTAATTTTTGTATTTTCGGTGTTGTATTGTGCACATTGTGTATGTAATTTCATATGGATTAGTTTTATTGTTGCTAATTGTAAGATGACGTAGCAGTTTCGTTGTTATTGTATGCTGCTGTTGTTTTTGATTGCTTGTGGAAAATTCTTCGGATATATGAATTTCGAAGAAATCTATAGTTTGATAAATAAACTAATCAATATAATACAATTATTATAATTTTTAATCTTTGCGGTTGTGGTTGATTTTTTGAGAATTTTTCGGATGTGCGATTTTTTTTAGAGCCAACTGGATTTTGATAGACAAACCAGTGAAATTGAAATTGATAAAAATAAAATTATAACAATTGAATTTTCATACTATAATATTATTTGTCAATGTACAATTATAACAAGTTCATAAGGATCTTGGGCGAAAATTTGATTCCAAAATCTTATATCAAAGGATGAATTAATGTTAATTTAAAATACTATCCAAAAGTAATGAGATTCAGAAATTAATACAGGAGATTTTTGGTATCGAATTTCTGTCCCGAATTTCGAAGTTCGAATCCCGGGACTGTATTTTCTACACGAAGCGCTTGTATATATTTTTCCGGTTTCAATTTTGCCATTTAGTTTGCGCGCAGTTGCACGTTGCAGTCGTTTGATTCTATAATTGATTAGATAAAATTGTTCGGATATGATGAATCATCAGCGTCATCTATGTAAATAAATTGTTTGCTTGGCAATTGTTGCTGTTAGGTGAATTATTCTTTTTATTGTCGCGATCTTTGTTGATGGATCTTCGTAGTTTGTTTCTCTTATGTACATACCTAGTGCATGTATAGTATTATTTGAGTTGGGTTTTTATCTTTTAGTTTATATTATAGTTATGTTTAACTGTTAAAATGAGAAAGATTGTGTACGACGAGTTTTCATCGTGCTTTCTGTATATGTTTATGAAGTTGAACATGTAAAATTTATACAGTTTGACTATCCTTCTTGTTTTCATATACAAACATATTTAACAAACAATTCATTTTCACAAATAACTTCAATTTATGAATATTATGTAATAAATATAAATATGCTAAATTTTGATCAAGCGTCAACGTCACCTGACTGTCATATTATTTACATTTGCTATCGCGTAACATTTTCAATTCGATTTATTATTATATTTCGATATAGATAAACACAAAAATATATATATATATACATACCGACGTATATACAACACTAGTTTAACACCTCAATTCAAAACCTTTTCACAAAAAAAAATCGCATAAAATTCAAACACCCCGAATATCTTCCTCAATACGGCAAACGCCCGCTTTCTTCAACCCGAGGTTAGCTAGAAACCTTCGCAAAGTAACCTCAACCATGGGAAAGGTGTAAAGGTATATTCCGGTCGATTTAGTTCCGGATATGACGTTTTTCTCGCATCAAGACAGATAAGAGCCGATCCTTCCCTCGGAAGATTTTCAATTCTGCTTAATGTGTGGCTCTAAGCCGTTCCAATCTAACGTTTAAAATAGACGGCATTTAATCCCGCGATCGAAAGCATTCAGCTATTACTCAAAGCGAACCCGGATTTTGATTCGATCGAGCTATTTATGCTATGAATGAATCCTTCAAATTAAGCAGGGAATGAATGGTCCTTAATTTTTGAAGTGATGATAATTTTAATTGAAAGGATTCGCTCGTTTTTTAAAAAGTAATTGAATCGTCGATATTAACGCGCATAATCGACCGCGTAACTTCCGGTTAGCGATTTTCATTTGCTCGATTAATTATTTATATTGGACTCGTGTACGATAATTACTGATGATTATCAGAAAAATTACGTCGGTTAAGTGCCTATATAATGTATAAATTTTAAATAATGGAACCTATTAGTATACATTGAGTCTGTATCGCGCTCGCTGACCGAACTTTATCGGGGAATGCAAATAAAATTCGAATCGTAAAAGCGGCTTATTTTTTAAGTCAATCAATAAAAATGCTATACGTGTTTCGTTTCGAGTTTACAAGATTGTACGGTTTTATTGCAGGATTTATTGGATACTTAAGATTATTGCTTCATCCCTGTAATGCTCGACTGCGATTAAAATGATAACGAGCTCTTTAATTAAGGCCATGTTTACGAAAGGGGTGAAAAGTGCGCAATTTTCCGGACCTGAAATATACACATATAACAAAAAGCACTCTCTTTATCTTTTTTTCATAATTTTGGACGCACGTATTGAAATCGTTTCTAATGTTTGGATATCTATTCGTAAACTGTTTATACTAATCATGTGATTCTTTTAGTGATAAAAAAATCTGCGTACCATAAAATATTTGTAATGTATTATTGATTTTCGTATTCATGTACAAAAATATTAAATTATTCGTCGGTTTCGATTCCATAATTTGAATGTAATATGAGCGGGCGATCGGAAAGTGATTTCACACAAAAGCCGCGCATACAAATCATCGAAATTATCATCAATGGCGAAATCACATCAATCGAAACGATAAATAAAAAGCACTAAATTGACAAGCAGCCTCAGCGCAGGGCAGAGAAGACTTAATGAACAAAGTTCCGGAACACTTCCCGAAAAGTTTTAATGAAAAATACCACCAATTCGGGTCTTCAATAATTCACAGCCCGTTTTATTGTAACGCTTTCGATTTACGCTGCTCCGTTCCACATTATGTTCGCCAATTTTCGGAACGCGATTACAATGTGGGTTTTTTTTCCTGTCTGAAAATTTCATTAGGATTTTGTGCGTTTGTTGATCGTGTTTCATTTGTATCTGTCGTTTTCGGGGATAATTTGTTTGGTTATCGAATACGGAATTGTTTTGACTTTTTGAATGGATTTTTTTCGATCATACCAATACCAATATTTTGATTTATATGGTTTCTATAAAAGGTCATTTGTTTTAAAATACTTTAGTCATGAAAATATTTGAAGTAAAGCATCGAATAAATATGAGAGATTAAATTATTGAAATCGATGAGTAAAATGATCTAAGTAAGAAAAGACCAAATATTTTCAACTTTATTTAAAGTCCTTTCATTTTCCCTTGGATAGTAAGGAAAAGTGCCAACGGTTTAGTTTCGTAAAAAGTGTTGTTTTCCACTGATAATTAAAGTTAAACAGTAAATGGCACGACCGGTAGATGGATGTGATAAGACCGAGATTTTTAACGTTCATCTTTAAAATTTACTTTTCCCTTATCGCTAAATAAAGAAAATGCTCAATTATTTTATAATGCCCAAAAAATTTTGTCTTGCAGTGGATTTAATATAAAAAATGATGATAAAAGGGAAGGTAACTTGAGCTGGATCCTGATATCTTCTTTTACTATATCATCAGTCATATCTATCTACTGATCATACCATATGTCTTTCAAACCTTTTAACAATAGAGCCACATTGTTCGAAATTCATAACGTTCAAAATTCGAAAAAATAGCAACTAATTTGACCGATTTTTACCATTACTTTCACAGCACCCATCTCCATTCCAAATCGGGACACATCCGTATTTATTTACATCTGGAAAAGTTCATCAAACGTTTTTCAATAACCAAATCCCGCTTTGTCCGCTCGTGCATACATTTTTCAAACGAACACTATGTTGCTTCCGACAACACATAACACTCTGTGCACAATATGTACTCGCAATGCCGGGATTTACTTTGAAGTTTTGCCGAAAGGATGTTCTTATTTATTTTCCTATACGAACTCGTATGTGTTGATTTTACGAATAATTCCAATATGGCGCATTTCGATCGGACCGTGTTCGTATTTCGCATTTTCTTTCTTGTTTTCGCATGAAACTTTCGCAATTTTTGATATCTGCTCGTCCCGAGTTTAACTTTTCCGTAGGTGCGAAAAGTAAACGTATTTTAGCTTTGTCGTAAATCATACGTCAAGTGAGATGTCTCATTTTGCATTATTTATAGTGGAACGGTGTTTGTTCTATTTCGCGTGCGTAGATTTTTACATGTATATGTTACAATGTATATAAAACGGTTACATATTTTATCGTTACGCGTATAAATTATTATTGCACACGTCGCATTGCGAATGTATAAAGCGCCAGATTATTTCTTCACTTCGTATCTTACGCATTTGCTTGTCAAAGACATGGAGGATTATAGATTTGTAAACGATAAATATTTCTGAATATTTACTATATGCTTGTTTTTGGTTCGTCAGTTACTAAATATACTTAAACTGACTATGAAGTCTCTTCCTTATTTTTTAATCGAAAGAAACTAGCTATATGAGGAAAACTACTCGAATTTATTCGAGATGTACATATGTTGATAATGCATTAATGTATTATATGTAAAAATAAAATTTAATATTTTATGTAAAATGATTGAATTTTTAAATTTAATGATCAATTCAAAGAATTTGACATTAAATAAATATTGAGGTTTTGTATACATATTTCATCGCGTTAAAACCAATGCAGTAGCGTCCTACAAAATGTATTTTAATATTTTCATCCGACAACACTCAATCGACAGCTCATTTACATATACATATACTTTTGAATGATAATTCAATGTTTTTAACTGGCCATTATTACGAATAGTCTAACCATTTATGTGTTTAATTACTAACCATATAGTTATTTGGCTTCATTCTATACCGATATGCAGATTAATTTTAATTAAAAATACTTAAGTTTTTTTTATTTAATTTTTTATATAAAAATTTGATCACTAATTTTTTTCCGATAAAAAAGCAATTATAGAAGAAAAAGGACTTTCAGCCCCGCAACCCATAGCCGTGTTAATTATTAGGGTCCGATGTCGAAATGCGGTGTTGTTTTGTGAAATCGAGAATACGAAAAAGACACTCCCTTAATACATAATGGCCGCGCGATTCCGGGGCTCTGACCTTAGCGTAAATCATACAAATGGCTGCCTACGCGTAATTACCCAAAACAATACATATTATACATTTGATATACGCTTACGCTGCCGGAGTCATGTTGTTCCCCATTGTTTTCCGCTAATCCGGACCTCCGAGAACCCGAAACCCGAAATTTCCGTGGCGTTTCGTGTCAAAGTCGCCTAGGAATTCTGATAGAAAATGTTTCCGAATGCGAACAGCAACAGGCCGATAAATCCATTGGAAGCCGAAAATTCTGCTTGAATACGTGGAAAGTTCACTGTGGGTGGCGGGGTTAAGCCCTGCACGTCAATAACGAGTCTACCTCTGAGGGGGGAATTCAAAAGAATATTTTCTCGGGTGGGTTTTTTGAATTTGAATCGAGGAAATTCGGGCGAAATGTGATAGAGGGGGGTCGACTTGTATCGCGATTTTATTTGTGGAAAATTTTCTGTGCGTATAACATTTGAATCAGACAACAACAAAAAAGTCGTGTCTATACATTGAATATTGATTTTGAATTGATATTCAAGTATTTCGGTTGTTTTAAGATGCACAATGCAATTTTACAAAACATGTACGTGATAGTCTTGCGTGTGGGAAATGAAATTTCATATGAATTTTATTAGCGAGAACAAATTTGCACAGAATCATTGTTGAAAATGTGTATATGTAAAAACATCAGGTTTACAATATTAAAATCGTTATTTTAACATAATTTGTACGTCGACAAATAAGCGGTTTCCATTTTTTTCCCAATTTAATGATCTTAAGCATACTTCCGGTTGAAAGAAAATAAACCCTTTTGATTCCACGTAAAATAACGAGCTTATGATTTAAATGATTTGAGCAATTCCAGTGGCAATACAACCGCCTGATGCACCAGTAATAATATTATCGAATCGTTCAATAATATCGTCAAATCGTTCGAATCGCTCAAATTTCCAGTATCAAAACCACGCGTTAATCAATTTAACAGGTATGCAAAATTGACCTTTTTGAAAATTGTTTGTTTGAAAGGTATATTAGGTAACTTTTGGGTGCTGAATTCGAAAATGGTATTTGTTTTTTCTATCACGTAAGGTTTTCTAGATATAACGAAAATAAAAAAAAAATCCTTTTTTATCAAAATTTTGAATTTAAAAAGTTATAACTTATGAACATGGCACCCAATCAAAAAATTCCTCGGTTGTATCTTGTTAGATAATATTATAAAGAACATGTTTTGTAAATTTAACAAAATGGGTTGAGTAGATCTTGAGATATCTTGTACACCAGATTTTCAAAAGAGAGTTCTATTCGATGCCTTATATCTCCGTCATTTATTATTTTTGTTTATTAGTTATTATTTTAAATTATTGTATATGTATACGTAAATCTGCGCCAAAAAAAACGTTTATTTTTAAAGCTTTTTATTAACTTACTCTTTGTTGTAGGTTTGATTGTTCGCAGTTCTAAAAAAAACTTGTTATACCTATTCTCCGATCGGGAAGGTGGTATAACCCCTTAAAGATTTGAAAGAAAAGATTTTGAAAAGTAAACTACTCTTTTACCGACAAACAAACTACGTTTATTTTATCATGTTCAAGTGCTAAATGACGTTTGAAATGATATTGATTCACATTTTACTACATATTTTTGACAGCTATCCTCAAGTATAGTAGATGCCGAAAGTGAGAATTTTTATAATCGCAGCTTGGTATTTGGGTAGCATTTATTAAGATTTCGAAAAAACCGTACGTGATGGATTTTTCAAATTATTTTTCCGTTAATTTGCACCTCGAAATCTATAAGAAATCATTATTCAATTTCAGACAATTTTACCCATGCGTATACCTGTGTAATTTTATTATACTTCCTACGCGCAAGAAACCACCCACATTTTTCACACCCCTCTTTTACGTTTCATTTCAAAATTCATCCTCGCTCCATCGAATCCTTACATAATGATTCGTATCATATTCATTAGACAGCCGTATTAAGTTTCAAGCGTTAATCCGCCACAATGCGCGAATCCGCGCATGCACATTGTAGGAATCGTAAAAGCCGCGTATCACTTACGTCGAAAAAACACCAGCTGATGAAGAGTGATGAGGGTCGAAAATTGGCCCGAACTTCATCAATCAATAATCGCAACGCGCGCTTTTTGAATAAACACGTCGCAAGCGTTTTCCTTTGCCGCGAAGTCCTCCCGCGTAGGACGAAGGATGTGTGCAGTAATGGATTGACGAGTGATAGCAACATCAAGTGATACCGACGGACGTAAATGGGTGATCGTTTCTTTTTGTGACAGGCCTGCGGTCGTGAGCTGATCTGTCTTCCTTAGGTTGTGCCCCGATGAATTGATACCGGGATTATGAGATAAAGGCGGTGTTTTGTGTCGGGTGTGTTTCGTATTTGAAAAATGTTGATGTGTTGTGTTTGATAGGACGTGTGCTTGTTTAGTGTGGAAGTAATTTGTGGTCGGGGACACTAAACCGGCTCGAAAAATTAAAATATAACAAAGCTCGTCAAACTAAAAGTTAATTTTCACTTCAGCAAAAAAACATGTGAAAATATTTATACAAACGTTTCGTACTAAAGGATTCGTAATAAAAGCTCTCAAAGTCATTGGTCCGCTGGGACTTCTCCCAACATTTCGCAAACCTTTTGAACCATTGTTTTAGTTTCATTTTTTTTTTTTTTAAATAAATACTTTTATGAAATATATACTTTAAAAATTAACATCATTTTTATATGTTATCAATCTACGCATACTTATACTTAAAAAAAAATACACAACTAGGGAAACAATTTCACAAGAAAAGCTCTCAGGTTCGGAACGAATTTCTCATTGAAATATTTTTCTTTTAATAGATTACCTTTATTGTATCGATATGGTAAAGTATAAAAGCGCACTATCAAGCCAATTTAATTAAAAACAACTTCAAAGTTTCGATATTTTGACGTATCGCTTATATGAGTGTGTGAGTAAACGCCGTACAACAAACAAATGAGTGTTTGTTGTATGGCGTTTACTCAACAAAAAAATATAAGCGATACGTCAAAATATCGAAACTTTGAAGTTGTTTTTAATTAAATTGGCTCAATAGTGCGCTTTTATACTTTACCATATCGATACAATAAAGGTAATCTAACATATTTAAAAAAAATATATTTCATTGAGAAATTCGTTCCGAACCTGAGATCTTCTCCTTGTCAAATGAAAATTCCCAAAATTCACGAATTATTCAAATTAGAACGCCGATATTATTTTACCGTATTACATTAGTCATCCGTAGGGGAGACCTAGGAGAGTTGTGACAATTTTTACTTAAATGTACATATCTCAATATAGAATCATACCACGATTGTGAACTCTATACCTTACTGTAACTCGATTCTTACTCTTTTAAAAACAGTCATCAAAGTCCATAAAAGTTACAAGGTTTCTGAGAAATTTCACATAAACTGAAAGTACTCCCTTTGTCACAACTCTCCTAGCACCGAGGTAAGTTGTGACAAGTACCAAGGTAAGTTGTGACAGCCGAGTATCTTGACTATATTTCATAGATAAAAATACTTTTACAAGAATTATAAATAAAACACACGTTTTTTGCATAAAAGTACTTTAATAATCAACTTTGGCATAAATTGTAGGAACTACAATCACAATTAACAAGTATTTAATATTTTATGAGTAATCATAGTGTTGTTTCGAGATCAATCATATTAAAATCAGTCAAAAATCTTAATCTAATATGAGAAACAATTATGACAGACGTATTGCAGCTCGCCTTTAGTGCAATCTTCGTGAGACCAGCCTTTGCATTCGAGGTACTGAACCCACTTCTCATTTGATCTGCTACTGGCATACGATTCAAGGCAGCACAAGCAAAAACAATCATTTTCTGCATCTTCTTCCGCATCATATTTACTTTTCTTCTTGGTTTTTTTAGGTCTATTCTTTACTTCGGTTAGAACACGCTTTATTATGCATTTAAACTTCCTACTAGCTTCTATGGCAGCTATTTTATCCTTGGTAGGTGTGTCGGTAAGCACAGCTGATTTGATCTTGCGGCTATTAGGTTTGTTCTTTTTTCTTGGTGGAGCTTTTGGCAACGGTCTTACTGTTTCTGGAGAAAAGACATTAGAATAAGTGGCAAGAGGAGTACGCATTCTAGACGTGGAGGCAACGGGTTCATTGGTGTTATTGCTTGGCAAAGATAGATTACCAGAAGATGTCGTGGCTTGATTTGTGGATACAGCTGGAGCAAGGGCTCTAATCTCATCATTTTCAACGGGACCGATAGTTGGATTTGGCGTAAGAGCTCTCGCTTCATTGTTTTCAACTGTACCAATAGTAAGATTTGGGGTAAGGGGTCTATTTTCTACAATGGCCGTAATTACTTGAACACTCAATAACTGCTCTGATTCTGAATGGGACAGAATACGATCAGTGACTTGACTGGGCAGAAAATCGGCTTCTCCAAAAATGTCTGTATTAACAGGCCACGTTCCGGTTACAGCAAAAATGATACATTGCCGAACACGTTTTATGTCAAACTTAGGTTTTAATAATTGATTAAAACAAACGAACATACACATAAACAGAATAAAACATTGAAAAAAAGCATGTTAACTAAGCTAACCTGAAAATAAACTAAAATAGGAGAGTTGTGACATGCTGTCACAACTCTCCTATGTGGAAAAAATCGTGACCTAATCAGAATAATAATTCGTAATTTCGAAACAAGATGCAAACACAACAAATCAATGTCACCCATTGAAACTTCAAAAACCGCACAATATAAGAAAAAATAGCATAGCCACATTAGTGCAATAGGTCACGATATAAATACAATCGAAATATTGATAAAAACCTTACTTTTCAATGATTTTTTCTTCAAAACGCCGTACTCACATAACCGCTTGCCGTGTTGCTTTGGCGCATATTGCATCACGTAGCCCTTCGTTTAAAAACAATTGAGCCACGTTGCCAGCTCGCTAACGGTCATAGGTTCCGCGAAATCGTCTTTGTAACAACTCTCCTCTGTCACAACTCCCCTAGGTCTCCCCTACTATAAATTCCGGGATTGAATTTTCATCCAAAATTTTAGAATTATACATAACTCATCGACTCATCGCCTTATTACAGAACGAATCACAAAATTAGCCAACATTAACCATTTATATTGTTTCAGAGATGCGATGAAAGACACTGCGACACGCTGACCGTGATGACGAAGAAGCGCACCCCGCAAAGCGATGAGTCTGCCTCACAACACTATGGCCATCCCTGTTGACCGACACGAGGTGTGGAAGCACGGCAAGTGGAGGCTCTAAGGCACTGCCATGTCGACGGAGAGCGTTTTCAAGGCTGCTTCGCAGTCGAGGCCCCTGCTGCACAGGGACCATCACCATCTCAGAGCCAGAAGGGACCTGGAGGCCGGGGGACACCACTCCCCGTGGTCGTCCTCGGTCTTCGGTCCTCGCTGCTTCTGCCTGTGGCTGCTGAAGCATGTCAACGTGAGGAAATGCGTCGCCGCCGTCATGGTTCTCTCGTTCCTGCTGATTATCGTCGCCACTTATTTCATGCCCTCGTCTCCTTTTGCTAGGTGAGTTTTGCTGAATTTTTTTCGAGGTATAGTCCTGGACAGTGGCCGTTCGTGGGAATCTGTACTGGAGGGGCTGCAGCGGTGAAAATGAAAATATTAAGGATGTACTCGTATATAAAACATATACAAGGATTATAATATGTATTGCATTTGTGCAAGACTTGTATAGGAATTTAAAAAAAAATACAAAACATTCACATTGTACGGGAAGGGCTGCAGCCCTACAGCCCGTTTGGATGAACCGCCACTGGCCCCGAATCTAAATCTGGAAAGAAAATAATATTTGAAATTTATTTGACTCACTTTTTAAATATTCAAATTTTATTACTGTCTGATTAAGGTGCGGTTTGTAATGTATCGTGTTCTGGCGTCGTGATTTTTTTTATATTGATTAATTTAGATACATATTTGGATGATTCATAAAATAAGGCTTCACGTTATTACCGTACTTGGCTCAATTTGTTGTTGTTGTTTTTTTTTTTTTTTTAATAATACTGCGATGTCGTTTCCTTGAAAGTTTCTTTGTTCGTTGTAATGACAAATCTAAAACTGTCTTATAAAAAGCGAAAGAGATAATAAATCGTAATATTTTCTTTTTTGTTGTTGTTTTTTTTTTAATTTAGCCCCTACGGCGGTAGACAATGTTCTGTACGTAACACGATATGCATCTTTATATAAAAGATAAGAGTTGAAAATGAGAGGCAAATTTACATTTAAGTATGATTTGATACTATTGTAGTCACGCTAATAAAATTGAAGAAAAACAAATTTATTTATGGACACAGATTGTTATTTGAGAGTATCATATATCGTTGAAGAATCTAAATATACAATCTAATTACAACCAATATCATCCGTAAACCTACAATCCTTAGAATCCCTAATTCGACGTTATACTACATCAGTACATACAGCTTTCAGCTAATTTCAAGACAACACCAACCCAAAATTCGTACACCCATCTCAAAGATAAACTGAAATTAAGCACAACCGAAAATAAACGTTCGATGATGTCAGTAGCCGACACTGTGTATCAATCGGAGATCAACTTTCGCAATCGACGTATTTTTTTTCCCACCGAAAATAAACGGCAGAGAAAACTCCGCCGAGGCGTTTTTCGCCTGCAAATTTTTCCAACATTTTTCCCTACCATTCTTTCGATCGGCGAAAATTACACTGCCGGTGTTTAATCACAACGAGGAGGTCGTCGGATGATGTTGTTTCCGAAATTTATGTAAATTGTTTTTTTTTTCCTCCTTCGCCTCTCGGATCTCGCCTCTTCCTCATAATGGCTTCGGCTTTTCTCTATTTTCGCGGCGCACATGAATATGTAAATTGCCATATTCGCACACATACAACTCACGAGTATTGCCCGTAATTGGGTTAACTTCCACCTTGGAAAAAAGCGAATTTTTACAGTGTGCATCTCGAGTTTAGGGTTACCAGACGTTCCGGGAGATCGGGTTCATTTTGCGTGCGATTCCTTCGCGTTTTTGCACGGATCGATCCTCAGTACTCAGTAGCCCGTAGTTACACCGCGAACATGTCTGCGTACATTATTTTCACTCGTTTCTCACTTCGCATTAAGGAATTCCTCATAGTCGGAAAAACAAAAGGAGTATGCAAGTCGTCGAGCGGCGCGGATCGATACCATTTTTATTCGGCCATCTTCAACGGGCTTTTCGTTTCAATTTCCGCCTTTCCGTTCGACCGAAACGAAATTAAATGATTTAATCAAATGAACACGTCTCCCGCCCCTTTCCACCCCGCTGCTAACGTCTGGATTGATAACTCGATTTTGCAATCGGATCTGCAGAAAAGAATCCAATTATGTCCTATTGTTTCGCAGCGGTTTGTTCTTGGGGCTTAAGGAGCTTTGTTTGGGTCCAAGGCGACCCTTCAAATGACGTTTCCTCGTTGGATTCACGCATGATTTGTCTCGGTTCTTTGTCCTAATATATGTTTTTCGTTCAAGTCGTCACCTGCATAAATCGGGGGATGGGTGTGTTTGTAGTTTACATATTGTGAGCTTGCTTGCATACGTGTATGATTGAGTGCCGTAATCTTGTACCCTCGGGGAGGGCTAGGGTATTTTTCACACTTTATCTGCAAACGTCTTTATTTCGCTTTCCATACTAAACGTTTTCTTTTTGATAAAAGTAAAACGATACGTGACGTTTTCCACATAAACATTTATTTTCGGGGTCTCTTATTCAACATATTGTCCGTCGAAGTGTTGTAATTTCTTTAAACGCGGCCTTTTGCATAAACAAAATTGTTAATTCGGGAATGTGTATGCGCGTGTAATTGATCGTCGTAAAAGAGTTTTCGGAGCCTTTGACAAATACTAACGGCCTTAATTTAATTCAAAGTACAACCCGGCCACCATCTGCGATGTTTCAAATTAATTTAACTCTTTTTCAAGTTCGCCCGCAAACCTTCGTCAACTTTATTAATTAATAAAAGTCGCCCCCATATAATTACACGACGGGAGCCGCTCTCTGTCCCGTAAATATCCCGGACGACGATCGCAGTAATAAACGCTACCACAACCGCTGTGATGATGTTGATGATGATGATGATGATGATGATGATGGTGGTTTCTCTTACAGTTTCATGCCTAGGGACACGAGACCCATGCCCATGGTGCATTGTCGTCTTGGGGAAAGCTACGGCGGTGCTTCGTCTCCGAATGCTCCAGCTCCGGATCATCGGTCTGAAGCTAGGCTCAGGATCGATCCCAAGGTACTGGTCTTCGTAGAGTCTGCTTACACGAAGCTGTGCAGGGACATTGCTGAACTTTTGGTTCACAATAGAATCAAGTAAGTACACTTTTTTCAATGTACCGAATCCTGTCAGTAACCAAAGTTAAACGATGAGTAATACAATTTGTAGATTGATGTGAATAATTATGTAAATGATGTATGATGGAATTAATCAGTATTTCGTCATGAATAAATAATAAGAAGAAATTTGTATTAAAAAGCTTTATCATGGTTTTTATATGATAAGGATGATAATTTGTCTTATAAGGTAGAAGTTAAATCTGGTTTAACCTTTAACTGGTTAAATGTTACTCATGACAAAAACAATCTTCCTGGATATATTATATAAAAAAATTGGAATGCTCTTACCCTGCAGTGAATATTATGCGGCGACAATGTTTTAACGAAATTACGTATGAAATCATCGTCATTCAACCTTTTTTTTTCGATAAACACCCAAATGATCTTATTCTGCAATAGACGTCACTAATGAACTACACGATGATTTTTCTTATCAGACCAATGCTAAAAGTTCCCTCGATACGAACACACTTCCAAGAACCAAAGAGTTATCGACCAGGATAATATTAGCAATTACAACATCGCAGCTTTTCAAACTGATCAAACGGTAGTCGATCTGTGAAATTTCATACACAAGAACGGAAGCTTTCAGCGCGAGGACACCTGTCGACCTCATCATTAAAAATCCATTACACGTGGATCCGACTTTGTGTAGGGGTATTAAAATGGCGATCAAGCGTCGATCAATCACCGGCTGCTGTTTGTTTGACGGCACGCTTACCTATCTATCTTATTCAGCGTCGTTCTTTTTTATCCTCGACATCGCCTTGGTGTTGAATGTTTGAAGGGATTGTTGTCGACGGCGTTTTTTAATTTTTTCTCTGTCGCTCTTGCCGTCTGCGGTTTCTAAACTTTTTTTGACTTTTGGCCCTAGGGGCTTGGAAACTTGTGTGCTGTTTTGTCGTGGCGTTTCTAGTGTGTGTGTGTGTGTGTGAAATGTTTTGAAATTTTGTTGTAACTTATTGGTTTTTGTTGTTGAGATCGTTTACGATGACAACTAAAGAGTCTTGATCTTATAAAATCAACTTATTAATTTCTTTATATTATATTTTGATTGAAAAGTTTTAAATTTATTTAACCTTTATCTTCTATGTATTTCGGTGATGTTTAGGTCCTTTAGGGAATAATATGACCTACTTTAGAAACTGATAGTTTATTTATAAATTTCTAATTTTCAGATATAAAGTTGAAGTTTCTGGCAAAAGTTTGCCTGTTTTGACAAATCTTGATAAAGGTCGTTATGGAGTAATAGTATTTGAAAATCTTTCGAAATACTTGACGATGGATAAATGGAACCGGGAACTGTTAGATAAATATTGTAGAGAATATTCTGTTGGCATTGTTGGTTTTGTTAGTCCCACGGAAGAAACTCTTGTTGGAGCACAACTCAAAGGATTTCCTCTTTTCATTCACACCAATCTTCGGCTTAAGGTATTTTATAATTTTCGCCTATTTCCATATATAAGTTTATTTTGATTTTCTAATAATTCTTTATAATATGAAAGGATGCAACGTTGAATCCCGCTAGTCCAGTTTTGAGATTGACACGACCTGGAGAAACCGCGTGGGGACTGCTTCCAGGCGATGATTGGACAATATTTCAACCTAATAGTACAACATATGAACCTGTTGAGTGGGCTTCTAGATATATTCCAGATTATCCAGAAGGTATGTCAAATTAATAGATATTTTAAATATTTTGTAGTAGTATGAAAATTTTATCACAATTTTTCAAATAGGCAACAAGACGCTGTTAGCTACAGTTATCCAAGATCATGGACATCTTGACTCAATTCAAAGAGTTATTTTTGGATCTGGTCTTAGATTTTGGTTGCATCGGTTATTATTTTTGGATGCTCTTAGCTATCTTAGTCATGGACAATTGAGTCTCAGTCTTGAAAGGATGCTCCTTGTTGATGTTGATGATATTTTTGTTGGTGAAAGAGGTTTGTCAATATTTTTTCAAATAATTTTATATTATTAACTCAAGGGACTTACATTTTTTTCATGTTTAGGAACTCGTTTGCGTACTGATGACGTTCAAGCTCTGCTTTCGACTCAATCAAGAATTCGTCAATATGTACCAGGATTTAGATTTAATCTAGGTTTTAGTGGAAAATATTTTCATCATGGTACTGATGATGAGAACAAAGGAGATGATATGATATTAGAAAATGCTGACAAATTTATGTGGTTTTCTCATATGTGGAATCATCAGCAGCCACATCTTTACGACAATCTTACTCAGCTAGAATTAGATATGAATCTGAACCGTGAATTTGCTATTTTACATGGCATACCTGTAAATTCTGGCTACTCAGTATCTCCGCATCATTCAGGTGTTTATCCTGCCCACGAACTTTTATATACAGCTTGGAAAAAAGTTTGGGGTATAAGAGTGACTAGTACTGAAGAATATCCTCATCTTAGGCCAGCAAGGTTTTTATCGAACACTACATAATTTAAATGATTTTTTTATTGAGTTATTATAAACATTTGAATATTTGTAGATTGAGAAGAGGGTTTATTCATCGTAATATTATGGTTTTACCTAGACAAACTTGTGGTCTATTTACTCATACTATGTTGATAGATCGATATCCTGGAGGACGAGACAAACTCGACGAGTCTATTCAGGGAGGTGAATTATTCCAAACCATAGTCTACAACTCGGTATAAAATTTTCAAGCAAAAATATGAAATATTTTTTATTTTATTAAATTTTAACGTGATATTGTTTTATAGATAAATATTTTCATGACACATATGTCAAATTATGGAAATGATCGATTAGCCCTGTATACGTTTGAATCTGTTTTAAAATTTTTACGATGTTGGACAAACGTGAGGCTGAGCTCTGCTCCTCCAATACAGTTAGCTGAAAAATATTTTAGATTACATCCTGAAGAAATTGATCCTGTGTGGGGAGTAAGAAATCTAAATATTGTTTTACAGTTTTTTTATATGTCAAAACATCTAATAATATTTTTTATTTCAGAATCCCTGTGATGATGTACGACATCAAAAAATTTGGTCTCGTAATAAGTCATGTTCTGCACTCCCACATTTTTTGATAATTGGACCACAAAAAACTGGCACAACGGCACTATATTCATTCCTGAGTTTGCACCCAGCTTTAGCCAGTAATCTTCCTAGTCCTACTACATTTGAAGAAATTCAATTTTTCAATGCCAACAATTATTACAAAGGCTTAGATTGGTAAATATTCTTGTTTTATATCAATTATTTTGCAATATTGTTATGATAATGAATTATATTTTATTTTCAGGTATATGAACTTTTTTCCACCTCTTCAAGGAAATATAAGTCGATATACATTTGAAAAATCTGCTACATATTTCGATGGTGAACTTGTACCAAAAAGAGCTCATGCTTTGTTGCCAAATGCTAAATTAGTTACTATTCTTATATCTCCTGCTAAACGGTATATTTTACTTATTTATTACTAATTTTCTTTACATTTTAAAATATTTACTTATTTATTTTATAGAGCATATTCGTGGTATCAGCACATCAAATATCATGGTGACATTGTTGCTAATAATTATAGTTTTCATGAAATTATTACTGCCAATGACACATCTCCAAAGCCTTTAAGAGACTTGAGGTTTTATTATTTTATTTAAATTCTTGTTCTCAAAATTTTCTAAAAATATCTAATCAATTTATGACGTTCCAGAAATCGATGTTTGAATCCGGGAAAATATAGTCACCATCTCGACAGATGGTTAACTGAATTTTCCCCAAATCAATTACATATTATTGATGGTGCTGCATTACGTTCTGATCCTGCAGAAATTATGAACGTTTTGCAGAGATTTTTGAAAATAACTCCGTGTATTGATTATACGAAATTATTGAAGTGAGTAATATAAATTTTAATTTCGGGTAAATAATATATTTAATATTTAATATATTATAAAAATTTCAGGTACGATCCTAAAAAGGGTTTCTTTTGTCAATTGGTTAATGGCGATCATACTAAATGTCTTGGTAAATCAAAGGGTAGAAGTTATCCACCTATGGAAGAAAAATCATCAAAATTCCTTCAGAGATATTACATGTCACACAACACAGCACTTGTAAAGTTACTGAAAAAATTTGGCAATCGAACTATCCCCCATTGGCTGAAAGATGATTTGTCGTCGCCCTCATAGCAAAATTGTGTGTTGAAGTGAATTATTATACTCTATAGTTAAATTTTTAAAGTCATTGTGAATATTTTAATGTGAAAGATGCAGCTTGTTGAAATATGAGTGAAAAACTGTTCATTTTATTCAGTGCCATTTCAATAATTATTTTATTTACTGAACTTGATGGGGTGTATTATATTTCATAGAAATGAGTTTATAATAAAATCTAGTACCTGCTTGTATAAAGTCGAATTATGAAATTCAGTTAAAAGATATAATTTGATTTTCGCACTTTATTTAATGTGTTTCATGTTACATTTATATTATTTTATTTTTAATTCACTAGAACAAAAAGGCTGAGTAAAGAGTTTTTATTTATTATATACTATGATTATACCTTAACTTTGCACCATAATTTATTGTAAAATAACTTTAACTTGTAATTTAGGACTATTTGTGTTTTCAAAATTAAAATATACATATACTAGATGTATGCAATCTTATGAAATTAGATTTTTAGTTAAAAGGGGCCTAATTTGATATTCGGTGGTTTATCTGATTGGAAGTTAAAAAGTAACGTATGCTTTAAAATAAATCTAATGTGATGAATTTTTATATTCATCAAAAAAGTAAAAATATACGATATTTTAATGTATAATTTAAAAATTCTCAACTCACCTCTCAAATTTTTTCTTGAATGTTTTTACATTCCAATTATTTATTTTCAAAATGTGTATCTTCGGTATTTACAGTTTTAATATGGAAATATTGATGAAATACTAATTATTGTTAATTATAACATATCTATAATATATTGTTATATATTTGTTATACATATTTGTGTGTTGTAAAAAGTATTCAGTTCAGTTTGCTTATATAGATGTTTTATTGATGAAATAGTTGCCTTTATATCTTTTTAACTATTTGTTTAATCGACAGTATTGTTCCTGTTGTAACGCGTTTTTATTATGAATATCTTATGAGAACAGTTAGGTGTTGTGCATAAGGTTTTTGAAAAACCGTCCTTTTGAAAACTTTAGTTTTCATTAATTTTGTTTTCAAGTTTTCTTTCTATATTTATTTAATTGTACTTTAAAAGACAATATCATCATAAATTGTTTTGGATGTATGAAAATAGTACTTAAAATTTTTCAAGTACAATTTCAAGCTGAACAAAATTATGATGTTATGATTCAATTATAAAAAAACTATTGTACTTATTTAAAAGCATTTAATAATTCAATTTTTTATCACTGTGAAAAAAGTGTGGGTTTATAAGGACCTCGATTTCTGCATTTTAATGAAGATCGTGCACAAAAAAGGGGTAAAATTCAAATGATTTTTCTTCCATTTAGCATCTTGTTTTAGTGTTCAAGCTGAAATTGGGCTGGCTAGCTAAGTAGTGGTACCGATGGTTAAAAGGCAGTGTTATAAACTACTTTTTATTTAATAAAACAATACTCTTGATATGATATAAAGAAATTTTATTTTCAAGAATTTCATTACAGATTTAAATTACTTGCAAATAGACAGTTTTCCAATATGCTGAAAAATAAATTACATTTCACCAAAATTTTAACAGTTTAAATTCTGATAGAATAATATTAGTTTTTGATGTGAATTGCTTTCAAACGCCATTCAATTGAATTAAATACTTTCGATGTCATATTTCGTGCCATTTAAATAAAACCCTTTTTTTAATAATCGTAACAAATGTTTGAAGAATATTTCTCATATTAATTTAGCTTTGATCAAAGAGCCATAATAATTTTTATATTTTCAGTTCTGGGAAAAAGATATATAATGTAAAATTATTCCAACATTTTGAAATATTAGTCAATGAAAATCTTTGAAATAAATATGAAAAATACCTAACTAACATAAAAATTAATCCTCGTAATAGTATCATTAATGATAATCAATCTATATCAAATTCATCATTGTTATTACTATATATGTATCATTGTACATAATCAAATTAGCTATTTGTACATTTGAATAAAGGATATTATTTTTTTATTTTAGTAATTTATTGAGTGAATAATTAATTTGTTATATGTATGTATAAATATGTAACTGGTAGGAGACTAATGATTGTACAATATTGAATGTATTATAATATGCTTTTGAAGTTAATATAATTTTCTCATGAAATGTTTACTAAATTGGACTTAACAATATATAGCTTCATATTTTTAAAATATGATGAATAATTAAGTGTATTTTTTTTATCACTCGAGTATAAAAATTAGAACCGTAGATAAATATTCAGAGTTTGATAATTAGTTATCTCTAGTTAACGTTGTACTGTACTTAACAGTTGGTTAATTAGTTTATAACGTTAGCAATTGCATTTTATATAAATTTACATGTTATGGTTAGCTGAAAATGGGAAATTTATTTTATATATGTATAATACATGTGATGTGAACCTAGTTGTTGTTTTTCAATAATTAAATAAAATTGATTACAGACAATAAATTATTAAAATTTGAATTATTTGTTTAATTTTAAAGTTAATATCAACATGTGAAACAATACAACAAAATCATTCCAAACGAAGCAAGAAGACCAACGTCCCATTTTAGCTAGGACAGTCCCGTTGTTTCAGTAAAAGTGTTCGAATCATTTTGTTTTAGCCCGTCCACTGATGAGCAGAAGAAAAACGTCATATTTTGTGTTTTGTTTTTTATATAAAGAAATTAAATTTGAAAAAAATTCGATTTGAGGTAAAGGTCACCCTGGGCATACGAACGAATTTAAGTTGACACCCTACCTAGAAACACGTTTATACACGTACATGCACCAATATTCATTCGCAGTTTGACAGTTAGCTGAAAACTTTTACGATAGAGATTTGTAAAATATTTTCTTTCTGAATACCTGATGAAATAAGATACGTTCAGTAAATGTGACGCAAAAAACCTTCACTGCCTAACCCAAACACGCGCTTATTGTTAGTGATAAATACGTTCAGACTTTCGACTGATTGTAAGACATGCGGCATTAAATAAGTGCGTTTAGTTTTCCCTGACTGAGAAATGCGGTCTTTGGCCCAATCACCACGTTCAGTTTTTCTATAAGGAAAATTTCCATTTTCCCATTTGTAAACACGTCTAGATGTCGCTATATTGACGTGTTGCGGGGTGATAGCGTAGTTTACCCCAAGCTGACGTTACAAACTTCAGAATATAGATGCGAGTGTGTACATGAATGCAAAGTACCAACATATAACTGACAATGAGAATGAAAACGTCAAACTTTAGATTTGTATGTATGTGTTTCACGAGTACCAACTTAAATTCGTTCGTACGCCCAGGGTGACATTTACCATGAGAAGTATTGAATAATTTAAAAAAGCGTTGACCTTTTTTTAGGGAAAAAACATTTGGGTTCGAATAATTTTGAAAAGTGTCAAATAATTTTTGGCCTGCCCTCGGTTGGGAAAATCTGAAATGACGTCCCTGCTATTCATCTTCCAAATTGTGAACATTCAAGTGGTGAATATTGCCTAATAATTCTGTTACTATTTCGTCAAATTGCCATTTGTCGCGTTTAGCTCGAAGGCATTGTTTGTTGCTGCAGCTGTCAGTTTGATAATCGAAATGGACATTTCGGAATTGTTAGCGTTTAAAGTTAGTACCATTTAATAACTTTCAACACGTTATCAAAAGAATGTGATTGATTGTTTTATTTTATTTTATAGAGACTTGTAATTTATATTTCGATTCAATGTTTCGTATTAACCTTAAAATTAATGATCATACATGAAGAATAACGGAAGCCGCCATAACGTATCGAATAGATAAGAAATTACATTCTCAACAACGTTAATTTATTTTCAGCCTGTTCAAACTCCGAAACGGCCAAGTGAAGAAGATGGTGCCAACGGCCAAGATGAGGGCGGAAGTGCTGCTAGAAAAATGCGGCGCATTGCTCGTTCGAAAGCCGAAAGCTTTTCCAAACAACTAACAACGGCTCGAACTTTAAGTGTAGAGCCTGAAATTACTGAAACTGAAAGGGAAAACATTCTCCAATTTGTCGAGACTGAAGAAACTCATGTATACATTCGTGTTATTATTATTTGCATGATGACTTGATATAACGTTTCGATTTTCTTGTTTATTAGGGTGAAGTTGTCGATGAAACTGTTGTTAAGAAGCTGATTTTAGCTTTTGAAAAAAAATCTTTGAAGAACAGAGAAATGAGAATCAAATTTCCTGAACAACCAGACAAATTTTTAGAAAGCGAAGTGGATCTGCATCAATCTTTACAGGTTTTTAGAATTCTTAATACAAACGCACTAAAAATTGTTTTCGAAATTTTCCATCAGTTGGAGTTTAATTTTCTAGGAGCTCAGTGTAGTTGCGACCGTTCCAGATTTATATCCCGTGCTTGTACAAATGAAATGTATCAATTCTTTGCTTGAACTTCTCTCGCACGACAACACAGACATTTCTACCCAAGTTGTTCATCTTATTCAGGCATTGAATCTTTACTAATTTAATTTTTATTGTTGCTTAAGAACCTTTTTTGACTGTAGGTTTGTTTTAAGGAATTAACTGATGTTGATATTTTACATGAAAGCATCGACGGAGCTGAAACCTTAGTCGATGCTTTACAAGACTGCCAAGCAATACCGTTACTATTACAAAATCTTGCCAGGCTCGACGAGCAAGTACAAGAAGAAAGAGATGGTGTTCATAACACACTTGGTATTTTCGATTATTGAACTTAATATAAAATTTATCATAAATTATTTAATTTCATTAGATTTAACAATTTTTTAATCTTTATTTCATTAAAGGTATCGTCGAAAACATAACAGAATTCCGGCCAGAGCTTTGTATTGAAGTAGCAAAACAAGGATTTTTACAATGGCTCCTAAAAAGGCTTAAAGTAAAAAAAAAAATTTTGTTAACTGAATTTGATACGTGGTAATCTCAATATTTGATTCAATTTTTTATTTATTTATTAGTTGAAAGTTCCTTTTGATGCTAACAAATTATATGTGAGTGAAATACTATCAATTTTACTACAGAACACTCCTGAAAATAGAGTTTTACTTGGAGAATTAGATGGAATCGATGTTTTACTCCAAGAGTTGGCTGTACGTAAATTTCAATTAAACTTCCATTTTTTTGTGTATAACTTATTTAAAAATAAAATTGACAGTTCTACAAACGTCACGATCCAAGCAGTAGTGAAGAACAAGAAATGATGGAAAATTTGTTTAATAGTCTTTGCTCTGCGTTAATGCTAACATCAAACAGAGACCGTTTTCTTCGAGGAGAGGGGCTTCAATTGATGAATCTTATGTTGAGGTTTGTTTTACGTTATATGATAATAAATATGAAATTTTATTCAATAATATAATATATTATATTTTATGCAGAGAAAAAAAATTATCTCGCAATGGTTCATTGAAGGTTCTTGACCATGCTATGTCTGGTCCAGATGGAAAAGATAATTGTAATAAGTTTGTTGATATTTTGGGTTTAAGGACAATATTTCCTTTATTCATGAAAACTCCGAAGAGAAAGCGTGTTTTGACAACAGATCAACATGAAGGTACCAAACAATATTGTTATGCATTTAATACAAATTTGTATTTATATTATTTTTAAATTATAGAACATGTTGTTTCTATCATATCATCGATGTTGAGGAATTGCCAAGGATCACAACGCCAAAGACTTTTAACTAAATTTACTGAAAACGATTTGGAAAAAGTAGACAGATTATTGGAACTACACTTCAAATATTTGGACAAAGTCGATAAAGTTGAACAAGAAATTGAATTAGAAAAAAGAGTAAGGATCACTTTTTTAATACGTAATTATTATGTTTACTTTTTATATAATTGTTCGAGTGAATCTTTATATTCATCAGGCAGAAGATGACTCGGATACTGCCGAAGAAGATGAATTATATCTGAGACGACTCTCTGGAGGTTTATTTACTTTGCAATTAGTCGATCATATAATACTCGAGGTATGTGCTTCGGGAACACCTACAATCAAACAACGTGTTCAACGTGTGCTTTCGCTGAGAGGAGGATCTTTAAAAATAATCCGACATGTAATGAGAGGTAAGTTCTATAGATGTCTCGATAATTTGATTTATATTTTGTAGACTATTTATTACTGATACATAAAGCAGTTTTCAAATGTTTTATTTTTCTTAAATTCTTTTCAGAATATGCTGGTAATTTGGGCGATGCTGGAAATCCAGAATGGAGACAGCAAGAACAACAACATATTTTACAGATGGTTGATAAATTTTAAACATATTGGGGAAAATAATAACAGTATATTTCATTTTCTTTTTTTGTTTATTTTTGAAAACATATTGAAAAAAATGTTAAAATTCCTTGTATTTTCCGATCATATGAAATGTATCTTTAAAATTTTATAGCCTGAATTAGCCTTCTAAAATAACCAAGCTAAAACAATAAGTGCTAAATATTTCTGCAAACTTAGTAAGTACAAAATAATGTAAAATCCATTTTTATCACATTTTTCATCATATATTAAATTATTAAAGATAATAAAATATATAATATTAGTGGACAATCAAACTGAATGGTACAAACAAGGTTAATAAAAAAATATTTGAGGGATCATAATTCAAATTAAAAAAAATAGAGATGTCCTCAAAATAACCAATTCTATTTGAATACAAATATTGTACAAAAAAACATACAAATATGTTATTAAAAATAAAATGCCTTGTATTTAAAATAAACGTATTGCGACATTGGAAAAAATCAGCACCATAATCTTAAACCATAACCTCAATACCAAAACTAGTTAACAAGATAATAAATCTGTCAATTTATAATATTTAGGTGAAATATATAAACTTGTATTTTAATCCACACTTGTGTATTTCATTAAAATTGCAGCTCAAGAAATTTATTTTTTATATAACAATTTTCTGAATAAAATGCATGCTAATTTCATCTATTAGTATCTTTCATCACTAGATAAGTGGAATGAAAAACTGTACAATCATACCCTGGACTGGTACACTCAATATTTTAACTGAATCCTCCAATGATTGTTTGCTTAAGAAATAACACATTTCATTCATAACTGTTCGAAATTGCCAGATTTCTCAATAAAATTCAATTGGTGATAATGACATTAAGGCAAAAAAGTGATGTTATATATCACACGTGAATATGAAGATCCAGTGCAATTTCATACATATACAATCACAGTGCATTGCATATAATCATAGTCGAATAAAATATTGTACCCTTCAACTTGTACACTTAATTAACCCCAAGTTAGTCTGGGGTATGAATGTAATTTCTATTGCTAATTCAAACCTACATTCAACATATTTATAAGGAAGTCATGACTGATTACCTCATTTGTCTTTCTATATATCAACTAAATTATAATTCTAATGAAACTAATAGTTAAAATTCTAATAAACCCCTGAACACATAAAAAAACTCACAGCATGTTTTCAGGGATCCAGATCCCGTAATATAAAATAAAATTTGTGAACATCTATGGTTAACAACAGTTAAATATACAATCATTTGAAATAAAAATGATTGCTGCGTGGTCAAAACTAATAAATATTTGAGATATTGGAGGCAATGATTTTTAAGTTTTTCGACCAATATTTATTAAAAAGGGCACTCTCTCGCTATTACTTTTCTCAGAGCTTCTGGTATATTTTCCTTAGTTTTTGTAAAAACCGAATTACCCAGCAATTTCGGACATGCTAATTCGCCAGACTGGATGGCTTGTGCAGCTTTCAAAAGATCATAATTTATCTCTTCTGATACCACAGAGTCTTTCCTGTAATAATATTTCATATGATATAAATTTTGCATCAAACGCATGTAATATCTTATGCAAATACTAACTTATATAACGGATGAGATAAAACAAACTCTCGAAGATACGAAGCAGTAGTGAGGAGCTGTCCAGCAGCTCGTTTTCGAATAAGTTTCAAATATTGTTGTATCGAACAATGTGTATCAGCATCTACATCCATACTTTCTAAATAAGACTCGATGAGCGCTATTAAACCTGGGAATGTACCTTCCTGCAATCAAACGTTAATTGTTTTAGCAAAAGAACTCAATCAAATTTTATTTTAATTTATATTACTTTTCCGTTTATTATTTCATTTATTGACATCTCTTCATATTGATCAATAGCACAAGATTCAAGATTACAATGACGTGAAGCTTCCGGAGGTGTTACTCCTGTGCTTATATCTTTCCTCCACCAAAATTTGCCTTGACGGCAAGCATCTCGCTTTTGAGCTCTTTGCATGTTTTCATCTACCTGTTATTAATAAACAAAACATAAAGTTAACTTAAAGCTCTCAAATTTTTAAATTAAAACAAAAATGGGAACAAACCTTGCTGATTGGCATGACAAAGTTCAATCTATAGCTAAGAATGACTCTCGTTAACAATACTACAAAACAGACGAAGGCTGCATTCTCAAAATCAGTCAATTGAGATTCGCACGGACGAAATTCGACACGCCATCCAATAGATGATCGTGGTGGAGGTGGTTTGAAGCGCATAGTTTGCCAGTTGGTGGATTGAATATTCTAAAATAATCCATTTTCATATTAAATAATATTTTAAATATTTTCAGTAAGTACCAAAGAAAAGTACCTCAAAATGATCTGTATCTTCCTCATCGTCTTGATGCACTTTTTCAGAAAAGAGCGAAACAGTGTCTCGAATGAATAAATGGGCAATATGTTGAGCCAAAGGATGATCAATATCGTTTTCTCGAAGTTGTTTATAAATGTTTTCATCATATGTTAGAGGTATATCATTGTATCTAAAAAAAAACCCATTCATATTTAGTTTTACTTTAAAATAAAATAAGTGCACAAGTAATTATGTCAATGTCATGTTACAATAATCCATTTACAATGCATATAATCACTTTGATATTGTTTACATTATCGTTTTCATTCATAAATGATCACTGTAGCATTAACACACTGACTCATTAGTACATTACTTTTCATTTTGCGGCGATAAGTAGCTATCTATAGAATCGTATCGAGATTTTTTGATCCTGAACTTTTCGTTTGGATCTAAAGGTTGGAGTCCACGTTCACCACGAGTCCTACAATCCACTGAACCTGATATCACATTCCAACGACAATCGACATCCGTCAAAAAACCTCTGTAGATTGGTGAAGCTGCAGATAATGCCAGCTGATAAAAGTAAACATGATTATAATAATGTTATTATCTAAATAAATGGGATTACAGTACACAAAGTTTAATCACAAACCATAATAGGGCAAAGAGGTGTTAGTTGATCATATAAAGTCCTAGCTTCGATGATATTACAAGCTTGGAAAGTGAGCTGAAGGCAACAGCAACCCATTCCAAAACCCATAGCGTCCATATAAACATGATCTGGTAGCGCTGCTGGGTCTAATTTAAATGAATCATCTATAGGAATCTTGGTGTTTTCATCCCTATATACTAAAATTATATTTAAAAATTAATATATTTCAAACAATTTCGTTAATATTAAAAACATTATACTAAACACTGTTTACTTGGTAGATTTATAGCTACTTTCTCGCCTCGTCTCATCCTAATATTTCTAGTTAACGTTTTGAAACGAGGATGTCCAGGAAAAATAGCCTCATCGGGAAAAAACAAAGAGCGACTAACTCCATTTTCGGGTTGTGGATCGAAAGAGGGAGTCGTGAAATTTGGGCATCCCAATCTAGTTGATTGATAGATTTAATCACAATCAGTTAAGTATATAAGATCGACTAACTCAACATATAAAATAATTGAGTATATAAACCTGGGAAAATTTGTTATAGTCATTAAGTATTCTCCGGGACCTAATAATGCCGCTGCTTCCGCTCTCCTATAATTCATGTTAGCTTCCACAATATTAAAATGAGCCAAAAGTCCACCGTACGGTCGACCCGGGGTACCTTCAATCATGTAAGCACCATATTCCGGCCTCCATAAAGATTTTACACCTGAAATAGATTAAACAACTCATTAGCGTAAACATCAAAAAGGTGTTGCTCTCGTTGCTTATTTTAAAGTGAACTTTAATGACCGCATAATAAGCACAATCAGCACATTATCGATTGCCATAATAATGAATAATTTACATTAAGATCGGCATTTTATCATTATCATTTCAATAACTGGTCAGTTTTGTTTATCTAAAGGTCAGCATGATTGTTAGTTTTTTGAAAAATAATAACACCTTAAGTGGTTTGTACATTTCATGTTAGGATAGAATTATGAGTCATAAAAATGTTATCTAAATTATTGAATGTCATCGTGAGTTTCGTTTGTTACACAACATACAGAATGTGAGACATACGAGATAAAATTTGTATGGATAGTGATTTTGCATGAATACTAGATGTATAAATAAAAAATTCAACACTTTACTTGTAAAATAGTTTTTGTTCTGATTGAAAATTATTTACTTACTCGGAAGGTAAATATTTGATAATTTTTTTTTTTAATTTACTCGCACATGTTTTTTTCATTCATTAATGCTTATTCTGATAGTTTTTTTTAATACATTTTAGTAAATTTAAGTCATAATAAATAATGATGATGAAAAGACCAAATTTTCAAAACATTTAACTTTTTTTTAAGTTCATTTACAATTAGATTTACACGATTTTTAAATTATAACGATTTACATAACCGAAAGAAAGCTACAAAATAATGCTGTTAAAAAGATAAAATAATGGACCATCTGAATTTTTTAAGCATCTTCAAAATTTTATACTAAATTGTAATGTAAGAAGTATTTTTTTTAAACATTTCAATCAAATACATAAAAATATACCTTCAGGATCAGCCATTTCTTTTTCGTTCAGTTTTGCAAGCATCTCCTGAGCTCGTAGGCTGACAGTCACTCTTTTCTTTTCATCGTCGAATTTCACAATGACATATTCTACTTCGTCGCCCCATTTCAAAACGTCTCCTTGACGCTCTCTTAACTTTTTGTACAGATTTATGAATTGTATCACGCCGTGCTTTCTAACGTGATCTGCTAAAGTTTTAGTTTCCTCCCACGTTAAAGGACTACCTTCAGTTAATAAGCCCATTTTATTTTTTAAGCAGTCTTGTTTTTCTAACTATCATAAAATTGTAAATTGTTATTAAAACCTGAAATAAAAAATAGACCAGATTAAAAAATGATAAATCTAACTATGTAAACCGCGATTGATTAAGATAAGATAAAGAGTGGGTTATATTAAATTTTGTCAAGTCAATACAAATAACAGATATAGTTTTTTTGGTCAGAAAATTTTTTTTTTTTGATAAAATTCTGTTTTACTGAGCGATGTATTATAATCTAAATTTCCAAGAGTTACGTTTTGAATGCATTTTTGCCCTTTTCGTCCATTAAAAAAAGGATCCTGAAGAAAAGCAATATGTAAACTTTCTAAAGATATAGTTTCTTGAAGTCTTCCCCACTAACTACTCATTTTAACTAATTACCAGTACCAAATGACACCGATAGTAGTAATAAAAGCTTCCATATAATATTGCAAAAACGAACATATGCATTTCTTGTTTTTTTTCTAAAAGAACCTATCCCCTTTTTTTCGATATATTAGTAAGACTCGTTTAACACGATTTTATATTACACGGTGATCCAGCAAACCTATGTACCATATTAAACGAGGGATACCTGATCGTTAATTTTGTATATGGAAATTAAGAACCAATGTCAATTTTTCGATACATTTCTTGTTATTTGATCATTCTAAAGAACGATTTAGTTTTTGAATCAAGTATTTATACAAAATATTAAATTAAAAATATAAAATATCGATTTGTAAGGTATGAAAAAATTAATATTGATTTTACACATCGTGTACATGCAAATGTTATTAATTTTTCACAAGAACCATAATACGTTATACGAAGCAAAGATCAATAGTTCCAATGGCACGAATTCACTTTCATGCATATGATTTTGCAAAATTTACAAACAGTCCACGGATACAGTCAACAAGCAAAATATAACAACAAAACAATAAAAACATAGAAAAATTAAAATCAAAAACTATTTAACTATCCATTCATATTTACGTCGACTAAAAAAAACATATTAATAAAAATGAAACATCGTCGTCATTAGAACGATTACACCGCATAAACTTGTGCAATGAAAATCGAATAAAAAAAATGTTGAAATTACTTACGGATACGATATTTTTCGAATTGTCTGTAATTGTACAGCGTCTTCAGACTTTCCCGCGGTTTTCCTGAAAGGCGCGAAAGCCTCAATTATACTAATGTATTAAAAATAGTTGCGCAATAAAGAATCAGACAAGTTCGATAGTCCACGACCGAACGACGTCAACTGTCATGCTCCTACTGAATATATACTACTAATGTGCTACGGAAAATACGGAATGTCGTTTCAGTGCTGAAAGTGTATTACTAAAATATTCAATTGACGCTTTTATCATATTTGTAAATACAGTATTTTTTTGTATCAATTGTAACAAAATTTCGGTTTTTATTTTGTATGAAAATTTTGTATTTATATAAATGTGTAATAAGGATGGTTTTAGTGTATTCTATGTTTACGTATTGACGTCGGACGGCCAACGTGTTCGCCGTGCGTAAAATCGGTGTTGCCATGCGCGTTAGTTTCGATTGAAGTATTTGGCTGCGTCGGGTGAAAAATAGGTTCGGACCGGAACTGAACCGTAACCGAAAACCGATATTTTTGCCGGAATGAAAATGTGAAAAATATATCGATTTATTTCGGTTCAGCAAAAAATATTCGAATATTCTAGTATCCAAATGTTCGAATATTTTTGAAAGGGTTGTCGGTTTTTGTAAGTTTGCAGGTTTTTTTTGAAAAGTCGGAACCGAATCAAAATACATTTTTTTTTTTTTACCGTAACTGAAAAACAAAACGAAAAAATCACGGTTTGAACTGTTTGAAGCCCTGCATTTAACCATAAATGACATAAATGCAGTCTTCTTATTGACCTCGAACATATCGTATGCGCTACTGTTGATGTGCGCCAGGGTCACGTGTGCTATTATCGTTTGGGCGAAAGTCTGGTCACCGCTTGAAAATCGTTTCTAGAATATATTTGTAACAAATTTAATTTCATAAAAACAACCAAAATCCCAATATCTTGATAAAAAAAAACAACTTTCAACTTCAGCTGTCACAACTGCGAAAACATAAAACCCCAACCGACCGAACTCACGTAAACCCAAAAAAAATCCTCAAAAACACCAAACAACACAAAAACGAATCGACACCGCTTCGAAAACAGCCCAACGTCCCGAAATAAAAAAAACGGTTTTAACGGTCATTATGGCGCTGGGCGGCCGGCGCGCTATTACGGCCGCGAGTGTCCGAGTCGACGGTCGCGTCGGGCCCGGAGCATGTCCGCGGAGCCCTGACATGTCGGCCCCCGCGCCCCCGCAGCCTCCCCCGCTGCCCCTGCCGCCCCCCGACAGAGGTACGCCCCTCGCCCCTCGCCCCGCGCCCCCGCGCCAACTGTCACCCGACTTCCGCAGCCTCCGAAATGCTGGGCCTGCGTCATCGTGTCGAACGTGTTTGACGGAGGTGGCCTTGAGTTTGACGTTTCTGTTTGACGTTTGTATTTTCAGGTTTCAGTGCAGTCGGTTGGGATATGTCAGTTTTTTATTATGAAGAGCTTCGATTGTTTATAGTCGGTTTATGTTACGTGTGTTTTATATTCGGATCAGGTCAGGTTTTGGTTCGTTTCGTTGTGCATAGAAGGTGGTCTCGTCTTTGACGTTTTCAGGTTTCAGTAAAGTCAGTTGGGATATGTCAGTTTTTATGAAGAGCTTCGATTGTTTATAGTCGGTTTATGTTATGTGTGTTTTATATTCGGATCAGGTCAGGTTATGATTCGTTTCGTTGTGTATAGAAGGTGATTTCGTCTTTGACGTTTGTGTTTTCAGGTTTTGCTTTAGTGTGGGGAGATTCGATATGTCAGTTATTGCGATTTATCTCGATTGTTTATTGTCGGTTTATATTCCGTGTATTTTCTACTCGGCTCGGATCCGATATTAGTCTCTTCAATAATCAATCGTTTTATATATTGTGGTTTATTCCTCGTTCTCAAATATGCGTATTCGAACGGGTATAAAAACGCCAAATTATATTTATTTTATTCAATCTTTATCTTTAAGTACAGTTATTGTGATTCGTCTCGATCGTTTATATTTCATGTATTTTCTACTCGGATCAGATCTGATATTGGTTCATTCGATTATTCATAGAAGATGGCATCGTCTGTGACTTAAAGTTTTTCTTTAGTGCAGTCAGATCGGATACTTTACTTATTGTTATTGTCCAATTATGTTCCATGTATTTTCTACTTGAATCAGATCAAATATTAGTCCATTTAATAATCTATATTGTGATTTGTTTCTTGATCAAAAATATGTTTATAATTGAAACGGATATGAAAAACCCAAACTATATTTATTTCATTCAATCCATATCTTCAAATACAGATTGGATACACCAGTTGTTGTAATTTGTGTTTATATTCCATGTTTTTTCGTATTAATCCATTTATTAATCCATACTTTTATATATTTGTTTCTCCGTCTCAAATGTATATATTTGAAACGGACATAAAATAGCTCATACTATACTTTATTCTGTCCACGATATGTTCGATCCATATCTTCGAGTACCGATGAGTAATTTTGTACTTTTTCAAATCATAAATCTTTGGACGAATTTATGAAATGAAACGGATCGATCGAGTGTTTTTTCATTGTCGTTTTGATATAGGTTTATGCATCGTAATAATACCTGTCGTGTCGATCACGTACGCTTTAAATTTATTGTACATCGTAATGTCGTTTACTTTCGTCATCAAAAATAATCTAATCTATGAAGGGTGTTTATGAAAACGGCGGTTTCAAATTTGTTAGAAAAAAGTTTTTTTTTTAGATGGTCATGTTTAGATTTTTTTCATGTTTCATATTGTTCTTTACTCGTGACAATCCTTCGTGTTTATCTATTCACTTTTAGCAGATAAGATCAGTATTAAATAGCTAATTTATCAGTCATTATGTTGTTTTTCAAGCTGTTTATTATTGTGGTAGATATTCAATTAGTTTTTGTCTTCACAATTTCTCGATGTTCTTTTTTTTAATCTCAATCACATTATCACTATTCTTAAAATCTAAAATGTATTCGGAATTAGTGTATTGATAAATACAGGGCTATAAAAACATATTGATCTGAACTCACTATTGTACAATCTTTATTGAAAAGTTATGTTTTGTTGTATAAATAAATTCTATTTTTTTGTTCAAATATTGCCCTGACATACTAATTTGTTATGCACTAAATATAAATATACGTTTCAAATTATAATTCAATTAGATCTGGAATATCCATATTGAATCAAGATACATTTTGTTTATTCAGGTTCTACATATTTGTTGAATTCATATGTTATATTGAGTGCAAAAAATTGTGAAGATGAGATTTGCAAATCATGAAGTTTACTATCAAGATTGTAATATGGTCACTTTTTTTATATTTAGACTTTTCGTTTTCGAAAGACTCTTTTACTTATTTATTACAATCGAAATTAGTAATATTTTTCATTTACACTAAATATTATGACAGTTATTTTACTTTTATAAAACCTTCAAATCATTAATTCGAAATATTGTACAATAATGATTTTCCTCATATTCGTCGTTTTTTTTCTACTAATGTATAACGACGTAATCGAGTAAAATAAACACGACTATTGTTCGAAGATTTACTTTTTATTTTTTTCGTTTTGTTTCACTACTCATTGGAAGACCTTCTAGTTGCGGTGCATTTCCAAAACTTGTACTTGACCCAAATACTCTCACAGTATGACAGTGTCCATCATTTTACGTTTTTGTTTTAATTATCGTCAACAGTTGCGAAGTTTTTTCGTATCTATATCTGTTAGAAAAGTAAAGTTATATTATTTCCTTATTGTTAATTATCGATCGATTGTTATCGTTTCCAAGACGTAATCGAAAATTATTTATAGTACTAATTGAATGATAAGATTCACTCACGTTTTAGTATTTAAATTACTAAAAAAAAATCGAAATATTATTCCTTTACTTTTTATTATAAACTAGCGGTAGTACCCGGCGTTGCCCAGGTTTCTTTGGGTTTTTTTAGTTTTTTTTTCCCGAAAAGTCATGATAACAGATAAGTGTAAACTGAAAAAGCGAAACCGATCGATATTTTTTTCATCTTAAAATAGCATCAGATCGAGTTGTACAATGGTTTCAATGATGCGGATAGGCTGACCATACGTCCTGTTTTCGCCAGGAAAGTCCCGTTTTCGCCGTGTCTTGCGTTCATCCCGTCATTTTCGTAAAATTGTTTGATTTGTCCCGGTGGGCAAATATATTTTATCGGTAGTGTATTTTCTTAACGATATTGATCGAGGGAAATTTTTTGAAAGTGTAACAATTTTTTTTTGGTTAGGGGGGAACATTTTTTTTCTAAGCGTCCCGTTTTGGGTCCTGGAAAATATGGTCACCCTACGCAGAAACCTTCCTGGATGCGTAACCGACATATTTACAAAATCTCAACGTGATCGGATAAGCGGTAAAGGCATGCATAGGACGCATACATCCTTACATTCATTTTTATTTATATAGCAATTGATCAACGTTTTATTTAGTCGTTTATTTTTAAATAATTTATTTTTTTCAAATCAAATTTAATCTCAATGTTAAATCAACATATTCACAGGCAAAGGTTTTGCCGAAATTCAGGTTTTTTTTTTCTTTTTGCGTGTTCCTAATACCTAATTATAAGGAAAGGTAAGACAGAGCGTACCACCTGTTCCTCAACATCAATGATTGGTCGAAATTTTCGAATATACCTAAAATCATCATCATAGACAAATCTTAATATAATTCAACGTTCAACACATAAAATAAATCCTTTTCAAAATTAATCGAAATTTTTCCTTCACTGCATACTTTTAAGGTGACTCTTGAAAAGTTTGAATACTTGAAACACGTAAAAACATCTCAATCCAAACATCTACGTACAAACCACCCCACTTGTTGCTCAACTTATTCGATCGGCAAGTACCGGCGCATTCAAAAGTCTCTAACCTTCGACAACACATAACTTCGGAACTTATTGATTTCTCTACATGCAAAACACCCTCGATACAAAATCAATACTGCATCCACCACCCACATCCCTGGAGCCTCGGCCATGTACATAAATAAATTCGCAACAGCTTCGATTGCATATGCGCATTGCGAGTTCACCCGGGAAATCGCAAGGGACCACTCGATAGCGCATGTCCGTTGTCATGCACAAGTGCAGTCGATCCTGCAGTTGCACTTTGTGTAACTTTTCCCGGGTTCGGCGGGTCCCGGACGACGCCATTCCCTGCTGGACCTCGGCGGACGGTTGACTTCTTCCCAGTTGGTGGTCTCTTTGTTTGTGATCTTTTGTGGGGGTTTTCATTGTTTTGTTCGCAGGGATTGATGGGTTTTTGGATCGGTTGGGTTTTCGGAAGTTTGATTTTTTAATTGCGTTTTGGTTGGTAGTAGTCTTTTCTTTTTGTGATTGGTGCTTTGTGTTGGAATCTTTTGGCCTGTAAGTAGATGTTGTTTTCTATCTTATGTAAATTGTGCATGTTGGATTCGGGATTTATGCATTTAACACTATTCCTACCAAGCCGGTCATTTGACCGGTTTGGAAATTTCAATCTCCAATAACTTTTTTTCAAAACCGACTTCACTTATTTTCCCAAAATATATATGCGGTCATTTTTGTGTTTTTAATTTTTTTTTCCACCCCCCTCCACCGAAATATTGATATAGTATTTTTTTAATAAAAATCATTGCATTGATTACTGTCAGAGTGTAAATAAGTTCAAATAGAAATAATATTTTTTATTATTGTGATAATTTTTAATATTACGCATGAAAAACGAAAAATATCGCAACAAAACGGTTCGATAAAAAATCGATAGAATTATGTGGAAAAAAAATACAAAAAGATTTTTTTGTTTTCGAAAGATTATTAATTTTTGATATTTTTAAAAACATACCAGATTTATTATATCTGGTATATTATTTAATTCCAAAAACGTTATGTCAAAAAAGACAATCGAAATTTCTAAACTTTATTGTTTGGGAATCAAATCACATTTTTTAAATAAAAATCATCGCACTGATTACTATCAGAGTGTTAATAAGTTCAAATAGAAATAATATTTTTAATAATTGTGATAATTTTTAATGTTACAAAAGAAAAACGAAAAATATCGTAATGAAACGGTAATCGATGGAACTATGTGGAAAAAAATACAAAAAATTTTTTTTTCCGAAAGATTATCAAATTTCGATATTTTTTATAATATATTATAATATATTAAATAAAATAAACATGCGAAAAAAAATATTACGGCAGGTAAAAAAGCGCACGAAATGCCGTACTATGGAGCGCGCCGAACAGAATGCACGTTGAGTTCTATTAACTAAATAGAGTCAATATCAGGTAAAATCCGGTGCACTTATCACAATTTCTTATTTTTAAGATAAATACCAATATAAAAAAATCAATTAGCAATACTTATGACAAAAAAATAAAATTTCCAGTACATAAAGCTATTTTTTTTTTGTGGAATTTCCATCATTTTTTCGGGTTTTTTGTAAAAATAAATGAAATTAATTCTTAGAATTGGATAAATCTACTTTGGTGTTACATTTATAGTATAAAGTGATATTAAATTACCTAAATTATTATGAACTAGCTGAAAATATTAGTGTAAACCAATGATGCACAACCCGCGGCCCTAGGGCCGCATGCGGCCCCGAAATTCGTCATGCGGCCCGGGGCCGCATGACGAATTTAAGGGCCGCATGACTAATCGGACGCGCGCGGCACATTGACCATCGCAAAATTTTTTTTGAATTAGTTTTTGTATTCACTCATAAAGGCGACTCGGCTCTGTGGAGGGGGTGCGGCCCTCATTCACTCGGAGACGGTTGAGATGGCCCTTTCGCTGAAAAAGGTTGTGCACCGTTGGTGTAAACGGATAAATCTTCTCAGCTGTCATAATTAACAATCAACAAAACACTAAATTTAACATATAAAATAATATATATTTTTTCGATTATTATTTCAAAATCGTTTTCTATATCATTTCCAACAATAATTCGACTTTATCTGCATCTATATTCATAAAATATAAGGTTTTTAAGTACACCGGTCAATTGACCGGTTCCGGTAGGAATAGGTATACTTCTAAGTCCGGTAGGAATAGTGTTAATTAAAAAATTAGTGATCGTATTGAGTATCCTTGAATATACGAGTATGTTTGATGAACTTGGAGTTGCCCTGTTTTTTTTTCAATTCAAGTTTAATGACAATATATTAAATGATCATATTCAGCTATGCATGCAAAGGTCTTTCTGAAATTCACTTAATTTAATTGTAATTTTTACGTGTTCCTAATACATATTTATAAGGAAACGTACGACAGATCGTACCTTTTGTTGCACAACTTCTTCGATCGGCAAGGACCAGCGCATTCAACAAGTCTCAAACCATCGACAACACTTAAAATTGAAACTTTTAAATTTTTCTGCATGTAAAATATTTTCGATACAAAATCAATACTGCATCAAAGACCGACTGCCCCGGAACCTCGCCCATGTACGTAATTAAATTTGCAACAGCCTCAATTGCATATGCGCGATGCGAATCATCCCGGGAAATCCCTGGGGGCCAATCGATGGCGCATGACCGTTGTCATGCACAAGTGCAGTCGATACTGCAGTTGACCTGGTGTAACTTTTCCCGGGTTCGGCGGGATCCGGATGGCCCCATTCCCTGTTGGTCCTCGATGGACAGTTGACCTCTTCCCGGTTGGTGGTCTCTTTGTTGGTGATCTTTTGTGGGGGGTTTTCATTGTAGTTTTGAACGTGGCGATTGATTGATCTTTGGATCGGTCGTGTTTTCGGAAGTTCGGTCTTTTAATTGCGTTTTGGCTGTTGGTAGTCTTTTTTTGTGAGTGGTGCTTTGTGTTGGAATCTTTTGGTCTGTAAGTAGATGTTGTTTTCTATCTTATGTAAATTGTGCATGTTCGATTCGGGATTTATGCATTTAATTTAAAAAATAGCGATCGTATTAAGTATCCTTGAATATACGAGTATATTTGATGAACTTGGATTTGTCTTTTTTTTTTTCAATTCAAGTTTAATGACAATATATTATATGATCATATAAAGCTATGCATGCAAAGGACTTTCTGAAATTCACCCAATTTAATTGTAATTTTTACGTGTTCCTAATACATATTTATAAGGAAACGTACGACAGATCGTACCTTTTGTTGCACAACTTCTTCGATCGGCAAGAACCAGCGCATTCAACAAGTCTCAAACCATCGACAACACTTAAAATTGAAACTTTTAAATTTTTCTGCATGTAAAATATTTTCGATACAAAATCAATACTGCATCAAAGACCGACTGCCCGGAACCTCGCCCATGTACGTAATTAAATTTGCAACAGCCTCAATTGCATATGCGCGATGCGAATCATCCGGGAAATCCCTGGGGGCCAATCGATGGCGCATGACCGTTGTCATGCACAAGTGCAGTCGATACTGCAGTTGACCTGGTGTAACTTTTCCCGGGTTCGGCGGGATCCGGATGGCCCCATTCCCTGTTGGTCCTCGATGGACAGTTGACCTCTTCCCGGTTGGTGGTCTCTTTGTTGGTGATCTTTTGTGGGGGGTTTTCATTGTAGTTTTGAACGTGGCGATTGATTGATCTTTGGATCGGTCGTGTTTTCGGAAGTTCGGTCTTTTAATTGCGTTTTGGCTGTTGGTAGTCTTTTTTTGTGAGTGGTGCTTTGTGTTGGAATCTTTTGGTCTGTAAGTAGATGTTGTTTTCTATCTTATGTAAATTGTGCATGTTCGATTCGGGATTTATGTATTTAATTAAAAAATTAGCGATCGTATTAAGTATCCTTGAATATACGAGTATACAGAGCCGTAGCAATGATTTTCGCGCCCTTGGCAAATATAAAATTTGGCGCCCCTCCCCCCTTTCAGGTATAAAAAAAACAGAAAATTTTTAAAAGAAAAAATGCCAATTCAAAATAAAATATTGATCGCATATCATATTTATTGTAAGTATGTAATTGAAAAAAATTCGCGCCCCAGGCAAAATTTTTTTTTCGTTTATCTTTATTTTTATATTACGGAATGATCTCTTGAAAACCAAAAATATTTAATCACATAAATATAATCTATCAAAAAAAAATAAAAATAAATTGGCAACAAATCATGATGGCTACGTGATAGATCCGAATTTTTTTTGTCAATCTACAAAAGGAAATTAATGGTTCTAATATATTTTTGATAGAATTTTGAAATTATATTTCATTCGTTTCATTTAGTTATTTTTTTTCCAAAAACCAATTGGGGCGCTAATATTCAATATCGTAAAATATTGCATATGCATCTGCAATTGTGATTTACGGAATGGAATTCATTGGAAAGAGTTACGAGCAAACAATGTATTATTTTAAAAAGCATTATTTTATTATTTTAATAACAACCGCCATAAAATCTATGTATAGTTTGCTTTCATACTTTCATAAAGAAAGATGTCGGGAATTTGACCTGAGTGAGCGCGTACCCGTCCGAGTTTCTTTCGAATCTATTATAATTGTAAGCTTTGTTTTTTTCGTTTTTTCGCCCCTCTCATTGTCAGTCTGATGACCAAGGGTCTATTGACGCCCTTGTCCCCTATAGCTATGCTTCTGCAAAATTCGAAACAAACAATACATTCCAAGATGTTTATGATACAAAAAATTTCGGAACTGAAGCATTCTTTTGTTAAATTTCCGGTCGTTTTTTTTTCTCAGAACCCATAAAATTGAACCATTAATGACGTCGCTTCGAAAAAAATACGCTATTGAAAAAAACTTTTTGGCGTATTTTGAAAACACATAGAATCATTTGTACATCCGTTTTAAAAAATAAAAAATAAATAAATATTTCAGCGCCCTGAAAAATTGCGCGCCCTTGGCGATTGCCCAATTGCCAATGGGTTGCTACGGCTCTGCGAATATATTTGATGAACTTGGATTTGTTTTTTTTTTTCAGTTCAAGTTTAATGACAATATATTATATGATCATATTCAGCTATGCATGCAAAGGACTTTCTGAAATTCACCTAATTTAATTGTAATTTTTACGTGTTCCTAATACATATTTATAAGGAAACGTACGACAGATCGTACCTTTTGTTGCACAACTTCTTCGATCGGCAAGGACCAGCGTATTCAACAAGTCTCTAACCATCGACAACACTTAAAATTGAAACTTTTAAATTTTTCTGCATGTAAAATATTTTCGATACAAAATCAATACTGCATCAAAGACCCACTGCCCCGGAGCCTCGCCCATGTACGTAAATAAATTTGCAACAGCCTCAATTGCATATGCGCGATGCGAATCATCCCGGGAAATCCCTGGGGGCCAATCGATGGCGCATGACCGTTGTCATGCACAAGTGCAGTCGATACTGCAGTTGACCTGGTGTAACTTTTCCCGGGTTCGGCGGGATCCGGATGGCCCCATTCCCTGTTGGTCCTCGATGGACAGTTGACCTCTTCCCGGTTGGTGGTCTCTTTGTTGGTGATCTTTCGTGGGGGTTTTCATTGTAGTTTTGAACGTGGCGATTGATTGATCTTTGGATCGGTCGTGTTTTCGGAAGTTCGGTCTTTTAATTGCGTTTTGGCTGGAAGAAGTCTTTGTCTTTATGTGTGGTGCTTTGTGTTGGAGTCGTTTCGTCTGTAAGTAGATGTATTATTTATCTGTTGTCTTATTAATATTAATATAAAATGAAAAATCAGCGATCGTATGAAGTATCATTGAATATATTTGATGATCTTGAAGTTGTTCGGTTTCCATTACAACACTTCGGTAACGGTTCGCTTATTACAAGAGGCTCACACGAATAGTTTCTTTGATTTTTTCCATTTTTTTTTCTACAACAATATCTTTCCCGAAAAGTTTCACTTTTTTTTTCAGAAATATTTCAGTCAATGATTACCTTTTTATTCACAAAACATTCATTATCAATTTCAAACTAACATCACTCGCTTCGTATTCAATTTCGCCATCGATTTTCCCAATCCAACCATCGGAACATCCCCCCCTACTTGGTGTCGTATTCCTCGACCCACTGTTTTTCTTCATTTCAGTAGTCAACAATTGTTTTTCCGAGACGCAACAGCACATTTTCCCTTGACTGCGATATGCGCGCTCGGCGGCCGTTCGATTCGATTTAATAGTGTCCTTTCAAATACACTTTTTCCAATTTAATATGGGGTCATCGACAAAAAATATCCAGGATGTTCGGGGGAGTCTTCGGATGTGCTAGAAAGCTGTTCAGGATCAGCGGATTCAGATTGGTTCCGAACAGTGCGTTTTATTTTTGTTTGTATTGAGGTCAATGAAGTGTTAATTCAATTATCTCGTTAATTTGTGTTATTGTTTCCGTTAGTTTTGCGATCATATATTCGTTTCGTGCACGAGATATGTTTCGATTTCATATCGTTATCGATTCGAAGGTGTTTTGATAAGTATCGTTATCCTTTTTGTATATGATAGTTCGACCTATGTTTTTTTAAGTATTACTTCTACTGGGAATTATGTTTGTTTTGACAAAATTCGACATTTTTTTACAATTTTTCTCAAATATTTAGCTATTTTTTTTTTCAATTTTTCAGTTTCTAACAATAAAACAATATTGAACCTGTATCCGGATGAAGCCGAAATTATCAATAACGTTTATTATATAAAATTTTACTCCCAACATGATACATAATATACATATTTTTTTTAGTTTTTAAACATAATTCTGACCTTTCCAAATATGATTAAAAAAAATCGTCAGTCCTTCATTTTATACACCTCTTTATGAAGCCATCACCGGAACGTGTCGCAACGTAGCGTTGCCGCTTTTTATCAATTAGCTAATCCATAACCTTGGTTTTGTTTTTCGAAAATTTCGAATTCGACTATTTTCGCGCGTTTTTTTCGTCCATTGGACGGTTCTAGATCGATCAATAATTCGTTCCGCCGTGTTGATTCGATACCGATCAATGGCGTGTGTTGTCGGTCGTGGGATTTTCGATTTCCTTCCCGTTTGCGCGGGGAAAAAAATGGATTTGAAAGCGCATTTATAAGAGAAACAGGTGCATGTTGAACAAGAGTCGACAATAGAACCGCGTTTACGTTTTGTGGGGCAGGTGCGGTTTCTTTTTCAACATAATTCAAAACACGCAGCTTATTTCCATCGTGATGGGAATCAAACTATTGTATCTCGGCCCGCTTTAATTATAACAATGCGAATTCTGTGTAAATGTGGGCATTTATTGAAGAAGTTGTGTTTTTCGAATTCGCTATGTGTGGGGTTTTCGTAAAAATTGTTGTTGTTTGAATAGGAAGCCGGATTTTCGGTTGTTTTCGAGAGAATTTTTTTTCTGAGTATGATATTTGTCATAATAAAAGGGTTCTATTTTTACAACCCCCTTCCGTATTCTTTTCGTGGTTTATTTATTTTTGTATATCCACCTGTATGAAATAATATATTTCTCCTATATATATAGACCGACATTTGTTTATTCGAGCCGCAAAAATCTCAAACAAGATAACGTATTATGGCAGAGATAAGACAAAAATGGTACACGTGAACTTTCATAATTCGGTGGCCTCGGTATATCCTCGATTTGAGCGATGATAATATTTGACCAAGTGCATCAGCCGGTAACATCGTAATCGATTTGTCGCCCGAGTCGCTCAAATCGCCGCGCACTTGCGACAAGTCGGATTAGAATTTTAAACTCGTGTTCGTTTTCAGATGTCGGCGGTAGGAGTGCGGACAGGCGTATTTGCCTGGTGGGCGAATTGGGCAAAGACGAGGAGTTGTTCCTGGCGGCTTCCAGCTTCGGCATTCCAGTCATCGTCTCCGACACGGGTCAGGACATCCTCGAGCAGGACACCTCCACCGTGTTCCACTTGGTGCTGCAGGACTTCGAGGGGTCGCTCTTCGACGCGTTGCGGAAGTCACCACAGCACAGGTACAAGTTTTGTTCAAAATCATGAGAGTGGGTGGTTGCATCGATGATCGTATGGTCGTCAGTTCAATTCTTAATTTTTGACGATTTTATCTGAATTTTTCGTTCGAGTTTGTGCAATAATTTCTTGTTTGAGTTTGGGCATTTAATATCTATATGTATTATTATTCTGATTTCTGAATAATACGTGAATGGTTTTAATTAATGATTTCGTAATTGTGAGTGTTCTTTCGCTTGTGTCCATATCATTCTGTGGGAAATACGATAGATAATTGGTCCCAAAATAGAATCATTCAATACTTAGGAAGTTATAAACTGTGTTTTATTGCAAAAATAAGATAAGAAATGTCTAAAAATTTCCGAATGGTTGTATGTGTAAAATTTACTTTTTTAGTGTAAATTCTAAAACTAGTAACATTAAGCATCGTCTTTTTTTTCTTTTTGTTCCAACTTGAAGGAATTGATTGAAAGGTAACGTAATTTTTTCTATTTAATTTTTTTTATCGCACATGTCTTAACTGATACCAATATGTAACATTGTTTTTTTGAAGCAATTTCTCAGGTTAGCGATCAAATTTTTTTATATACATATATTATATTATGCTCATTTGTATTAACAAACATTTATTTCGGTAGTTTTAAACAGTGGCATTTAAAATGCCTTAATTTAATTTATCAGCTTTTTACTAACGCTATGATTTTTACTTATATCTTAATTTATGCGCTATAATTTATGAATCGCGAATATTGGCCCAAAATAAATCCAGACTAAAGAAAGACAGTTTTCGTACCAAAAAATTTGCGACAATGAATGCGGATCTGATTCGAATCTTCACACGATTTCGCACTTCCGATCGGTTCGTTAGTTCAATTCGTGCCGCGTTTCATATTTCTTTCGATGATCAGACTTCATCGCCCCAGATCGGTCACGCACGTCGATTTGCGTTACGCGTTTCAGCCATGTGTATTTTTCAGATCTCCATATCCTCCAAACAGAGGAATTCTTCTTAGGTGTGAATTAACCTTCGGCTCTCACAGACAGCATTCTGTCGCATTTTGGGGCCTACGTCGATAAACCACACGGCGACCGGGCTATCTGCTAACTATTCGGTAGCCGCGTGGTTTGTCTGCGAAAACCTTGATAAAAATCGTCTTCAACTCGTCTGGATATATTGCAATTTCTCAATGAAAAAAGCTATATAAGCCGCTGATTGTCTTCGGCTCGGCGAATCGTGATTCTGATGCGTTGAATCATTGGCATTCGTTGACAAATCGCACTGCAACTGGGCCTCGTTGCATACTTAGTTGTCGTGTGATTTCAAAACGAAAGCCTTTGGTTAAAAACTGCTGCGATTCTACACAGATTTTAATATGTAGCTAGAAATATGCGAAAGATTCAGCTTCAGGGAAAAACATGAATGAAAACCGCCCGTCGGTGAGTCAACGCGTCTTCTATTTCTAGCTAGACTTTACTATGACAGGACACTCACACTGGCTTGTCTCTCCCCACGAGAATGTGTGTGTGTGTGTGTGTATATATATATATATATATATGCGGTGACGAAATTGCACGTGCGAGTTTGTATTCGATCTTAATTAATTTTGCACGTTATGTGTCGTTATCTGTTGTGCCGTTTGCTTGTTTCGGCACACTGCGGTGTGTCGGCAATTTTTGTCTTTTTCAACGATACATATTATATGTTGATTTTCCGATCGTTTTTTTTATTTTTTTTCAAGTTATACTCCCAAGTCGTACTTGCACCTAGATTGTAAATAGATTGAGTCGTTTTATATGTTAAGTGTTAAAAACCTTTGGTGTTGTGATTAGAATGTAACTTTCAATGCGTGGTGATCGCACACTTATTTTTTTTTCTTCCAAAAATGAATATTCTTATATCATGCAAAGCATTGATTTGGATTCGTCGGTCGTCCATTCGGTCGAACTAAAATGACCGGCACATCGTAGCGGTCAGTATCGATGTGAATGATTGAATTCGCATTGTAAAGTTATACTCGTAATGTTGCACTAAAATGTTCTTGAACGTATTACAAATATTTCGTTATGAATTTAAATATGACACTAGAAGTATAACTTACAACCCATAGCCAATAACTTATTTAAAATGCTTCTATTTGGCTTTATCGGTCATCGGTAATCGAATAAAACGGCAACAAATTATTTGGTTAGTTTATAATTCCAAAAGTGTTTAGTTATAAAATGAAAATTTTATCAGTAATTAATTATTAATTCATTATAAACTTGATCAGTAATTTGTTTTAAATGAAACTATTTAAGTAAACTATTCATTTTTTATCAGTAAATTATTCATTTTTTATCAGTAAATATATTTTTTTAACCAGTAAATAAATCCTTTTTGATCAGTTTTTACAATAATTTAAAAATGGTTAAGTTAAGTTAAGTTAGAGTAGATATACGTTAGATTAGGATTAAAGGTTAGATTAGGATTAAAGGTTAGATTAGGATTAAAGGTTAGATTAGGATTAAAGGTTAGATTAGGATTAAAGGTTAGATTAGGATTAAAGGTTAGATTAGGATTAAAGGTTAGCTTAGGATTAAAGGTTAGATTAGGATTAAAGTTTAGATTAGGATTAAAGGTTAGATTAGGATTAAAGGTTAGCTTAGGATTAAAGGTTAGATTAGGATTAAAGTTTAGATTAGGATTTAAGGTTAGATTAGGTTTTTTTTTAACCGAATTGAAACGTTAGTTAGGTTAGATTAAATTTAGGTTAGTATAACAACGGTATCCAAACTTGCATCCTGGGGCCATTAATAACGCCTTGAAAGAGGTCCGAAAAAACGTAAAATATAAAAAATATAAACGTAAACGTCAACAGATATGCGAGAACTGACATGCGATATGACAACACTGACGATTTTCTGACTTTCGAAAAATGAAATGATCATTTTTAAATTATATTTCTGATCATTCAGTTTAATATCATTTAGAATACTCACTGATAATTTCGAAATATTTACTGATAGTCTAGTTATTATTACTGATCAAAAGTTGAATAAGTAACTGATCAATTAAATACACGTCAAATAAAACGTCGAACACTTATCAGCGACCAATATCGACTCCGTTCAATATATTAACGTCTTCGAAGAATTCGTTTTTTTTTTCTCCAAATATTCGAAATTCGTGAGATTTAACTTGCATTTCTCGAATCCGTGACGTTTGCGACATTCCCCAAATTCCTGTTGGAGTCGTATACGCTATTATTGGAACTCGCACGTACGCGTTATATGTATTATACATATATGAGAGGAGCTGCTTTCGGAATCAACAAGTACGTATTGCACATCAAATCATTGAAGATTTGGCGCTTTTTTCGTTCGCACCTCTTCGTCGTTTTGGGAGTTACTAGTTTTGCGTCGCTGATACGGTTGGTTTTAGTTTTTCGGGTGTTTTTTCGAAAATTTGATGATTTTTTGGCTCTCGGATGCGTTTGATGGGAACTAGACGTTGTGGCGCTAAGTGAACGATTTTGGCAGTCCATCTTCGTCAGTCAACTCTTTTTGCTCTTGGGTATGATGGATTCGAGTTTTAATTATTGTTGGTTCGGTGTGAAATTTCTGTGGTTGTTGCATGCTTCAATTCCCTGGCTTTTTCAGTCGATCTAGTTTTATATGAAGGATTCTGGAATTAAATGTGATTTTTTTTTCAAAATTCGGTTCTGTATTGATGTGATTCTTTTCTGATCAATGAAAAACCCTTATCCTTTGATGTTTGTCAATGAAATATTATTTTGTGCACGAAAAATGTTAACTTCTGATTGTGTGCAAGTTAATCGAGTCATCATGTCTTCAAAGTCATTTGAATAATTAATTTTCAGAATTAGGACTAATGCCAATTAAAATTTAAAAAAATCAGTGAGATTTTTATCTAAAATAAATTTGTCTATATTTATTCGAAATTTTACATAAATAGGTGAACATTCAATAGGTGAAAAAGCTTGCATTTACTTGACAGTCAACCATCTGGTCGGAAGTTTACATTTTAAAATATCCCCTTTTCACTTAAAAATAAACACTTTTCGATGTGCATATGTATAACATTGTCGTGCCAAATCAGATATCCTTGAACTTTTTATTTCACATTAATTTTGTGTATCTTAAGTTTTCGACGTTTTTTATTTCTTTTTATTGATGTGTCATATTTATATTTATTATTTTATTAATATTCGGTTAATTTCATAGGATCTTGGGTCCCACTGCAATACTTCAACTATGGAAGCAAAAGGAGAAACAATTGCCAGACAATGTTCGCCCGTTGTATTCAATCTCGATGCGGTCCGCTTTTATATGTTTTACAGGGTTCAGAATCAAAGAAGAGCTGGTATATTGCTTTTTATAACTTTACATATAGACAATAAGCTTTATATTTTAAAAATAATCTCGATTTTTTTAAATTTTAGACACACCTTATCACCCTCATTCATCATATGGGTGGTTCGATAAGGAAGGACATGTCTGCTCGAGTCACTCATTTAATAGCAAATAGTTCTGGAGGGGAAAAATATCGATATGCTACAGCGTTTCGAGTTCCTGTTGTCGGCCGAGCTTGGGTGGAGCGGTTTTGGGGAGATAAAAATATAGTCGAAAGAAAAGCAGCTGATGAAGCATTATTGGTTAATGTTTTGTTCATCTTATCAATGTAATTTTCATATTTTTCGATAACTCATTATTTTAATTTACAGATCGAGTACAAATTGAAAGTGTTCCTTGGCTCAAAAGTTTGTTTTCTTGGATTTTCGGAAGAAGAATGTCAGCATATGACCGAAATTCTGGTGGAAAATGGTGGTGAAACGACAACACTTGAAGACCCTACTTGTTCACATGTTGTAAGTGTTTTTTTTTTACAGAATTTATTAGTTCAGCATTTCTTTACACACACTCTGCTGCCTTACTATTCTATTTCACTGTAGTTTTTTTCATGTTGAGCTTTTAAAGATATTTAAATGATATTTTAAAATGAAAATAGTTTTTATCAGCATAATATGCTAACATGGTATGTCGTCAAATATTGCAATTTTTACTTGACTCAATGCCTTTTTGTTTGTCGGCATTTCTTTATATTCATGCCAGTTTATGTGCACATCTATTTTATTCAATGTTTGAAAAGTCACTTATTTTTATCAGAATTGCTGTATTGGCATATAAATCTATGCATGTTGTAGAATATACTCGTATTTGGTAGATTTTGGATATAGAAAATCGAAATTGTATATCATAAATTTTAAAATTGGATTATTTTCATATAATATTTGCTGGTGGATTAGTCTTGTTCAAGTCATTGTGTACATTATGGATAATATGACAAAATAAACGAAAATTTCATTTTTGGCAATGGGTATAATTAGCTTTTATGGGAAATTGCAATTTTTTTATTTAAAACAATCTAATTTCATTTCAAAACATCAATCCACAGCCACATCAGATTTCAATTAATTTTTAACTTTTTCTGAACATTTGAATATTAAGTAAAGTTTGTTTTTGTGTCTTAACATTTGTTTCATAAAAATTATATTTGTGGAATTGTTTTTTTATCAGTAGTTGAAAATTCAATTTTCTAACTGTGTCAGCTTGTTTTTTTTTACAAATATTTAATCACTTACCATTTTTAATGAAATCTGCCAGTTGAATATTAAATTATCAGATTTTGAAATTATTTTTTGTTTCTTTTTTAAGGCAGTTTTCATTAAATATTATTGTGTTGTTGGTCGTATCCTCCATGCGTACACGTGTTTCAGGTTGTGGCCAACGGTGAGATGTATGATGGTTCCTACTCCTGCTTACCTTCTCCCATACAAAATTCGTTGCGAGAATTGTCTATGTCATTTATTGATACCGCAAATAAAGAACGAAAATCTGATTTAAAAATTATAAATCGAAATAAATTCCCCGATTGTTCCATAATTGATGAAAGAGACAATTGTATTTCAGAACAGAGTAGTGTTCTTAATTTAGTAGAATCTCCATTTCTTAAAAAGCTCTTATATCCCGATGATGATAAAGAATCTGAAATAATGCTGCCAAGTATGAGTAGTGTTACAGTTTGTTCGTCACCTTTAGTTTCCAGAAAAAAACGAAATAGAAGTTCCATTGAATCAAATTGTGAAATAGAAACCACCTCGAAAGATATTTTTGATCCGAGTAGTTGGAAATCGCCATTTAAAAAACTGAAGCTCAAAGATTCCTTCAGATTCAAAACTAAAGAGCGACCATATATTGTCAAAAATAATATCACTAAAAATAAAGATAAAAAAGTTGATAATTTGAATTTTAGTAATTGTACTTCGTCCACAATATCTCCAGAAAAGGAAGAACATAATGAATCTCTGTGTAGTTTAGCAAAAAATGATAAATCATTTTTTTCGAGTTCTGGTATATTTGATATTTCATTCTGTTCTATTCGTCAAAGTAAAACGATTAAGTCTATGTCTAAATTACGTAGAAGCATGAAATCTATCACCTCTTCATTTCGTGGCGAGCGTAAAAAGACTTATGAACGAAAACGACAAGATTCTGATGAGGTAGACGATTGCTTTGATAATTTCGAAGATAATGCTGACTCTCTCATGTCCGATATAACAATAAGTAATAAAATCAGCGGTAACTCTAAAGAAAACGATGACTCTAAACTATCCCCGATAATTTTCAAAACCCCCAAAAAGAAAGCTAAAATGAAAAGACATAGGCATACTTTATGCGAAACCAGTCCTGCATTTTCTTCTCCTGTCAATCCCAAAATCAATTCAATGCACGACAGAACTGTTGGTACGGCATGTGAACGTTCCTACGGGCCGCAATCCATGATACGTAATCCTGATGCCAGATTTAACACCAATGTGAAGAATTCACTTGACTGCTCAATGCTCTCGGTACTAACATGTTTACATACTTGTCTTTGTATTATTTCGATTCAATTTTATTAAATTTATCACATGCTTTACACTTTTCAAAGCCTATTATCATTTGGTGCAAATTAGTGGAGGGTTTCATGCATGCAATAATCATTTTCAATATCATATTTTTTCATATAGTGTTTCAAACTTATTATTTTCTGTTTGGAAACCTCCACCAACTACACTGTTTTTTATTTTTTTTATCTTGCTTTGAATTTTTTGAATTAATCATTTCATTGATTATTTTTTTGTTTTAATCTGATAGTTTTCTGTTTATAAAGTAAAGGATAATTTCCATTTTGTTTTGTTTAATTCCTTGTTTTAATTTTCTTTGTGCAAATAGTATCATATAATTTTTCCTAATAAAAAAGTGGTACTGGGTTTATTAAAATAGTAAATTGTTTATGTTAAGTTTCATATTATAAAATCAAACTGGATTTAGATTTGAATCGTAGTTGGATTTAGTTAATTGAACAATTTTTTCCAAACCATTATTTGAATTTTATATCATTTCCTTAATTATGTATTTATAGGTTGTTGATGAACACAATACCCAAACATTACCAGAAGTCGCGGTAACTACACAAATTGTCAGAGCAGAATGGTTTTGGATATCAGTACAAAATGAGGAAGCCCAAGATGAGCGAGAATATCTATTCGAAGATGTAATATTTGATATTTTTATGCGGTTTATCAACATTCGACATATTAAACGATAAATTATTTTCGTATAGTACTTAGAATCTCAAATAACACCGTCTCGACGATCATCGCGTGGTTCGCTTTCAAGCGGAGCATCTGGTAATGGTGGGGCATCACCTCCACGTAGTCCTGCAGCCGGTAGCCGAACACCCAATTCAATATCAAGTTCACAACGATTACGCAAAAGAAAATTACGTGGACCTGATAGTGCATTGCATAAACGACGATCATCTGTGGGAGACGCAGTGCTGCTTAGTCTCAGTGGAAATTTGCTCGATTGCACTCAAAGTCCTGATGGAAAACAGTCAATACTCGATGGTACTTTTGATAATGATGATTTTAATTAACTATATCATTATTTGAATATTAAATTTATGTGTATATTTTTTGCAGAAGTTGAATGTGTGTCCGTTAGCGATGCGGCTAGAAAACATATGAGCCCTCGTCAGCAAGTTTTCATGGAATTGGTACAAACTGAATCAAATTACGTAGGAATACTTCATACTATAGTCACTGTAAGTTTTCGTTTATATTTATTCATAAAATTTTCTTTCACGACATATGAAACTTCATAATCTGTTTAAAATTCAGATATTCAAACAGCCCCTCGAAGAGATGTCCAACGAAGATGATCCCAGCAAAGCTCTTTTGAATAACACAGAGCTGAAAATTATATTTGGAAATTTAGTACCTATTTATGAAATTCATAGGCGGATGTTAGAAGAGTTGAAATGGTCTTCACATAATTGGAGTGAAGAAACATGTATTGGCCGAATAGTTTTGAAATATGCACCAGATTTGGTTAAGGCTTATCCGCCATTTGTTAATTTTTTTGAAAACATGAAAGAAATGTTGGTGCAGTGCGATAGAGAAAAACCGAGGTATGTATTATCATTTAATATATTTGAACAACGGTTCTTTATTTACAATTAGATAAATACATGTTTCTTTTTTATTCTAGATTCCATGCTTTCTTGAAAGGAAGGCAGACGAAACCGGAGTGTGGTCGTCAAACATTGCAAGAATTGTTGATAAGACCAGTTCAACGATTACCTAGTATAAGTTTACTATTAGATGGTTCGTTACTTTTCTTAGTATAATTTGAATATAAATCAATTTGAAATTTTTGATTGAATGACAATACAATTTATAGATATATTAAAGCACACTAATAAATCAAATCCTGATCATTCTGCGCTTGAATCAGCTTTAATAGGCATAAAAGAAATAATGGCTCATGTCAATGAAGATAAGAGGAAAACTGAAGGACAGTTACAAATGTTTGACATTTATAATGAAATCGATAATTGCCCAGTAATTATTTATTGTTATATTCAAACATAAATGTTTTAATTTGATCACAAATTATAACATTATTTTTATTTTTTAGCCACATTTAGTGTCATCACATAGAAGTTTTGTATCTAGATGTGAAGTGATTGAACTTTCAAAAGATCTTTCGGGCAAAGGAGATCACCTTGTATTGTTTTTGTTTACCGATACAATGGAAGTTTGCAAAAAAAGATCCAAAGTAATATTTTGAAACAATTTGTGAACGAAATAATTAATTTATTAAACATTTTGACCAATTTTATTTATAGGTTTTCAATTCGAAGAGTCCTCCAGTGAATGGTTTACACCACGCAGCATCGAAATTAAGTTCTGGAAAGCCATATAGGCATGTACAACTTATGCCTCTTAGTACAGTAAAACGGGTTATCGATATAAGAGAAACAGACGGTATATTGTAATTTCATTTGTATGTTTTGCTGATGATTTTTTTCAATAAATTATTGTATTTTTTTTATGTAGAGAGCCATAAAGTATTTGCATTGATGTGCAGAAGTAATCAAGAACTGAAGGAAAAATTGTATTCATTCACTATTACTGATGAAGCTGTGGATAAGATGCATTTTCTCAAACAATTATGTAGGCAGTTGGCTAATACAGTTTGCAAAGCAGATTCGGTAAATATTTTGTCTCTACAACAGTTTATTTAAATTTTTAGACTATTCTGATTTTTTTTCTCTATTTTATAGGAGAAGTTTTTAGCCACTTGGGATTTCAAACAATTAGATATTGAAACTGGTGACATGGCATTAGGCACTTTATCAAAAGCTTTTAAATTTGCTTCAAGAACGAGATTAAAAGTAAGTTGGTTTTTTTTGTTGAAAATTCGATTTTACCAAGTATAATATCTTCGGTGTAGATTATTTCTATGTGAATTATTTTGATTTACTGATTATATACAATATTATAATCATACTAAAATTGTCCTTAATCTTTTTCACCAAAGCAACATTTATTTATTCAATCCCAAAATATCTCAAGATTATTTTTAAGTTCTAAATTATCCTATATATATTATTTTTATATTTTATATAAAAATAAAGCACATATCATATTACACTGTGACACGACACTCAAAACAGTGCTTCCAATGTGCAAACTCATTTCGCATCCAACGCTTATTGCAACAAATATGCTTATAAAATCTCAATGTAAATATACACTACAAATGATTTATACACTTGATCATTTATCAAGTTTTTTAGTCCATGTAATTTATTTTTCACAACATTTTCAGTTAGAAACTATTGCTGCTATGCCATGGTTTCGGACGAGCGAGACTGAAAAGCCGAATATGTTAGAGACATTGGTATTAAGAGCACCCTTTTATCTTTTCGTTTTTTCAAACATAATCACATTCTGCATTCACACCACTTTTTTTTCGCTCTCACAACGCTTAATTAACTGTGATTGTTGCTTTTAATGAATGTCTCTAATTGTTTTTTTTTTTTCAAATTGACCTTATAAAAATTTCTATTTTAGTATTTGTGCATGGGTAAAGGTTCACCTTTTACAAATCTATTAGCATGTAGTCTTCGAGAAATTAATATGTAATTGATTTAATTTTTTTCTTTCAAAATTTTAGGTGGGTCGAGCATTTTCTTTCAATAAAACACCTTCGAAACTTAAACGAGCCGTCTCTTCGATGATATCACCCTTAGGTTCAACTTCAAATCTTACACCTGCGTCCCAACTTGCTCAAATGAGATTGGCCAGTTGTAATAATATCAACGTTAGTGAATTTTCTTTTATGACATATTTATAGATTGTGTTTTCTTCTGTTAACATGGAATTATAATTTTCAGGAACTCGGTGTAGGAAGTAACGGCTCAACTGCGGAAGTATTAGTTGCACCGATGTCTGTACAGCCTACTCGTAAAGCGAAAACTGCTAGCATGTTGGTGGGATCGTTGCGACGGACGTGACCTGAGTTTTTCGTTTATTTTCAGCTTTATTTGTTTAGTGAAAACAATGAGTGAAATTGAATCGTCGATCGACGATCCAGTCTTAACAGTGAATTTCCAAAACGTGCCTTTATATGCCAAACAATTTGAAGCTAGTGATACACGACAATTGTCTATGGATGACTGGATTTACTTCTTAAATTCGATGTGCTATTTTTCGTAAGGTTGAATTCTAATTGGAGCATTTACACTTGAAATTTGTATTATTTGTTTTTTGAAAGGAAAGTCAAGTAGCGATTGTTTAATTGTGTAATGAATAAATAGTATATTTTTTTTATTATGAAAAAGAATAATTTTTATATGCTACGCTGACAATATACGTAAATATTATATAATTTAATTGGAAAAGTCACAATAGGTGAACATTGAAAATGTTGCTTTCTTTACACACGCTCAAAAGCAAATTTTTTTTTATTAAACATTGCTCAATAACAAGTGGTGTTTGTAAATATGTCTTGTACATATGATGTATATTCCCTTTTTTTTCGTATAATTTTCCAATTATACTATGAATCATAAACTTTACAAAATATTTTTTTCATACATTTTTGAATTTCAATAAATTTCAATTACATGATTTTCACTGATAATAATTTTGAATTATTTTCAAAATAATAATATTTGAATTTAATTAGATACATCAGCTTAGAGTTACAGTTTAATTTAATTTGTTTTGTATGTATATTTTATTCATTTGACAGTCTAGCTCAGTGGTTCTTAACGTTTTTGAAGTCGCCGTGCACTTTTGACCTTGTGAAAAAAAATGGCAGTGGACCAGAATTAAACGACCAAAACAATATTCGGAGATAATTTTTATTGCAAATTAAATAACAGTTACATAAAAAAAAAATTATGTAAAAAACATATACTTACATATACGGAAAAACTGTAACTAAAATTACCCTTAACAAAATGGAATTAATTTGTTGTAAAAATCAATCAAATGTGATACCTGAGCTTGTCGGATTTTGCAGATTTCAGAAATATTAGGCTGAATATTTAATATAGCTACTCTCAATTCTTCTCAATTTTTTCTGTTTTTATATTAATTATTGTTGAGAAACTGAGCTCACACAAATATGATGCTGAACACCCTATTTCATGGCTTTTTCTGTTTTTACCATTTTTTTCGCAGTGCACTGCAATATGCTTGCGGTACACTGGTGCAACAGTTAAGAACCACTGGCTCTAGCTTAAAATTGTTACCGTATTTTTCCTTTTCTTTGTCAATGTCTACTTTTTATATTTAGAAGTTCTTATTTGACACATGTGATAATATTTTAATTAATAATGAGATAAATACTTTGTATTTATAACACAATTTCATTAAGTCTATAGTTTAAATTTAAGTATTTTTTTTCGATGCTCATTAAGAATTATGAAATTTATATCAGTAAAAATGTAATTGAATGTAATATATATAAACATGTATATAATTAAAGCAGCTGTCCAAAATTTCAAACAGATTCTGTTTATTATTGCTGGATATTGTAAATATGAGTTTTATAACAAAAATATACTACTTTTACTTCTCAGTCTTCTTTAATTGCCTTGTATCTAAAAAGGGGATTTATATAAATAAAAAAGAAAATCTTGAGACAACTAGAAAAATTTCATATGAAAAACACATTTTCAAAAATCTAGAAAAGCCTATGTAAATTCTTTAAATCAATAATCTCATACAATTGACTGATATGGTAAAAAATTACAATGTTTTTAATGTAATATTCCCATATGAAATCTCAAAAACAGGTTTTATTGCCATTGTGGCCCACTAGAAATAAAATAATATCTTATTTGTGTATTTTATTTTTCATTCACAATCAGTCTTATTGCATACTCAATATAATATAATCAAAATTAAATAATTTTTTTCCCAAGTCACCTGTGTGTAAGCATAAAAATTTCACCAGTAAAAATATTTTATAAACAATCAATTTTTGTTTATGTTAACTGTTTAATGTTTTTTCCGAAGGTGTAGCAATATTTTCATAAAGATTTAAAACAAATTAGAACTTGAGTTTGTAAATTTAAAACAAGTATTTTTCAATTTGTATTTTCATCCTTAGTATCAGCAACAATTTAAAGTTTGTTACTCCAGCAATTATGAAAATTTTTAGCAAGAAAGTTTTTCTTCGAGAATCCGGAAAGTTTAACTAAAAAATTATTGGAAAAATTCCAATCGCCAAAAGCAGACGTGCTGAATAAAATTCCAAAAATAAAAAAGTTAATTGACTGAAAACCCAAACAAAGCATTTATTATATTAACATTTATATTAAAAGTATTTTAGTATTTTTAAAATTCAATTTTCCGCGAAATATTGATTTAAAATTTTCATAAAACATCGATCCTACAACAAAGTGAGGAAAGCACGTCCAAAAATTATACGTTTAGCTGACACGTTTTTGCTTTCCACGAAAAACAAACTACGGGAAAATTCTTGCGAGTGAAAAATTTCGTAGTAGACTCTTCGGGGAGACGACACCACTTCAACGGTTGCTACTTTTCCTCTATCACTCTTTTCCTATGAATTTGTTTATATCACTACTCGAAATTTTCAGCATGTGAAAAAATTTTCCGATAGAATTACAAAACTTGGCGTTAAAATTGATTTAATCGACGTTAAGAAAATTGTATTGGGATTACGTCTGCTTGTTTTCCTTTGGGAAGGATGTCAGAATAATTGAGAGAAGACGAAAAAGTTCGTGTGTCCATTAAGGTACATCCGTATCTTTAATTATTAATTGAACGGTGTAATTCTATATTGAATCAGACGGTTCGATTATATTATTCAAATTTCACGTATATTTTTGAAAAATTATAAGGGTTTATGACAATATTAATGATTTTGAAAAACATCGCGTGAAAATGATTGTTGATTGCTTGATTATTCTATTATGAGTTTTTTTACGACTTTTCTTTGTGATAGAATATTAAAAAAAAGCGTAATGTAATTAAGTAAGTGATTTTTTCTTATTTTTTATTCATAAACATTAATTTTGTGTTATAATTCACGCTGATTTTCAAATTAAAAAAGTTTGAAATCGTTAATAAAATCTCACAATCGAGATGATAAAAGCTGATTTTTCACAGGATCTTATTACAGTTGACTCTTGAAATAACGGTACCAAAATAAAAAAAAGTTTATGATAATAATCCAACTGAGTTTATATAAAAAAAACTTAAAAATTTATTAAAGTTGAAACCACTGCGAATTATAATACGATTTCTTTTCAATAAAAAAGTATTTATAACACTTATTATAGAGTAAAGAAAATTTATCTCAAAATAAGTAAGGATTTTATTGTTTATTCTTTCTAAAAATATACAAACTTATGTATAATTTTTTATAATTATTTCGTAAAAATCCGCTGTTGAAATTGTGAAAAAAAAAATTATCACATATTTTGCACCGCGTTGGCGTTTTTAGTGCATCGTTTTTCACCTGCGGGCAGTTTCGCGGCCGCGGTAAAAAAATGGAGTTTGGTAGTTCATTATTCGCAAAATTTCATAAATATGAGGTTCATGACGGATTATTCGTGTGTATCGTGTGCACACGTGAGTATCCTTTCTCAATTATTTTGGTTATTTTACTTATGAGATAATATATCAATAGTACTAAAAATAATCAGGTTGTATCTTGTATGTATTACATTCTTTAATAATGGAAAGCCTCTGGGACCGGAAATTGTTATGTGAACTATTTATGGTTAATCTATGATAAGATGTTTCAATTTGCAATTCGAAAGAAGAAAGGTATTTTTTTCAAATGTTCATTCGATTTCTTTGATATATTATTATGTTATATATTATAATATAGTATGTATGTATATCGTATTTCTACGCGTAATGATGAAATTTTGATTTACGATCTTTTCTAAAAATTATTAGCACTGATTGTAAGATAATCTATATATCATATAATTTATCATGTTTTATAATTTTTATATTAACTTGTCACAATTTGTTTAATATTAATAGAAAATTATAACATATGTAGTGGACAGTTTCCGATGTGTATACGTGCGTTTTTAATGAAAAAAAAGTTTATTTATTTGTGTACACCGGATTATTTTTCAATGCAACTGTATTTTAATATTTTTGTATGAATCGAAAAATACCTGACCGTTGAATATTCAATATTCGATTCCACTCACATTCAGTTAATTCATCTGTGTAATGCCATTTTTTGCTGCAAAAAGTTTGTCAATTCGTATATCGGATTTTTCAACTCGCATGACATTTTATTGTGTTTTGCATGAATCACGTACAGTGGAAAACGAATTTGAAGAGACTGGAATAATTTTTCGTGTTAAATGAAAAATCAGCAATATAAATATTTAAATAAACACTATTAAATTAATAATAAAAATAAATAAAAAATAATAATTTCGTGATTCAAATAAAAATTAGTTATGACGTTCAATAATTTTTCAGTATTTTTTCGAGTATCGGTTTCTCTGATAAATATAAACGAATTTAATCTTATTTTATGATCTTATTGATAGTGTTAAATTTCCATAATTTTTAGAATACGATAAAAGTGTTAAGTGCATAAGAAATAAAGTGAGGTAAAGTGAAGTGAGTGCATCGTCGATGTTGAAGAATTTTCACGTGCTGAATGCTGAAATGGAGTCATTCGTAGATTTGCAACGGTCATCATAAAATTAGGTAGGTGTTAAAAAATATAATTATTTTTGGAAACCATGTTATTTCGTTAATGTGCGGTCATTGTTCGGTGTATCCTTCGGTTTGGTTTTCGATCAGATATCTGAATGTTTGATACATCAACCGAAAGAGCTTTAAACGGAGATGTTTTTAAAAATACACCCAATCCCCTTTTTACATGGTTCCGAAGTAACACGGTTCAAGGAAGATGAACTGATTATTTTTTTACACCATTTATTCATTTTAACACGGTATAAAAAAATGTATTAGCCACATGGTAAGATTCCGTGCAGATCCTGTCATAATTATATGTATGTAATTATAGTTATTGAATTTAAAAAATCCATATATTTTGATTACTTTATATGGCGAAATTTTGTTACATTATATTAGGGGTACCCATAAGTCTTTGCCGATCGGATAAAAATGAAAGAGTTTATTTTTTTTTCACACTTTTATTTTTAAAATTTTACAAAATATAGTTTCCTTCATTACTACCAACTATATCCCATAGGTTTTCGAGTTTTTCAATCCCTCTTTTATAGAATCCGCTTGGTTTTGAATCGAAATATTTAACAACATGATTTTCGACTTCATTTGCGTTTCGAAAGCGTTTATCTTTTAAAGAATGTTCTAACGATCGAAACAGATGGTAATCGGTCGGAGCCAGATCTGCGAATATGGGGATGCGAAAGTTCTTCCCATTTTAACTCCTTATTTTATCAGTCGTCTTCTTTGCCTTATGGGGTCGCGCATTGTCGTGTAGCAGAATCACCGAGTTGTTTCTGATTAATTCTCGTCGTTTTCTTTTTTTAATTTGTCATTTAATCTTTCTAACTGTCGACAATACACATCCGCAGTTATCGTTTCGCCAGGTTTCATAAACTCATAATGAATAATGCCATGGATATCCCACCAAACGCACAAAAGAATTTTGCGGATCGTCAATCCGGGTTTCGGGGTCGGAATTGCTTTTGTTTCGGTGAAAGCCATTGGCGTTTACGACTTATGTTGTCGTAAATTATCCATTTTCATCCCCAGTTACAATCCGATGCAAAAAGGGACGAAGTTTTGTCTTGACAACAAAAGAATTGCACGTGTTTCGGCGCGTTTCTTTGTTGTCGTCGGATAGATTCGTGCGGCATCCATATGCCCATTCGATTCGCCTTCCCAATAAGTTTTAAATGTCTTTGGACTGTCGACCATGGTGATTGCATCTTCTGTGATATTTCGTCGATACTTAATCGAGGATCACTTTCCACCATGGCTCTCAGCATGTCTTCATCGAAATTTGAGGGTCTTCCAGCTCTAGGGGCATCTTTCAAGTTACGGTTGCCCGATTTAAATTTCGAAAACCAAAATCGACATGTCCGTAATGGTAACACTTCACCATATGTGTCATTTATGGTTTTTGTGGTCTTGGTGACGTTCAACCCCTGGTCGAAATACAGCAACATGCAATGCCGGATGTGATGTTGGTCGGTTTCGGGCTGCGGCATTTTGCCCTTAACAAAAATAACATTTTTTTTCGGTCGTTAATATTCCTGAACAATAGTACTTTAAGAAAAAAAACTTACGGAGATGCTATCTTCACCGTGTCTGGGCACAAACTGAGCTCAAACAGACGTCTGTTGAAATCGGCAAGAATTTATGGGTACCCCTAATATAATACATTTTTTACAAAGTACATTTGGATGAAAGTTTTATCCAAATATACTAATGTACCCTATCTCCAATTTTTATATGGTCACCATACATTCTTTTACATAGTTTTTTTTATACGGTAGTCTCTTGAACGTATTCCCCGTGTGAAAAAAAGGATTTGGTATTCTTGAAAACTTTGGACGTCGTTTTTTAAAACAAGAAATACCAAAAAACTCCAGTTTCCCTTTACTTTTGGCAAGTTTTTTTATAACTAATCATGTATTTTAAATAGTTTTGTGTTGATATGAAAGTTTTATTTATATTTATTATTACCTTTCATTTGGGTATTATTAGTACGCAAATGCGAGATTTTTTATTTTTTTCTTAAAAATTGAAATAATAATAATAATAACTTGAAGACTATGATTCTTTGGACCAGTGGTGGGCAATTTTTTCAATACTTATTTCAAATATAATACCATTATTTGTTTCCTTTGTAACATGAAATCTAACTTATTCAAATAATTCAGAATATTGATCGATTAAAAAAAATCGTTTTGTTAAGAAGTCTGTTTCACTTCAGGAAAATAATTTATTTTCTGTTTCATTTCCAAAAATACGATGATTTCTTCATTTAATTTTCATACTCTACTAATTTGTTTTTATTTAGTTTTTTTAACCCTTTTTTCATTGAATTCGTATGATTTTAGATTTTTATTTTGATTAAACATTCTTTTATTAAGTAAATATCGTTGCGGGCCAAACAAAATCAGCTCACGGACCGGATTTGGCCCGCGGGTTTGACCCATGCCTGCTTTGAACTTACGTATTTTTGTTTCAAAATGTTCCAAACAACATGACCTATTGCTTCTTTGAGACTCTAAACAAATTGGATTTTTTTTATAATATATGAATCACAAAACATATTCTATACCGAATATTTAACATTCGGTTCACTCGCTTAATAAATTTTTTGAGGCACAGGATTTTTGGGGGAAAAAAATCCTAGTTGCACAGAATTTTTTTATTCAGAATTATTTAAAAAAAATCAAAACTATTCATTAGGAACTAAAATTAAAAACACATATATAAGGTGTTTAAAAGAAAGTTTATATTTGTTTAGCTTACTGTGTGAACGCAACGAATTCGAAGGGCGCGGGGGATATGTCAATCGGTAGCCTGGCACTTGGGAATTTAGTTGCTATGGAGCGTTTCTCTAATTATATAAAAGAAAACAAATGCTATATAATAAGGAGGAACCATTGGGATAAATTTCGACCAGTTCAATTTTTTCGAGGTGGTTTAAAAAAATAACCCAAGTATTAAAAAAAAGTGGGACACATTTGAGCCGTTCAGTGCACAGACTGATTAACTCTACTTTTTGAAAAATCTTGAATTTAAGTATTAAAGCACTTGGTATAGTCATAACTATTTATTTTTAAAATAACTTTCCTGAATAATGAAGATTAACATCATTAAACGACAAAATTTTTTTGGCCATTGAATAATAAATAATTTATTTCAGGGCCATTTCAGGGCCACTAAACCTGTATTTATGCATTCTACAATATATATTTGAATTTATATTATAAAGGGAATTTTAAAAAACAATGAACATTGTTTCATCGGTTTTCTCAACTTTTTATTTTATGGAATTAGTCATTGTGTGCACTGAACGGCTCATTTTATACCACAATAACCAGTGATGTAGTGCTAAAAAAAAAGTGTCGGAACGCTCAATTTTTACACCCCTCTCCCCCCCAACCAAATTATTTTTAAGGTTTTTTTTAAATAGCTAATAATGATTTTTATTTTAGACATCGAACAAAATGAGGGTTTTTTTTAATATGTCATTTTTATAATATTTTCATATATGAGCCATTCAGTGCACACAATGACTAACTCTATAAAGCAAAATGTCGAGAACATCGATGAAACAATGTTCAGTCTTTTAGAGTCTTTTACAGTGCAAAAATCATCTTCCTTATTCACCAGATCTCGCGCCATCAGATTTTTATTTGTTTAGGTTCTTGGAACATTCATTAAGGGAAAAAAAGTCAACAGGGTGAAAATTTTAGAAAACCATTTAAATTCATATTTTGCATCAAAGCCTTCCACATTTTACAAAAAAGGGATCGAAAAGCTGCCTAATAGATGGCAGACAGTCCTAAATAATGATGGCGATTATATTTTATAATTACTATATGCCGTAAATATACATATATGAATAAATTTTTATTATTTTAAAAAAAATTGGAATTTTTTCCGGTACCCCTAATATAAATTTTTATTATTTAAAAAAAAATGGATTTTTTCCGGTACCCCTAATATAATAATCAAAATAAAAATTACTTAAATTCAAATGTAAAAAAAATATTTATAATTCAAATTCAAATAAAAAACAAAATAAATAAATTGTGAGGGCTCTTTTGAAGTGACGTGATGTATAATATGTGTGTGTAAAGATCTAATTTCCAATTTCGAATTTCTAGCGTGAAAATGTGAACGCTGAAATAGTCCTTAACGCACATTGGCAAAGGATCTAATTTAGTGCATAATTTCTAGCGTGACAATGTGAACCAAAAGTGTCCTTATTGCACATTGGCAAAGGATCCAAATTCGCATAGTAATTTCTAGCGTCCTACTACACAGACACACAGACAGAATAGCGCTATTATTATATGAGTAGCCTATTTACAAAGACGGTTTAAGCCACCTTGGATCGGTTTTCATTTTTTGATGGATTTCTTGTTCTACACGAGAAGCCCGATCTGGTGATGTATCGCTTGCTTAACAAAGTTGATGAAAACCGTATGAAAACGATGATCAGCTCAAAAAAGAAAAATTTCAATAACTTAAAAACTTCAGGAGATACAAAAAATCAGCCGTCGTGAAAAATGTTGTAAAGTGGCTTAAGCCGTTTTTGTAAATAGGCTACTCATATGGAGGATTAGGGTTTCTGGACTCGACCCGACCCGGACCCGAACCCGCCGGGTAATAGACCTAAAACCCGGACCCGAGACCCGGGACTAAAAACCATCGGGTCCGGGTAACAAGAAATCATTTTTTTTATTTAAAAATATATTTTTTTAAATCAAAATGCGTTATAAAATTTAATTTTTTAACAAAATATAGGCGAAAAACAAAAATGGAATAAGCAATTCGAAATATTTGACGTTTAAATTTTCTTGCCTTTTAAAGTACATACATATGTAAAACGTTATTTTCGTAAGCAAATAATTTCTTGTCAGAATACCGCTAAGGATAATAAAATTCAATGGGGCATATATGGATGCACGTCCGTCTTCCGAAATACAATGCATTTTTGAATGGGTCATGTATTATATTTCAATTTGAGAAATACCTGCCTAAGTGCTTTCGTTTCACGGAAGGTTCACAGTTGCGATCTTTCGTCTGCAGTATGTATAATATTTTGATTTTTCAAATTTTAAAACATTTTATTTTGGACCCGGACCCGACCCGGACTCGTCGGGTATCTAAAATATTGGACCCGGACCCGACGGGTTTTGAAAACCCGGGTTTTCAGAAACCCTATGGAGGATACGTAGATTTTATTTTTGAAAAACGTTCAAATTATCGGATTCAAATTTTGTATTACATAAAACAAGCCAAAGAGGCGAAAGAAAAATTTTTCCGAATGTTTTGCTTAATCAAACTGTATCACCAAAAAACTATAAATTTTTCTCATATTTATAAAAAAGTACCGAAACGCGTTTCGGCAAAGAAATAAAGTGCCGAAACAACGTTCCGGCCCCACTACACCACTGTGCTATAAAAAAAAGACATACTAAAAGGTTCCACCGTACCGAAGCCCAAGTTGACCCACCGTAGAATAGCGGGGGGCGCTGATCGTCGGCGCGCAAGCGCGGCCCCCGCAGCCTCCGGCCCCCAAGATGGGCCGCCAGTGCGCTGCCGCCGGCCGCAGCCTCCGCCGGCCCCCCCCTCATGTCGCCCCCCCGCCGCCCTGCCGTGGGGACTGCGCCCCCGCTCGCGGCAAACGGTATGCATCCTTAGCGCGCTTTGGAAGCCGAAGCCTCGACGCCAGGGCCGGCTCGGAGCGGCCCGCGAGACGCTAGGGCTTCTGCCCCTCGGCGTGGTCGGCTCTGACGTGTGCGAGATGTGTTTTTTCGGCTTTTCGCCGGATTGTCAATCGATCCCGCTGTGGCTCGTTATGGATTGATTAGTGCTTTTTTCGGGTCTGGGTAGCTTTTTTTGTGTGTACGTATAGCTTTTTGCGCGCTCGCTTTCGAATCCGCTTTTGGCCGTATTGTCTTTATCGTCGAAGGATAAAACCGAACGTCTCAACGTTGAATGTAATCGTGTGATTTTAGAGGTGAATCGTCTGCGGTCTTTTGTGGGTTTTGCTGAAATCGCTCCCTTTAAAGTCTTGCAGTCTTTTGTATTGGGCGCTCGATAGACACGTGGGACCTATTCTCGACGCGACGATGTGGTCATTTTGCAATATTGTGATTCGAATTCGATTTTATAAATATTTTCGCATGGAATACAACCATTTTTTTTTCTGACTAAAACTTACTAGCACCAAACAATTAAAAAAAATTATATAACGAACGACGTTTCAACAAACACCGATTAATGAAACGTTCCAAAATTCCATGAATAACATACGGGCTCGTATTAAAAAACCCCATACGGACCGATATCAAAAGACGATCGGCGACAAAGAACAATATTTGCATTCCGCACCCACATCGTGTCCATTATAAGAGGGAGAAAATTCGCGTCGTTACGCCGCTTTCGTTATATCCGGATTTGAATATAATACACATTAAGATTGCAAACGGAGGCTGTGTGTGTATTAAAGCGATCGTCGACTTAAACCGGTGCCGTTATAAACGAAGTTATCGCCGCATCCGAGTGCCGCTGTTTTATTGTTGCCGTTATTTTTTATCGTAGGTTATGGGACGAATTTCGTGTTTTTTCGATCTGTGCAATTTTGTGATAGATTTGTTAAGCGTTTTTCCTCGAGGTTTGGTAAGGTTTGGTTTTTTGTTTGGTGTTTTTCATGTGTGTGTATTTTTTTGAACGTGTAACGTGATTTTGTATGTACGTTTTTATACGCATTGCAGTTCCCGACAGTACAGTTTTCATATATGATGAGGTGGATGATTTTTTTTTTGTGTTTTTGATGAAATTTAATATTGTTCATTTCTTCATTGGAATTTTATTACTTGTTTCAGATCAAATTAAAAATCTTTACTGACTGAGATGAGATTCATAATTGTATCTTTAAAATAAAAATATACATATAAATAAAAGAATAATTATTGAAATCGTAATGTATGATAGTACAAAATGATTATATGTGCTTTCATATATTACATATAATAATATATTTATATGTAATACGATTTCTCTGTATCACAATTTAATTTATTTTATGTTTTATCAAAGTCGTTTTCGCATTATCCTTTTTTTATTTATTCAGTAAACATATGAAACATTCACTTCTCGTACATACATACATACATACATACATACATATGTATAATAATATAGAAAGAATATATCAAATTTGCGGATTATGATACGTAAAATGTCGAAACTAATACTTGCATTTTGCAGAATGACAAAAGGTGTCAGTTTATAGCTTCACGATGATGGATATTGTATTTTCTTGTTGGGGACACAATGTGAAAATCACAAAAAGTGATAAATGAACCTCAACTTCGATGACGCGTATCATAAAAACGCATAAAACACGAATTTTCCATTTTCTGCAAAATTTCACAACGTGAACGATATCATATTGTTAGTCCCGCTATTTCACCTACACTATTTTTGCACATTTCTGAATTAAAATTGTCTCGAAGAAATATATGTATACATACATACATATATTCGTAATATAATATAAATTGCTAATATCGGAAAAACTTCGGGAAATAATAACAAAAATCAAGTATTCCGGTTCGGAATATGTAAATCGAAGTGTATCATTGGAGAAAGTTTCGATTTAAAAATAGTTGTAGGAAAATCGAGGAAATTAGTTTCGGAATCCTTCAGGACGAAAGTGCGGTCGTTTCGTAGAAGCGTTATGCGCCCTTTATGTAAATATACCTCTCCTTTCGGAAAATTGATATTTTCGTTGGGTAATCAACTCGATAAAATAAAGTAAAATATAAAAATATACAATACAAATAAGAAAAGTTTACACACGTACACATATTGTATGTAAATTCGATACTGATTTTAGAAAAAGTTCATATAAATTTTTATCTATTATATTATAAAATATATTTTGGTTTTTACTATTTAATTGTAGTGAAATTTTTTTATCAAAATGATTAATCACTATATTTTTTTAGAATCTTAATTAAATTACATATGTAATATGATCATATAAAATAATTATTAGCAACATTTTCAAAACACACTTTTCGTACAACAATCAGAAAGTATACACTTTGAAATTTCAATACATTTCCCTTATTAATTAAAATTTCAAATGTTAAAATAATTAATTAATATTCCAATTAAAGATCACACAAAACATCGATTAAATTGAAGAACACGAAATTTCAAACATAATACAGCACAAAACGATCAACGCAATAACGAAGCCTTTTGTAACCGTCGTCTGACCCTAGCTGAAAGGTTAAACACCCCTGGAACGCAGGTCTTTGACCACCGCTTCTTTATTTTCTTTCAGAATAAAATTTTTCATAAAACGACGCGTTTTCGAAAACGAAATCTGCGATCAGCACACGTCATGGCTTCGGACTTTACGCCCGTGAACAAGCTCATTACGAGTTCGCAACATTCGAAAAGAAGGCATATTAAAATGAACTACTCTTCTACGGAAAATATAAGGGTGAACGTAAGCGTAAGCGTATTTTATATGTAAATTCAAGCCGAATAGATCTATATTATTCATATTTTTTCACTCATTTTACGATATTTACGCTTGCGCTTACGTTTATGGAGTTTTTATTCAAATGTGGTTTGAATTTTTAAAATTAGGATTTGAAATATTTAAAGTAGATTGATGTTCGCTGAAAGGAAAAATTATTTAACTTGATCACTCGTTTCAACGTTTCAAGTAGGCTTCTTAATTACACGGTATTATGCTTAATTTGGCGTTCATGTTTAACTGGTAAGTTGTTGAAGGGAAATCTGGTGGAAAATATATGTATATTAATTACATTAAATGTTAATTTTAGACGGGTGGGAATCGGATTAGTTGTCGTTTGTTTTGTTTATTGTTCGGTTAAAATTTTTCATTTTAACAGGTTTTTCAAAACTCTTTGCGGTCGATGTTTTATTGTATTAGGGAGATTTTTATTTTGTATATTTTCAATAACTACATATATGTTTTCGTTTTGTTAAATCAAAAATTTCTTTTTTAAATTTTAATGATTTTAGTTTATAATGGTGATATATGTTAAAACATAAATTAATTTTGAAAAAATGAAAATTTTTAATTATTACGAATAACAAAAAGTGATTCCATGAAAGTAGCGCTGAACGTCAGATGTTTAAAATTTTATTTTTAATTGAGTCGAATAAATTAAACGATTATTTGAACTAAAAAAATCAATTCTTTTTTTACATTGATAAAATATAATAGTTTCATTCAATCGGTTTTGATTCATTCAAAAATTTCAGTACATAAAATAAAATACTACATTCAATTTAATATGTATAAATTTGAACTCTAATTAAAAAAAACAACCCTTTACGACCGTCAATTTTTTTTTAAATTTTAACAGCTTCTGCTTCGAACAACACAAAACACAAAACATCCAAAACCTTCAACTTTCACAAACGAAAATTGACTGCGATATAACAAAGCATCGAAGCATTAAAAAAAACAACACACAAATACAACACCTGAACGAATTCCAGAGCGCAAAAAGGTTCAAACTCCGGGTTGTCGTTCGCCGGCTAAGGGCGTCAAAGCGCGTCTTTTGACTCGCTCGTGTCGCTACCCACCGTTTGGCAGCCGCTGGCCCGGACAAAGCCCGCGCCACGTTTGCCAACGTCACATTCAAAATGGCGTCAATTTCTGACGGAACGTCGTGTTAATTTGACGTTTCGATTTCGTGTGTTGTGCGCTGTTTGATCGGGGTTGCTTTTTGTGGGGTTGGAGCCGATTTGGGTGCGTTTTTTTATAGTGTAGTGGTGGAAATTGTTTTGGGAAATTCGCTTTTTTTTATCCGTTTGTTGTGAGATTTTTTGTTGAGTCTCTATTTTTTGGTTTATTTTATGTTTGAATATACTGGTTTCTGGAATTAAATGATATGTGGTGCGGTTAGTAGATGGATGTACGTGTCGTTGATTTGAAATGATTTTGGAAAGGATTGCTCTTTAATATTGAAGCTGGTTGTGAGTTGTATTCTGTTTCAATATCGTTATCTTTCCATTGAAATTCTATTAATTATAATTAATCATAGGCTGTGATTGATTAGTCCTTTCATGATCACTTTGATAAAATATTGATTGGACTGATTTAGAATGGAAGATGTGGAAGTCTATTTCTAAAACTAATATTATGTTATGCTTAATATTCATATTGTGTTTACTTAATTAATATATTATATGTTTATTTCTGATTTAACGTTTTGTATTTTCATCGTGATGAAATGTTCTCTTTATGAATATTATATGGCCATACAAATTTCGGAAAATTAGAGTGAAACTAGACGATGAACGCAATTTTACGCGTTTTAGCTTGTTTAATATTTTCACGTTCACGCTAAAACTTACGTTCGCCGTTATTACGGTAATTTTAATATTTTTATGAAAATTATTTAGAATAACACATCAACTAATTTAAAAATTTATTACATATGGGTCGAATTAAAATATTCAAACTAAAATTTTGACTAGCTTAATATATTATAATATAATAATATATCCGATTTTCATATAAGTTGATGATATATAAAAAAAATTCAAATAATTCCATAAGACATTCATATCGCGAAATTTTCTTACGCAATAAAACCATACACCGCGAACTTCCCGCATTCAAACGAAACCGACCCGCCATAAATAAATATTTATTTATCATTCGGTTTGAAAGAAGGCAGAAAAAAGGGCCGAACGAATTTTCCCGTTCTTGGACACCCCCTCCTCCCCCCTTTGAACGGCTGCGATAAATAATTCGCACAATCTTTTATATTTGAAAGCAAATTAATCATTCTGGAGAATGATTCGGAAGATTAACCTTAATTAACGCGCGCCCCTCAGTTTTCTCCGCTCTTGTAAATTAACGGAGCTCCGTTTGTACCATACTGATTGTTTTGTAACGTTTCGGAGTTTTGAGGGCGTTGCGAAAACGGGATATAAGGTTTCGATGGGTTGGTTTTTTTATGTATTTTGATGATTATGCGATTTGACCGATCCCTTGTTTTTTAGAAAAGGGTTGATAGTGTTGGAGTTGTTTGTTGATTTATATTTTTAGTATATGAGTAGTTGGGAAATTTTATTAGTTAAGTTTTTTATATTGTGATAATAGTAGATTAAAAAATAAATAAAAAAATGGAAATTAATGGATTAATTTAATCTAATAAGGTTGTGCTTATGATTATATACTGTGTCCATTACCTTTCAGATTTTTTTTCCATTCTTTTTGGGATATATGTGTTCTTTCTAATTGAAAAATACGGCTGGTAAAATATTTTGACAAAAAAGCACGTATTATTAAAAATAAATTGATTATAAAAACTGTCCTCATTTGAGAACCATGGCGGATAGCGTTTAAAATATTATTTATGGCGAAAAAAAAATTATTTTAATACATTTTGCGTGCAATCTTATATTATCAATTAGCCGATGTTTTCTTTTTGCATCCGACACATTTGATTGGCTTACAATCAATAACCAATTTTCAATATTTTTTTCTATGTAATTACCACCGAAATTACTTTTACTTCTTTAGAATACAATTGAAAAGTGATAAAAATCTTCCTACATTTTTGGTAAAGAACATAGATGACAATCTTAAATATTTTCTTGCAATAATTCTTTCAAATTCATGCATGTATATTTTTTTATAGCCGAAAATATAAAAAATATTAATTTATTATAGATACTACTGTTAAATCAATGAAAATTAACAAATACTGTAGAGTTTTATGAATTTAAATATGTTATCATTTATAAGATTTTACCAAAAACAACTAATTGTAGAGCAAAAGAAGTTGCAGTCCTCATTTGAGGACGGTGGAAGGATATGGGTTAATTCAAAGTACATATATTAAAACGATTGGTTTATTGTTTCATCATGCTCTATTAGTCTATAGATAAAAATTCAAAAGTCTATTGACGTAGTTAGATTAGGTTTAGTTTTTGTTGTATGTTTGATTTATTACGTTAAAAAAGTTTTAAGTTCATTGGGAAAGTTGAATTAGATTAAGATATTATTATTGATTGATGATCATAAAAAGTTGGAAGTGCATTTGGAAAGTTAGGTTTAGTTATCGCTATATTATTATTGAGAGTTGAAAGATTTTTTAGCATAATTTGATTTACGATTAGCTTGATCCATTTTTTTGACTAATTAAATTAATTATATAGTTTGTTATGTGTTCATTCGTATACATTTTCCATTATTTAAGAATGAAATTTTCACATTTCACGTGGAATACATGAGGCGAAACGACTCACACACTTACTTTTAATTTGTTTATTAGTCAAATTAATATGCGTACGGGTGCGGTTAATTTCTCTTTATTGAGGCGTGGTTTTTTAGCATATGAAAAGTTCACAGTTTGAAAAAAAACGTATAAAAGCTGAACGAAAATTAGTTCATTGCCAATGTGACGTATTAAATAACGCAACAAAGCGAATTTTTCATACACAGACATGTTTCGTTTTATGAAATTTCATTTCATTCAGCGCTTTTTGATCGTGTTTCAATTACTTTTACAATTAGTGCTGTATGTTTTTGGTATTTTTTTCATTGTTTCTGCTTGAATTTAATTATGTTTTGAATTTTATAATTAGAATTTCCATTTCAATTTATAATAATCATAAAAAAAATTGAAATACTTATATTTATAATGAGTTCATTTCGTTAGAAATTATTTTTTATCGTTCGCCGAATTCAAGTTATATACGAGTACAGGCGGACCTCAACTTTCGCACATTCGACTTTCGCACAATTCGCTATTTCGCACATTTGAAAAAAAATAATTTTTTTTAATTTTTAATTTTTTTTGGCGATAATGCAAAAATATTTTGTTTCCGTGCAGTTGTTTCCCTTTCGTCCACTCCCGTCGCATTATGAAATGCATATGAAGCAGGTCCGTGTGTGAAAAGTGTTACGTCCTGCTCGCACATACGCATCGACATACGGGCGTGAACGAACTCGAACGCATGCGCTTGTATGTACTAATGCACTAATTTGTACACACTTCCGTCTGATCTCGACAGGTTTAGACTTGCGTAAGTGCACGTACAGATGCATTGTTCTGCGAGTTTTGTCAATTTATTTGTTTTAAATAAATATTTCGTACTCATTAAACATGAGTGATAAACAAAAATTAAGAACCCATAAACTTCATACAATTGAAACAAAGATGGATATCATAAAATGGTCCGAAAAATGTAGAATCTTATGCTTCAATCGGCCGTTCGTATGGTATAAGCAGGTCTACAATAATATTGAAAAAATAAATATAAGGTCTAATATTAAAAAATAAATATAATTTATGATATTATAAATTGTAATTATTATTTAATTTTTTTTTAATTAAATAAATTTTTTTTTTTTTATTTCTATACAAAATCTTTTACCTTTTAGAGTTATTTTCGTAATGTTTTTTTTATTCGATTTGTTTATTTTAACAAATATATTTGTTGATTTTATAGTAAATTTTTTTTTTAATGTTTGTATTTAATTTTCCTTCAAATCTCGTATAAATGTGAAATTTATTTTTTTGTAAATTTTAATTTTTTTTAAATATAAATGGTTTTTTTTTTTATTTCGGTATTTTTTTTAGTTAATAGTTTTTTTTTTTTTTTTAATTTTGCATTAAATTTGGGTTTAATCTTTTCATTTTATGTTACACTTTAGGCATTGAGACCCGATGTACATTACAATGTATCATACATACTTTGATCCTCTTTACACGAGGGATACGTTCCAGAGACTACCGTGTAAATAAAAAAACTGTGTAAAAAAATGTATGGTGACCATACAAAAATTTAGGTTCTATCACTATATTTGATAGAATTTCCATCCAAATGTACTTTATAATAAATAAACGATGTGAAAAATTATATTAAATTAAAACTATAATTACATACATATAATTATATAAGTATACTGGCCTGCGTCGAATCTTACCATTGTGACATAATAATACATATTTTTTATTATTTTTATACCGTGTTAAAGTGAAAAATCCGTGTTAATCGGTTCATCTTCCTTGAACCGTGTTATTTCGGAACCGTAAAAAAGAGGATTACGTGTATTTTCCATAATAAAGTTATAAAAATATAAAATATATATTTTCATGCTCTTTGAAAGTACTAAATAAGAATATAATAAAAAAATATTTTTTACGAAAAAAAAAAAGATAAATTGACGAAAACATTAGTAATTTTAATTTTTAATAAAAAAAATATTTTATTGAAATTTTTTTTTACATCCCTCAATTTAACTTTCGCACACATCCCAGGAACCATTCATGTGCGAAAGTTGAGGTACTGTATAGTGAGATCGATAAATGGTGATGAACATATGTATAATAGATGTAATATATAGGATATCTAGTATACCGCATATTCTGTAGAGATGGTTTCAACTTCTCGAATATGCTAGGATTTTGAATGCTAACAAGCAGTTAGTAAATACTTATTACATAATATTAATAATTCTAATGATTAACGAAGGCACATATTATACATATAATATGTAATGTAATAATTTTAAGATGCAGTAATAAAGCAAAACTTTAACAATATTTTGAAATTAAACGGTGTAAAAAATTGCCACTACCTTTTCAAAACGTGATTTTTTTAATGAAAACAATTGTTTTTTATTCATATTTCGTTCAATACGGTTTCGATATAAACGTCACAAGTTCAACATGTTATAAGAGAAAATTCATCGGCATGCCGAAAAACATGAGCCGTCAATCGCCAAGATCACATTTTACTTTTACATCTCATTAAATCCGAACAAAACACCGCTCGCACAAAGCCCAATTCGGACTTTTCTATATACAAGAGCGTCACATTCATTTCCCGCCCATTGTCTCGTTTCGGGCGGCAAAGACAACGCCGGCAATTTCGGCCGTTTCAAGTTTCCACGTGAAAATTCCCACCGACTAATTAGCAATCTTCAACTTTTCCTATTAATATTAACTTTATCACTGTCGCAGTTTGTCCGTACCTCCCCCGAAATTCATTACGGCGACTAATTGCGACGCCCACTATCGTTTTGTAGTTTTCATTTGTCGATTCTCGATGACGAGGGTCACATCGGTTTTCGGCTGAAAAGTGTCCGCAGGCTTCTCTCCGACTGTCTGAAAAAACATGATGTATGGGGAAAAGAGTGTCACGGTTTGATCTGACGGCAAAAAGGACTCTATTTGAGGGTTGACGGGTCACCGATTGCTAATCAATCGGTTTCAATTCACCAAATCGGAAAAAAAATTGCGAAGAATATGTTCGATTTCTTATATAGGAAGATTTTAGATGTCACGTCACTTTTTGATAAAAATTTTGTATTATTTAAAAATTCAATGCAGATTGATATGTTTATGTGCTTTATATTATAATCATTAGCATCAAATATCAATGGAAACGAGTTTTGAAAAATCGTTTTAACTAAAACGTGAATTTTATTGTATCATAATGTAATTAATTCTGTTTGTTTTGTCGTATCGAGTATTATTACAGTAATGGAGTTTGTTATTAGTGTTAATGCAGATGGAAATTGGCTTTTATGAATGGAGAGATTCTGATGGTGGTTTATCTTGTTGAATGCACTGATGATGGCATGATGCGATCGATAGATACATTCGTATGCTGTTAGTTTGAATGTTGGTCCATTAAGTAATGAATGATTGTAGGATTCGAACTAGGGTGACCATATTTCCCAGGACCCAAAACGGGACGCTCCCCAAAAAAAAAAATCCCCCCCCCCTATATAAAAAAAATGTGTTCACGTTTAAAAACTTTCCCTCAATTAATATCGTTAAGGAAGTACACTATCGATGAAATTTATTTTCCCACCCATATTTTTTCAAATATTATACATTTATTAACGAATTTATTAATCAAAATAACTTTTAAACAATGGATAATATCATTTTAAATATATTTAGAGAAGAAAACACGATCAGAAGTGACAGATAATATTTTTTACGATTTTTTTCTAATAAGAATAGAACTATAGAAAAATCCATCTTTTATTTTCATGCCATATTTTTCGTTTCAGTTAATCGAATTCTTTCATTCTTTTATTATTGTCTATTAACGAAATAATGCTTAATTCAAAAATGCATTGGATATTTATTTTACTTTTAGTTTCCATAAAAAAAAACATCGTATGAGTTTCGCATTTTTTGCATCATGTCTTTATCTATAATTTTTATTTATGGAAAAGTTTTCAGCATAAACAGTGAATTTTTTTAATTACACAATATTAGTAGTGAAGAAAATAATGCGTTTTTCGGTTTTAAAAAAATGTAGGCTATCTTTAAATAACATTTTTGAAAATACTATATTAGTTTCTTCTGTTGAATTTTTGAGGGATTATTTAAAAAATCTAGCAATAATACAAATCAAAACATAAAAATAAGACTTCAATTAAATTATTGAGCAAAAAAGATCCAAGGAAAACGCATAAAAAAATACAATTTTGATAAATATAAAAAAAATTCAGCCATCTTATGTCCATAAAAATATGTAAACCAGCAAAACGGGACAAATCGAACTATTTTACGAAAACGATGGGACGTGATGACAATGTGATTTTAATCATTTTGAAATCATACAAAAGTAAACTAGACGTTAATATAAATAAAAGCTTGAATAATAAAAGGTTGAAAAAAAGCAATTCCATCTAAAGAATCACAGATAAAACATAGAAGAAAAATAAAACTAAATCAAATTATACGACGTTATAAAAATAAATTAAATTGCATCGAAACTTTCCCATACGGAATTCATCCAACTTTAACTGACTTTTAATAACATTTTTTCAAAACCCCCATAACTGAAAGTGAGAAAAAATAAAGCGGTTGCACTTCCGAAGAACAACCTATAGTACATGAGCGCATGGTAGAAGCAATTTGAGCATGTTGCCGGTGTTTTTTTTCCGAGTTATCTTCGCCGCGGGGATTTGTTACGGAAACGTGTGGGGAAATTGATGTGTCTATTCGTTGCATCGACTACATCCATCAATTCCGAACACTTATTGGAACGTTCTTTCCTCCTTAATGGCGGCCGTGTTGTGTCTCGGGGCAGTGGTGATAACATTGTGGTCCGTGGTCCGCTTTGGAATTATTTTACAATAATTTAACCGTTCAGTAGTAACATCTATCTATCTATATCTATATCTATATCTATATCTATATCTATATCTATATATCTATATATCTATCTATATGTATGAAATTTTGTTTGTTTGTCTGAATCCATTTCAAATAAATTCATTTTGTCGTTTTATACAAATTTTACCTAGGGCTCCAAAAAATCCCATACTTCACCAGACATGGTAAAAAATATTCCTAAAGCGACAGACGACATTCTTAACTCTCGAAAATGGCGATTGAAGAAAAAAAAATATTCGCGAAATCAGCAATTTTCACTTTTTGAATTAATACAGTCGCCATATTAATGTCGATTTTCTTCCGTGTCGTTCATTTGTTTGAAGCGCTGCTTTATGTTTTAAATATTATCCAGTACGATATTGATAATTTTCGAAATAATTATCGTCGCATTATTGCGTTCGCGTATGAATACCATTTTCAATAGTAAAAAAATAAGGAATTCAAATATCGATTCGTTTCAATAAATTATATTAAAATAAATATTTTCAAAATGCGTTTTTTCTATGGAAAAAAATGAAGCATTTCAATATGCCAAAACGGTATCTATTACAATAAAAAAATTATGCGATATAATAAAAAAACGTGCGGTTTTCAAACTTTTTTATAAAGTTTTAATGATTTTTTTTCTATAATATATTTAAGCGTGCGGTTCTCAAACATTTTAATAAAGTTTTATTTTTTTTTTCTATATTTTCGTAATACGAAGTCTAATATCGATTTATTTTTAGATATCGTTTCAATAAATGATATTAAAATAATAAATGTTTTCAAAATACGTTTTTTTCGATAAATATTCTTATTTTAATTTTTTTATACAACTCAATATTAGTGGATTTGGGTGTGTATCCAGGGGCACGGGGGGTGGACCCAAAGGGCCCACGAAATTTAGCCCGTAGGGCCGAGTTGGTAGGTCTGAAGGGCCTCCTAGCCTATTTTTTTTATAAAACTATCAATTGGTTCCGCTTTTTCAAACTTTTATTCAGTTTACATTTATCTGTCATCATGAATTTTCAGAAGAAAATAAAAACAACTTATAAAACCAGAGTCCTGATCAACGCCGGGTACTATCACTAGTTATATTATATTATAAGTCGATTAAGCGAAAATTAAAAAAAAAATTATTCAATGGCTTTAGAAGTGGATAGATTATTTGATAAATGAAAAAAAGTTTATTTGATTGAAATTTCGACAATTAAATTGAAATGAACCAGCGAGTTTTATTTTTGAAAAGCTCGGGTTTTGTTATCATATTTTACTCTTTGGATGACTTAGGGGATATGGAAATGTAGTAGAGACACCATTACCGATAAATGACCCAAAAGATAACTCGATAATTTACCGGTAAATTTTAATTTTTACCGGTGAATAAAAAAAATATATAAACCTTTTTCATGAGTGTGAGCTGTTTATTTCGTTGTTTCGAGTATTTTTGAAAACAAATTGGGTCGTGTAGGTTTACGGTTTTTATGTTTTTTAGTTTTTTTTTTTAAATTTAAATTATCAGAAATTAGTAAAAAAATACCGGATAACTGGTAAATAAAAATTATGATAAATTTGGTTTCCCTAAAATCTAGTTTTTATGGGGTTGAACAATAAAAATCTGTTTTTTTTATTTGAATTATCTCAAACTAGAGATCATTGAGTCATACCCGTTTATTGAATGTAACGAATTTCATTTAATTTAGTGAAAAGTTTGCGCATCTCTGTCGCCTAGTGTTAAAATATAGAAGAAGATTTAATATGAAGGAAGGAATTGGAAATTTATTTATATTTATTCATTGAACGATTTGTTCAAGAATACAAACAGTTTTGAATAAAAACTTGATTAAAAACACCTTTCAAACAAAAATCCACTTCGCTTCGCCTTTAAATCCGATTCTGGCTATTTACTTAAAAAAAAAATCAAACAATCTGATTTTCTCGTCGGCTCTGAAAAAGGGCAGAAACTCGTCTTTCTGAACAACATATAACTGTCATTTCTCATCTCCGCTCTTCCGGAATATTATTATCTAATTTGCGAGGCCGACGGCGAACGAAAAAATTACAAATGGCACGCGATTTGTACGTCCCTTTAGCTCGCGAGCGAAAAAACGGGGTAAAGCAGCGTTATTACAATAATAATACATAACAATGACGATAACAATGATGATCGCGCCGAAAGGCGACCGACTGAAATATCGCTGATCGCGTTTGCTTCACTTTGGTGATTTTTTGCAAGCGAAAAGAATTTCAGTGCGAGTGAGATTTCGTTTGGTTTTATTGGGGGATGGTTGTGGAGGAATTCCTCAGAATTCATTTTTATTATTGATCGTTATGGTGAATCTTTTTTGAAATAATTAAATTAATTATAAATATTATTTAAATTTTTCGAAGTTCAGTTAATATTAACTCTCCACTGCCCAGAAGTATTTTCACCATGAAACCCCCTGCAATGCTCACAGGGTCCATATAGGCTCAAATTTAGAGTAGTATATTATTAATTATTGCTTGACTACTATTAATTATTGTATGACCGAAAAAAAATTGGAAATTCGAAAAAAAATAATTTGGGGCACTTAAGGAGTCAGAAACTTCTGGCCCATATGGACCTCTAGGGCAGTCGTGAGTTAAGATGTTGTATGTAAAAGTTTCAAATGTTCATCTTGGAATCACTATTTCATAATGCGAATTTATTTTACTTTTATCAACATCTTGAAAATAATTTTAAATTAAGAAAATGTTTATTCTTCAATGAAATTGAATCCTGAAAGCATTACGATTCAAAGTATGAAAACTTTTGATTTGACAAAATTCCGTCAGAAAAGCGTAGCGACATTTAAAATTTCTCATTCCGGTCGTTAGATCCCAACACACCCTACAACTCCGACACAACTTCAAATTTCCAGCATAGTCCGTCTTTGGCTTAATCCACAACATTTCGGATACACACCAGTAAATAAATTTTCAATTATGCATACGAAAAACACTCTCCTACAAAAAATATACGACACATGTGCACGCAGTCACGGACGAGCTCTCGCACACACGCTCGAGCATACTCCGAATAATTTATAAATGAGCGGAATGTAGCTAAATTTAATATCGCTCCAAGCCCAAAAAGGACTCACTTTTACACGGTACGAGCGCAAAAATAAAGCCCGAAAAAAATACATACACACACGCGAAACGGCACGAGCACGTAACGAAGCGCACTTTTTTCGGCGGAAGGATCTCATAAAAAATTAAGAGGTCCTCCCGCCGAGGATATTATTATGTCACCCCCATCTGTATTTCGAATCCGGATGAATATTTCAGCCGGTGGTTCTGAAACTGTGGCGCGGACGGGTCATAGATGCGAGAATCGATTCGTGTCGCCTTTTTTTGTTGGTTCTTCTGCTATGCGGCGGTCGTAGGTTTTCGATGTGCTGCAGTGTTTTTGGGTTTTTCCTTTTGTGTTTTGAATTTTTAGTGTCGGTTTTATCGTTGTATCTATACTATATAATAATAGATTATTGTCTGTCTGTGATAACGCTCATAGTAAAATGTTTCTATGTTAACGCTCAATGCGATAAAATCGTATTGTTATTATTTCTGCCTCTATTTGTTGATTACTCTTAAATTTAATATGTACTTTGATGCTTACGATTAGTGTGCTATTCAATGGTTTTTAGTATAACTATCATCATGTCATATTTAGCTTATCTATTGTACTCTAAGGTATTTGAACATAATTTTTGATAAATATTTAGTGATATGGAGAATACTTTTATAAGTCTAAAAGATTTTTAATGTCAAAAATATATTTTTGAATGTTAAATCAGTTTGTACGTTTAAATAAAATATATACACTTATTATCTGAACGATTTAACTTCGGTTTTGAATAGAAATTGATGTGTTCATTATTGAACACATCAATAAATAAATTCGTATAATATTTTACCACCGAAACAATTTTTATATTAAAGAGAAATAATCTTGTGTTGATATATTAGAAAATTTTCCATACAGTTCGACAAAAACCTTGTTTCTAATCAGAACGTGGAAAAGTTCCGTCGCGATAGACTAATCGCATCAGATGAGTTAATACATATAATATATATCGAACTAACGACATAAACTCCCCTAAATCTTTTTTCTCTTATCAGCTAAACTTCTGCATCAGTATCCTTTCGAAGGAACTGGGAAATCCAACAGGTCTTTTTTTCATCCACCTTTGGCTCTTGCGTTAAAACTTTCCATCTATTAGCGTCGTTACGACTTTACGTTTTCCGACTTTCGAATAACAATCTTCATGTCTGATTCCATTTCAGAACTGTTGCTAACTTTACCTTAAGATTGTATATTATATTTTTTTTATTAAAATATCAACGCGATTTCTATTTATAATAGTTACTGTGGTGAGTGTAATTGTTTCGAATAAGTATAATACATTAAACGAAACTCGTCAAATTTTCTTTTTTATTGGGCAATTATTGTGTTATTTATTTTGGGTTTAATTCTTTGTATTGTATTAACTGACGGCTATGTCGCTTTTAGGAAACTCGATATTCCATTGTGGCGGAAATTGTATTTATTATTTTCTTCTTTAGCCTTCATATATAAAAATATTTGGATAAAAGTCTGATGGTCTTTATAACCGCAAAAAAATTTGAATATTGAATTTCCTGATAAATTTAAATATAGCGTCCATAGTTTTGTTTAATTTTTTTTTTAGAACTATACAATTATTATACAATGTTTACGAACTTACTTTTTGGGCTGAACAAAGTGATATTAACTCCGAAAATATTACAATATATATTATTTCATTTTAAAAGTCGATTATTAACAAAACTATAATAATATTTCTTCTTATATTTCAAAGACTTAATTGGGCTCATTGTCAGTTATACAAAATTAAAGCAACAATATACTTTTTTTAAGAAAAACGCCACACTTTCTAACACAATCCAAAAAGTCAAACAACAACCTAAAGAAACACTACAAATCTAGCATCAAATTTAAATTTAAGCATCTCGAATTGAAAACAACAATCCGAACTGCCGCGAAACAACAAACAATGACGGTTGACCAGCAACTTTTGCCGATTAAACGATGTGCCGAACTTTCCCTTACGGCCGCCATGTTGGCGTCTGCCGACGGCCATTTTGGTCCGTTTGGCGGTTTTCGTTTTCAACTCATTTTCGTTCGAAGATTTTGTCGTTAAGTTCAAATATCGAAGTCGATTTTTGTACGTGTTTGTTTTCGAAATGTCTACGATTGATTTATCGGAAAACTTAATAGAAATATAGTCATTTTTTCAAGATCGAGGTTATATAATTCGTGTATTTTTATGAATATATTTGAATTGATTCATTTATAGGTATATTTTGTTTATTAAATCGTATAAATTTGTATTGAAAGAAAGAATTTGTTGGAAAACCTTATTTTAAGTACATACATATAGAATAATAAATCAAGTTATTATTAACGATGATAATATGGGAATCGGCAACCGAAACACAAGGAGATGTCACATACGGAAAATAACATATTCTGTTTACTTTATTTCGTGCATTAACGTAACGAATTGATCCAATTTCAGGAAGGAATAATAAAAGTGAATTACTACCGAGCAAAAACCTGGAAAGCTTTTTCCGCGAATTTTCTATTTCGGTGCTGAATTTTTTATCGGGCAAGACGAAGATTAAGTAAATAATAAGTAAGTTGGGTGGAAAAAAAAGTTTTTTTTCCTGGTCGATAACGAGTCGCCATGCCGCAGAGGAGATTAGCAACAGGTGGAGCCAAAAGGGATCCTCTCTCACTTCATATTTGACTTTCTGCGATGAACATCTTCAAACTTGAATTACAAAACGTTTATTTGCAGAGGTGTCTTCCGATCTAGACTCGTTTCAACACAGCCATTCGTCTTTCCAAGGTTTTCGCTCTAAAATTCCATATTAATTTTAAGCATACTTCAATAGCTCAATCTTTTCAAACACATCGATTTCCGTTGATCTCCAGAGCTAAGCGACATGCACTACTACCATTAGATAGATTCAATTGTATATTAGTCTCACAATCAGACAATTTGAAAATGTATGATTTTATTATCGAATTTAAAAATTACCGCATCTTTCATTCGAAACATCGAAACGATCAACGTAAAACATGCGAAATTTAAACGAACTGTGTCCACAAATACTCGTGATAAACGCCGAAACGTGTGCGAATTAAAAGAGAGTTATGTAGGGTGCGGGAAAAATGCGAAAAGCGCGCGAAATTTCAATTTTTATGAAAGTAATAAATAGGTCCTGGCGGGACAATGAGCTCGCGCCACCCATACACGTTTCAATTACTGGCGGAAAAATGAATATTTATCCCGTCTGTCGGGTAAGAGGTCCCGTGGGACGAATCGAACGCTTTTGTCGTGCGGAAATTGCCCAATCTTGGGTACAATCACTCAAAAAATTGTTCGAATTCAATGGCAACATTCTATCGGAAAATGGGAGTCGGATTTTTTTTGGGTGTGTGGGTTTTCATTTGGTTTGAATTGTTACTTTTTTTGGAATATTTTATTGGGTTTTTGCTCTGCGGATGCATCAAAAATTGATGGATGTAGTCGGTAATAGAAAAGGTTAAGTTTATTTTAGATTTTTTTCTATATAAAGGATATGTATCCTTTTTTTTAAATAGAATATGTGGGCTGTATATTTTAAAATTATTTTTTTACGTTTTGAGATATTTAAAAGTTTGCTTTTTAATGGATTAGAAAAAAATATTATAGATGAATAGTAATATATTATATTATAATAATTTTACCACTTTAAGGACTCTAGGGCATATCCAAAATAGACGGTTCGTGCATTTCTAAACATTTTCACATGAGAAGACAAGTAATGCGGAATAGTAAAAGCATTCACCCACGAAGACTTTGGCAAATTTGAACATATGCCAATATGATAGGATGGACATCTATGCAATTATCACCGAATTGAATTTTGTACTTAGGCGAGTGAATTTTGTCCTTTGACAGGCGATCCGGTTGCAAATTTGATTTATTTAATTAGTGGAAATGAGCAGCAAGTGAATGAGAAATTCGGTTTCAATTCAGGTGGGAGCAAATACATATTTCCATATATATTGGAATGTTCAAGTTTCTCTGACGTATCGCGAATCCTTATTACAAATTCAAATGAGTTTTATGACCAACGGATCAAAATACGGCCTCTAATTGTGAATTCAAAAAAAATCTTTGTGAATTCGAATCGGATGAATCTTTATAGGTAATTAATATTTTCACAGTATTCTCAGATTTTTTCTGAGATAAAAATATTTCAGTTTTAGACTTATTCATTTGAAATATTATAATTTGGAAAAACACATTCATTTATATAAAGTTTGCGTAATATATTTATATATATATTTTTTTTGACTAAAGCCAACTTCTACAATTATTCTACAAGTTTTCTATTTTATTAAACGAAAATAATTCGTATATAAACACAACTGTACTTTGAAGTACTGTGCTTTTAAACCAACTACCTTTGAAATTATTGAAAATATTATTATACAACCAAATTCAATTTTGAAACGACCTATAATAATACAAAACGCAACATAAGCACTACAAACCGGACCCGGGCATCGAACGGCATTCGGCGGTCAGAAAAGACGCTCGCGCCGCAAGGGGTTAATCGTTCGTTTGCCGTGCGGAACCGTCGTCTAATTGAAAACGAAAGTTGCCGGTCGCAGGCACAAAAGACGACCCGTTTTCCCTCAGTTGCCAATTAACGCCGATCTGTGCGGCCGATAAGCCTAAATTGCCTCCGTCGATAAACGCGGACGTGAACGGGTTTTAACCCGCTAACGACGACGCGCGCCAAAATGGGGCGTTTCGCTTGAAGGGTGTGCGCTCTGTTATTTCGGGGATTGGTTTTGAGCTGGTTTTGAGGGGTTTCGTTTGGATTTTCTGTATGTGGATTGTGGGTGTGTTTTAGTTTTGGAATTGTACAGCCTATGGGGCAGTAAGTTAAAATGGCGTAACGGCAATGTAAAGTATGGGGGTGATAGTTAAGTGCGTTTGGGTGTGGGGATGTCTGTGAAGATGGTTTTTTGGATGAATGTAGATTTGGGATGTTTTTATAGGAATTGAAGTATAACTTTCAAAGCATGTGGCTGCTGCACACTCATTTAAAAAAAATGTTGCTTTGATTAATCTATATATGTCATCATCATCATTGTCGACCGGTTTAGTGCCCACTGCAGGACAAGGTCTCCCCATCAAATATTGGGGGTTTAGGCTATATACCTTATCCGAGAGCCAACCTCGTAGCGATAAGGGACATGTACCATAAGATCCAATCCGCCCATGCCAACGGAAGAGGTTCTCAGACCCACGGTACGCAAGCCTATGTGCTAGTCTTTGTGGTCGCTGACTCTCCACTAAGCAAATCGCAATGATCACCCGCGGGGCAGACGAGGTAAGGACTGAGCAGACTGCGTCCTCGCTGACCACTTTTGCGATCGCAATGACCACCAGTTTGTCAAACGAGGCAAGACCGTTGGTCCTACTTGGCTTCGACCTCCGTAAAAAACACACGTCATCGGTCTTCGCCATTACCAAAGAAAGATTTTAACTAGGTGAACATGCAGTGTATTCTAATTGTACGACAAAGTTTTAGTCCTGCAAACACCCCACCAAATGCATTACTGCGTTCTGTTCGTAAAAGAGTTAGTTGATATTAGACGGTTAGTAGGGTTAGTAAATAGTTAGTAATAAGATAGAATAAGTTATAATTTAACTATTATATTCTAAAAAATTTACTTTGATCGTACGCTACTTGTTATTTAGTCATTGAATGACGTTTATAATGTATGTTAGTTGAAACTAGATAGTTATTTAAATTATGTCGTAGTTAACTATGATTATGAACAGATTTACAAGTTAGTTAGTTAATTGGATAGCAAGCATGTTAGTTTGAGACTAGTATTATCCCTTATTTTGTAGTAAAATTAAGAAGAATTAATTATTTATAGTAGGGCGATGGATTCTAATAGGAATTTCTTGAGGTTCAAAAACGTTCTAATTAAATTTTCCTATTGTGGAATTTGAATATGTTCGAAGAGGTTATAAATCTATATATGTATATTTTGTAATAGATTTTCGATGGTTCTGTATGAATTGGTGTAATTTAAAAATTGTTTTTGTCTGTTTCTGTATTTTTTTTAATTAATTAATTGCAAGATTTTTAATCAGGAATTAATTCTAAATGCACTAATTTCAATAGGATGAGCTTTTTTTATTTTGTAGATCAATCTATTTTTGTATTGGTTTTTTTTAGTGAAAAGCACTTTACGCGTCTTCTTCATTCGTGTCATCATTTTCTCGTATTATAGTATTTATTTATTTAACACATTTAAATACTAAGTAGTTTAAAAAAGATAAAGTAGTTTAATAAAATAATTTCCCTCTTTTATTCCGGAAATTATCCTGTATTTTCCTAGAAGACGGAATTGACCTTGTATTATATTATAGAAAGAATATTCGAGCTATACCTATTCATTTTTGCATAGCAAATAGTTTATTTAAATAATAATCAAAAAAACTATTGAAATAATATGCAGATACTGTTAATAATTCCATATTATGTAAACATCGTTTTGTTTCTTTGTATTTCGTTATCTCATTACTACTCAATGAAATTCAAAGAAAACCATTTCATCGGGAAAATTTTCTCTGAAAAATTATTTCAACACCGCCGTTAAAAAAAATATGAATTCATTTACATATAAATACCTCTCAGCACAGTAATAAAATTATAGAACTGTGTATTTAATAATAACATCATTATTCACCGGTCGATTCTAAACGACTTAATTAAAACCATTAGGGCAAAACCCCATAATGAGCACCCAAACATGCATGAACACGATCATCGTACATCTTCACCCTTGCTTTAAAAATATACACGTATTTCTCAAATCCATCACAATTCTACGAAACGAACATAGTTCAAAATTAATCAAAACTTTCACAACCTCTTTAAATACTGAAAAAACTTTCAGTGCACGCTGAATAAATCGGACTTTTACTGAACATTTGCTCGGAATAAAATGTAACGTTATAGGTCGTGTTTTATGCCTCGGAGTGAACACTAGAAGCTCCGCGGACAATGCATCCTCGTCCACCGCCATCTTGAAAGTCGTATATTTTCTTCCTTTTTTTTATTTTCGCTCAGAATGGTCAACTTTACGATCGCGTAGCTTTTTTCGTTCGCCGTCGTCCTTAAAAAATTTAATTTAATTTTCGCGCCCGCGCCTCGAAAACGGCTCGTAACGGCGACGCCATATTGAATACTTTGATGCATTCTTATATTTTTACCACTGTTGCAGTTTCAAAAAAGGCGATGAAGTTTAAAAATATCGTGACGATATTTATTTTCCGATTGTGTTCGAAAGCGGTTGAAAATATCATGTGATTTGTTTTATAATGTTGAATTTGGATAGTTTTGAAAATTTTAGATGTTTAGGAATATATTTTTTATATAATATATTGCGGTCGAGGTCGTATTTTTTTGTGTTTACACCTTCGAACCCTTTCGACGTGTGTTTGTCCATTAGGGAAGACGTGTGCTTTCAATGTTATTGTTTTATTTATTTGTTCTGTGGGGTTTTTATGAGATACTCTTTTTTTACTGCCATCAACGGCTGTAAATGGATATCCATTAAAATTTGAAAATATATTAGTTTCTTTCGATATAACCTGCTTTTTATGACGAACGGGAAAATAATTTTTAATTTCGGTTTAATGCCGTCAAATGGTGAGAGTAATTAGATAATTTGAAAATTTTCGGCGTAAAATTAACGAATGAAATTCGTACCACTAAAATTATAGTACTTTTTTTAAAACGATGAGATAATTGAGCTTCATTTAATATTGGGCATGAAATTGAAATTACGGCAAATTTTCAAAGTTAATTAATATTAGCAATTATTTGCGAGCATATTGCTTGGTTTATAAAACTGTTCGAATATAGTACACATGCGAATATTTACTAAAGTTGTGTTCTGGCAAAATTCTCAAGTTCAATAAACAGCATAAAAATATACAACACAGACTTCAAATGTGTTTTTTTCGATGAAAAAATTGTATTCAAATCTTTTACTAGTATTTTTGTGTATTTCGCCTTCAGTCGCCTTCAGGAACGCACACGCGACACTCCGCCTTGGATTGTGGATCGTTACTCGTTTCCCGCGATTATTTTGTCAACCACAACCTCCGTTCCCTCTCTCAATATTCGTAATATCAATTTAAAGTATAACGCTCGATCTAACTTACTCGTTTAGTTTCTAAATCTACGATTCTATCCACCCGCATGTGTTTTTAACATCTGTGCGGACCTTTTCATTCCATAGAAACACTTAACTAAAACCTTTTTTTTTTTTTATAACGTTATTTCGGATTTCCCCAACGCCTGTAAAACAATCTTTAATTTACGCACGTATAACTTGTGTCATATTCCATTATATCTGGTTTGTTTTGTGCGCGTATTTAAATTGACACGATCTTAATCGAAGTGCTTATATCTCGTTTCGCGGGTGAAAATTCGATTTTACAGTGCCAGAAACAACACGACCTTCGAAAGACGGTAACAATTCAATTCAATCTTTTTCATTTTCTTTTCTGTGCTCAACTGAATTTAAATTAATCTCATTAATTGTTCCATTTTTTCTTCGTGCCCGAGTCTCATTAACAGTACGCCCTCTCACTGCCGCCACACGAACGACGGCACAGCGCTGCTAAGGTGCCCGGATCGCGCGTCCGCCCGATCCGCGGATCCCGCGATCCCGCCCGCCCGCTAAGGCGGAGCGCCCGACTTTCCAACCGCGTGCGCGATTCTAATTCCCCCCCAATACAAATTTTCACAAGCCGCCACTGCTGGCCGCTCAATCAAACTACCGGTTATTAGATTCCCTCTCTACTAAGTCCTAGCATCCTGATTTACTTATAACCTCTTCGAACATATTCAAATTCCACAATAGGAAAATATATATCGTATAACAGAATCATTTAATTAGAACGTTTTTGAACCTCATGAAATTCCTATTAGAATCCATCGCCCTACTATAAATAATTAATTCTTCTTAATTTTACTACAAAATAAGGGATAATACTAGTCTCAAACTAACATGCTTGCTATCTAATTAACTAACTAACTTGTAAATCTGTTCATAATCTTAGTTAACTACGACATAATTTAAATAACTATCTAATTTCAACTAACATACATTATAAACGTCATTCAATGACTAAATAACAAGTAGCGTACGATCAAAGTAAAATTTTTAGAATATAATAGTTAAATTATAACTTATTCTATCTTATTACTAACTATTTACTAACCCTACTAACCGTCTAATATCAACTAACTCTTTTACGAACAGAACGCAGTAATGCATATGGTGGGGTGTTTGCAGGACTAAAACTTTGTCGTACAATTAGAATACACTGCATGTTCACCTAGTTAAAATCTTTCTTTGGTAATGGCGAAGACCGATGACGTGTGTTTTACGGAGGTCGAAGCCAAGTAGGACCAACGGTCTTGCCTCGTTTGACAAACTGGTGGTCATTGCGATCGCAAAAGTGGTCAGCGAGGACGCAGTCTGCTCAGTCCTTACCTCGTCTGCCCCGCGGGTGATCATTGCGATTTGCTTAGTGGAGAGTCAGCGACCACAAAGACTAGCACATAGGCTTGCGTACCGTGGGTCTGAGAACCTCTTCCGTTGGCATGAGCGGATTGGATCTTATGGTACATGTCCCTTATCGCTACGAGGTTGGCTCTCGGATAAGGTATATAGCCTAGACCCCCAATATTTGATGGGGAGACCTTGTCCTGCAGTGGGCACTAAACCGGTCGACAATGATGATGATGAATGGTGCATAGTTTTTTTTATCGATAACCGAAGTTGAGCGATGCTTGGTGTGGTTTTTAGATAGATGGATGACCCAAATATTATCTCAAAATATGATTTTGGTTTATCTTCATAAAGAAAAAAAAATTAATATATTATTATAATAGTTTATTTAACTTATTGTTAATCAAATACGTTTATTCTTTTAAAGTTAAGTGGTATGCAATAAATTAATATTATGAACATTTAATTTGAATTACTGGAGAGTTATCACTAATAATTATAAATGCAACTAAACTTTCAAATAGCATTAGAATGTCTTACCCATTACTAAAATTTTATATAAAATATATATTAACTTTTCAGAAGTTAAAGTGATTGAATGTTTATTTTATTTGTCAGATATTTGTAAATTTTTATTAAAAATATAAAATAATTTTTATTTATAAAAAAATACACTGATCGTTTCGTTTTTTCTCCGTCAGAAAATGTATTCATTTACCACTCATAAATAAGTCGTACAATAATTCCAGAATCCATCACACCAATTTTCCCAACTTTCGCTCTACACTTAACCACACTAACTCACACAACAATCGCACACCCTCCCCTCCATATTTAAAACTACACAAAATTTCCAAAATTTTCCAAACATCTGAACATTGCAAGGATTCATCTCCTTTCATTCCAACCAGCGTTCCCCTCGCCGCTCGTATCGTAAGACTTCATTCGGATCGAAAAACTTTCGCACGCTTTTCCTCCGGCCCCATGCATGCCCACCCCCCTGTCCCCTCGGGGGTTCGTGCTCGACCTTCGGCGGATGTTTCCACAGAGGAAACCTCTGTTCAGGGCAGGACTGGCGCTTTAGAAATGCCCCGATCGAGTGGGGCGGGTTGATTGAAATTCGCGCGGTTTCGGATAGTTCGGGTTCTAGGATTTTGGAATCGATGGGTGTAGGGTGTGTGTTTTACAATTAGTGGGATTTTTATGATATTTTTATAAATTGCACTTTTGTTGTAGTTGGGCGCTCATTTTATAAAATATTATTTTGTATTTAAAATAATAGAATTTAAGCAGTATCGGATTCATTTTCCCAGGGGCTAAAGACATCACAAATTTTTGGAAACCCGTATAGAGAACCAAGGTCCAAATTTACCCCACTTCCTATCTCCATTATATGTATATTAAATATCAAAATTAGAAAAAACAAAAGCGCAAACATAGACAAAAATTTTTTCGTTCATTTATTGATATGTAATATTTAATCGGTTTCACATAACACGGGACAAATGGGCGATTTTAGAAAATAAAATATACTTTTATACAAATGTATGCCATTTTTTTTTAAGAAAGTGATTCAAATTTTATTATGTGTAATAGATTCGTATAGAAAAACTATAATTTATTAAAAAAATGTTTTTAAAAGACGTTCTTTCTAATCAAGGGCACTGAGGCGAGCGCCTCCACGGCTTATAGGCAAATCCGCCACTGGATTTAAAAGTTTTTATGGGATTGGAAATTTTTTTGACTTATTATATCATCATCATAAGTCATTCAACGTCCACTGCTAGATGACGACCTTGTTTATTCCTCTGCGCACATTTTTTACTTCATCCCTCCAACAATCATCCTAATTCCTTTTACCAAAAACCATCACTAACATCCCACACAACCAACCCTTCCATCTAACATTTTCACTCAACCTACAACTTCCATCACACGAATACGTTCCAGGCACATTTTTCTACCTCTTAAGACAACACACAAGAAACTCCGCCCAAACGAGATCCCCGAACTCTCACCGCGGCCATTTTGCCCAAACGCGTTTTCCCAAACCCCGATGCGGCCCTGCCGTCGGCGAGAGCGCAGCATTAAAGATTAATAATAATTCGGCCGTTTTTGTTTGGCGGACCGAGGCTTAGACGGGCGAAAAAAGCCCGAGACGTGGAAGACGTTGGCATGGCGCCACCCGGCCACGGCCTACAAGATGGCCGCGCCGCGGGAAAGGGTTGACGCGTGAGAATGAACACTAGGGCTTGCAATTTGCCGTCAAATTTCGATTACCGGTAAACGGTAAATAATTGATCCCGTTACCGGTTTACCGGTTATTTACCGGTAAATAAAAAAAAAATTAATTTATATAAATTAAATGATTACAGTATGACTGTATGTGGCTACTTTTACTAAAAAACAATATATTTGATTAAAACCTAAACATTATATAAAATATATGTATACAAATCCATGGGGATGAGGGTGGTAATCATTTTTTCTAGTTTCAGGCGAAAGTCACATTATATAAAATGTATGTATGGAAATCCATGGGGAGGGGGTAGGTATGAAAATCCATCGTATGTTATATAATAATAATAATAATAATAATAAACATTTATTTATAAAGAAATACATATACATAATGTTTAAAATATAAATACAAAAATACCACCCTGGCATTACAGGTTTCCCCAAACCGCCAAGGTGGTTAAAAAAAATAAAAATAAATAAATACAAAACATAAGAAAAATGTAAACATTTTTATAAAATTAAAAATTAATAAAAAACAAAAATAAAAATAAAAGGAAAATTATCCCATACATTCACGCATACAATCACTCACACAAAAGGTCCAAATTGCACCTGACAAACACGTTCAACTCATTCACACGAATCTGGAACAAGTCAAGACGCTCACTAAGCACATTAAACATCCGAACAGCCCTCGGTACAGACGAGTCCCTGAAAGCAGACGTCCTAGCCCAGATAGGCAAAAAAAGTTGACGAGCACGAAGACCCATCCTAAAAACCGGCGCCCACAACAAAAACTGTGACAAAATGAGAGGGTTGTCAATAAAGCCCCTCAGCACCCCGAAAAAGTATCTCGAAATGAAGATAACTCTCCGAGAAGCCAAGGACTCAAAAGACAAGACCTCCTGAAGAAATGAAGTAGGAAACAAATAAGGGTAGTATCCAAATTCTAACCTAAATAAGAACCTGAGAAATTCACTCTGGGCCCTTTCAAGCAAATCAGAGTACTTAGCTACCCCAGGATTCCAAACAATAGCCCCAAACTCGAGGATGCTACGCACTAACGAACAATAGAGCAACCTCAAAACCCCCGGACTGCGCAGGTAACGAGCATTACGCAACACAAATCCAAGCATTCTAGTCGCTCTACGACAAACACCCTCAATGTGTCTGCAGAATCTAAGATCATCACACTCATAAAAGCACCCTTTAAAATTTTTTTCTGCAATAATATGTCTATATCTACCATTAATTTGCAAAAAAATCGTTTCAGGTTTTTTTTTCAATTTACCGGTAATTACCGAGGGCATATTTTGGGCGGTTATCCGGTAAACCGGTATTGCAAGCCCTGGTGAACACGTTTGTCGCCGCCCGGTCGCTCGTTTATCAAAGCCGTGGGGCTCAAATCGACGGAAAACTTCACTATTATCTGCTCGTTCGCTTTAAACGGTCGCTTATTAACTTTAAACTGGTGTTTGGGGTTCGGGTTCTGGCGGTGTTGTGTTTGAAATTTGTAGTGGATTCGTTTGATGTGTTTTGAAGTTTTTTTTAATATATTTTTTGTTTGTTTGAATGGATTAAACGGGGATTGAAAAGTTGACAATTGTTCGGTCGGAAAGAGTGTAACTTATAAAATGTTACGAAGTAAGGAGTGAATGATGGAACGTGTCGCCGTTTGACACCGACAAGCGTTCGCGTGGTACATACAAGCGTTTGTCAAACTGTGAAATGCGTGATTTACTCATTTTGTAGAAAAAAAAAAATTTAAACTGTGCACACATTTTTCGTTCAAAACTTTATTATATTACTTGTAACTTTAATTTTCATATACCTTCATTGCTTCAATTATATATATTTATATCTAGCTTTGCTGAATGCAACATTTTCCATAATAAAGACATATGGCATCAAAAATATATAATGTAATATATAAACTGAGTATATATCATTGACTTAATTTAACTTTTTGAGTTATTTCAATAAAAAAAATCACAATAAAAAAAATGAAATGATAGATTTTGCTATATTTGATATTTCAATTTTCAGCAAAATTTTATGCGGACAATATATAGTAATCAGTAACCTTACTACAATGCAATATTTGAACCCTTAAAAATTTCTTTCCCTAACGAAAAATACTCAAACTTTCAATGACATCGTCGAGCATGTTAGCATAAGATCTCACTCCACTGTCAAATGCATATGGCAACGCTAGAAAAAACAATCACCCAGTTTCACAAAACACAAAAGAACACAAATTAAAAATAATCCAAGCCAACCACAAAAAAAACTTTCGGAAACACCCCCTCCCCCTCATTCCAGACTCAGCCATAATACGAAACCTCCAAAGCTCCAAGCTTTTATCGAAACCGCGTCATGTCACACGCCAAACTTGTCAGCGAACTTCGCAGACGCGCCCGAGAAAGGGTTGCGCCATATTGGCCGCCAAGATGGCCGCTCGCGAATGCAAAGGGCGATTGCAGCGGTCGTAAACCGACGGGGCCCGTTTCCTTCCGGTTTTCGGCGCGGCCATTAAACGTCGCGGCGGACGCTCATAAACGTCACTGGGAATAATTTAGGGCGGGTCCCTGCCGCTCGATGATCTCCTTTTTGCTTTTGGGAAACGGGGGCGTGTGTCTGTTTTTCATTTTTATTTTTAGGGGGGAAGGTGTTCAGTGGCTTTATTTATGGGTTTCGTAAGCTAGGCTGTGGTTCGGAGATAGAGTGTTTCGAGAGGTTATCGCTTTGATGTTGAAGTATGTGAAATCTATTTATATCTTTATTGAAGTAAATTTATGTAAAAGTGATGTACTTCATCAGTCAGAAGTAACGCTAATTGTAAGTTTGAGTGAAATTTGCTTGTGTAAGCTCATCGTGGAGTTACAGCCTTGTTGAGAAATCGTTGTTTTTAAAGCGCTAATCAAATATGGAAATAGTTGTTATTCAAACTTGTTTCAGGACTGCAATACGAGATCATTTAATAACGATGTCATGTTTCACTTCGGTATTCGCTAAAAATTAAAATTATATTATATATAGATAGACCATTGACTTATGGTAAATACATATATGTGAAAAAACACGGTGCCTAATAGAATTGGAATTCGATTTCATACTAGATAAATTGAGTTTTTCACGCTGGAATCGGTAAAGTGCAAATTGATGGTTGAGAGGACTTCATTTCAATTTTGAGCTGATAAGTTAAATTTATTTTCATTTAGTTTATATTAGGAAAAAGATAATTTATATAAATGTTTTTGGTTCACGATGACAATGATTTTCATTTGGTTTCTCGATTCGTCATATTTATTTTATATTCTGTTTAAATTTCTACAAACGCGTATTACATAATATTTTTCTTCCATTTACCGAAAAAAAAAAAAAAAAGAATGCTTTCATATCAACTAAATTGATTGAGATATTCATCTTAAATCATCATCATAAGCAGCCCGCTCACGCCCATTGCTGGACAAAGGCCTCCGCGATACTTTTTTATTAGCTTCTATACTGAGCCACTCTCGTCCATACGACACCACACATCTTGCGTATTTCCAGAGACCATCCTCCCTTCGTGCAATATGACCTGCCTACTGCCATTTTAGTTTTATCACGTGTGTGATCATGTCCATGACTTTACAGATCCATCCATTCCTCTTACGATATTTCAGCGAGATACCTAGCATACGTCGTTCCATTGCTCTCTGCACACACCGAAACCTATTTATTTGCCTGGTATTCAAACACCAAGTTTCACTGCTATAAGTTAGAACCTGCAGGACACACTGGTTGAAAGTTTTGGATTTTAGGCATATGGGCAGACTGCTTTTTACTACTGTATGGAGCCTACTGAAAACGCTCCACGCTAACTCAATTCTAAGTGCTATTTCCGCGTCTCTGTCCTCATTCAAGCTTATGATTTGATCCAAGAGTCATTTTAACTGATAGGATAAAAATAACCACTATATTTACTAACGAACCAACAATCATAAAATTCGTTTGATATTAATTTTTTCAACTGAAAAAAATCAATATCACATTCCGTCAAAATATTAGTTTTATTAATAAAAAATTACCATCAAATTTCCATAAATTAAAAAAAAATCAAACCCTCTTGGCGGCCTTTATCGAAATTACAAAAAAAGACAAAAAGAGGAAAATCGCAATCTCATTTGGATACGTGTCAAATTAATCATTCTCGAATTTCAATATCGAAACGCAATAAATACAATTCGATTACAAAAGCGATCGGCAATAATCGCTGCCGCAGAAGGAAAAAAAAGTATATATCCTCTCGGAAAGATCTCGACGTGGAAAAACGACGCAATTAGCGAAAAGAAGAGTCGGGGACGAATCAAAAATTTTTCCAATGCGATATTTCATTTTGTGACATTCTGTCCTGACTGTCTCTATAGATTTGTATCCGCTTATGTATGTACGTCTGCTGAAATTGAATGTAGATATCATATACATATATTCGCGGAGCTTCGATATGTTCTGAATACCGAAGTCACGAAAAATTTAGATTTTTTATTTTTTATTTTAAGCGATTTTTTTTATTTGATATATCTTAAGAAAACACATCAACATCAATCGCATCCCAAAAAAATGTATTATTTGATGCGGTATTTTCTCTGAATTTAAATAATTGACTTTTCACTGTAATAGAAAAAAAAATTACATATAATATTTAGAATAGATTCTCAAGTGATATGAGTTTATTTTACTTGGTGCAAAAACATAAAAAATTTCATTTAACACGGCAAAAAAGCTTTGCGTATACACACACAATATTTGTAATTTTTAAAATTTGTGAAACAAGATCATTAGCCTATGTAGAGCATGAAAAAGTGAACAAAGCAAGTATTATATTAGTTACTACAATTTTCATCCGTACGTATTTCACATATGGAAAAAATATTCGTGTTATTAAAAAGTCTGTTATATTTCGTATTATACAAGTATGTAATATTAAATTATTATTTTTTTAATTATTTACTCATTCCGTTGCTTTTGAACAATTCTCACCCAATATATTATATACTATCCTTATTTTCTTTCATATTCTTCCGGATATTATTCTAACACTTCACATACCTACCATCCATTAATTTATCCACATGGCCCAACTTCAATTTCCATATTCAACCCACAACGTCCATCACCCTGATCAGTCTTTTAACCCACATCTTCTATATTCATTTGCACACACTAGACTCCCCCAAACATTTCACTACAATTTTATTCAAAACCCAATGATTCGGGATTAAGATAAAAATCTGAAACAAAGTAAGAAGCGTACAGTTTTTTGGGTCAGCAAATAATATAATATAAGTGTAGTAACGAAATCGAACAGGTCTCCCTCGTGTTATTAGATTTGCAGGGCAATATCCGAACGGGCGCTCTCCATATTTCCTTGATCGATTTTTGATCACCGAATCACCCTGAAGGGGATCATTCATATGTACATACATACATACATACATACATACATACATACATACATACACACACACACACACACACACACACAAAACACACACACACACGTTGCCATACATTATTTGTATTCGTGTTTATTTTATTCAAACACCTTGATTTCATTACAGTTTCTTATCTTTGTCTAGAACTAATGTATCTTTGTTTTAGTATTGTATATTTATATATATATAATGAAGTGCTCAAGTTAAAAAAATATTTATGTAGTTTGAAATCAAATATGAGAAAGTTATACTAACGAATGATATGACTATTCACAAATATTTGAGTTAAAACATATTCGCGTCGGATTCATCCTTTGTTTTGGAATATGAAAAAGTCGTATTGTGTGTATTTCTGGAATAGAATATAAAGATTTTATGAAATGAAAATATATAAATTGATATGTTTGAATTAAAAAATATAAAATAAATGTATTTGCAGAGATCAAGCGGTGTGGTTTTGACGTCGAGAGTGTCATGAGGGTGACGGTGGAGTCCGTCATAGAAGATGAAAGTGTCGAGGCGCTCGTCGGGTAAATCAACAACATCACCAACTACCAAAAATGGTAAATATGTATTAATTATAATAAAAATTAATCAGATAATTTTCATTAGTAACACTATATAATATATTGTATTATACAAATTTTCCAAAAAAACGGATGAAAGTCACCCAAATAAAAACTCTTTATCCCCGTTTCGAATAATCGAGTACCTACTGCATACGTAATACATTTCGATCGCCATATACAAGTGTTATATTGGTGGCGAACCGTCTAAAAATAGACTTTTAGAGGCGCACCGATATAGGGATATATTTTTTGTACTTTCGCCGTTCTAAATCCAGAAGGGATATCGTTAAGGGCGTGTTTGCATAAAGGGAGGCTTTTATCGGATGGGACTTCCGTTTCGGGCGCTTTGTAGAAAACCGATCGCTTTTCCGGCAGCGCTTCGGCCAATTAACATTTAATTAAGCGACATGTCACTGGACCGTGTACCCTGCGATCCCGATTTATACAATGCATAGTAAAGCCCGATTATACAGAGCGTCACAATTGATGGTAACATAATTGGGTTTGTGTAGCGATCGGCATGAATGGTTGATGCAGGGCAGTATTGATTTCACTCTGACAATTATCCATCATCATCATTATATGCAATCTATTGTATCGGACATATTATACATTGCACAATAAGGGGTTTATTATACTATCAAACTGCATACAGGAATTGAATATTGAAACTATCTCTATGGTGTAGTGCTGAATTTTGAGGTGCCGGTAAGCTCGATTTTGCATAAATTTTACATTACATGCATTTTTACATAATTAATTTCTACACTACATAAATGACTCTAACAATAAGTTCATAAACATTACATGCCGGAAGGCTCCTCTTCGTCAATACTTTTAAAGATGATTAAAAAGCACTCTTCGGCAAGGACCATGAGAAGGTAGAAGCCCAACGCCTTATCGGGAAAGGAAGCAAATGGCAAAGGGAAGTTAATTTAGAAGCTGGAATGTTATTAAAAATTAGTAAACATAACGATACTACAAATAAAAAAAAACAAAGTTAAAAACATGTAATTCACTATTACTTTAATTTAACAAAGAATAATGACAAACTCAGAAAATTATAATAATTTCCAGAGTTCATCTTCATTGACTTCGTTTTCATAACAAATTCTCGCCTGAGTATTATTTGCTTATCTATATTTAAACCTTTCGAAAAATTAAGGTTTTTACTATTTTGATTTTTGAAATTTTTATGCCGGGTCGTGTACCGGTGCTGATAAAAAGTGGCGGGGCGCCGTACCAGCTATTCTATAGGTACAACCCTGGACTGTTAGGTCAATAATAAATCGTCATTTTTTTCTAATGCTCGACTATGGTGATCAATGAAAATTTCTGAAACGTGATGCAACGTTCATTAGTTATTTATATTATATATTTACAATAATTTCATTCAAAATTTTATGTTTCTTTTATTATGATATTTGATGATTTGTCATTGATTTACAAATCGACTCCTACCGCGGGCTTTGTTAGCTAATATTTATTGCGATTAGTAAATGGATTTTCATTCTCATATTATTTTGTAAACATTGATTTAAAATTTAATTTTTTAAAAAATCATACTTTTTTAAGCCTATAAATAAAAATATTCGTATGTGAATTTCCACCGACAGTAAAAATGCCTGGTTTAGTAATAATTTCGTAATATATTGTTTTAAAAATATTTTTAGATCTGAAAAATCATAAACACGAGGGTGCATATGTTTAACATGTAAAATTCCTTGTTATGAATTCAAATCACAATACTACGTACAATTTTTATTCGTGTTATAATTTCGGAAAAAAGTGTTATATTATACGATGCTGTGTTTACAATTATTGCCATACTTGAATATGTAAATTTATCCAAATTCTAGTCACGACGGAAGAAAATCCGCATTTACGTTTCGACATATTTATGAGATGAAGTTATTAAAAATAACATGTATTTTATACGACTCTTCATCACATTTCGTATTCATGAATTCATGTAGCGGTCACCGTCAGTCAGAAACTCACAACTGAGGGTTTGCGCTACTTTAGTGAAATCCGACTGGTCGTTTTCCGAATGCATACCCCAAAATGTCCCATTGTCAAAGTTATTTTTCGATTTAGTATTAAAAAAACGGTATATCTAAATTTTACGATGCAATAAGTTAATCCGAACGACTCTTAAGCACGTCTCTTTGAACTTTTCGCGCATATTTTTCAGGGTGGTCGCTTTGAGAGCATTCCCGGGCAATTTAGAATTTGCGAATCGCGAAAATGTTCGATACACCGAAGTGTGACGCCAACGAACCGACGAAATTAACATTTAAAATGTCAAAGTCGAGAGATTTGATGTATAAATTACGCAGTCGGGCAAAAGTGCTGGAAAATTCGACACCCTCTACATACATTATACACTCGGGGTGCGTATATACTGTACACTTTTAGTATTTTTTTTAGATGTTCGTTTATATGGTCATCAGTGTTTTATTTGTGCATTTAAAATAATTAGATTAGATTTGGATATCAAAACAAAAACTATGATTTAATTATTTTTTGGTGTTTGTAAAAAATCAAAATCATAGGCACCATTTATTCATTCAAAGTTACTCGTCTTACAAGATAGTTTCATTCACATCTCGATTTGTTATTCCTCATCTCATTCATACACATTAACTAACGTATAAAATCAACATTTTCATTCATAACAAATTACACACCGTTTCATGTTGAAAAAAATTATCAATAATATCCAATCGAATCAAACGCACGATTGTATTTCACATTTAGAACGTGCTTCTTATAGAATTCCCCAATCCCAATAATAACCTGTGCGAATGGCGACCGGGAAGAAATTGAAAAAAGCCATCCGTTGCCGAAAGCATTGTTCAGTGGATTTCGTGGATTTCACTTTTAGGGGGGTTTAGGGGTGGGTGGCGATGGGGTGCGCCCTTGAACCGACAAGTCGTTTGTTCCAAGCCGAGAATTTTTTTTATTATTATGTATTCAGTAAAGCCTATTCGTCGGGAAGTTTTTCGCTGAAAATAACCGGCCGCATAATCATCGGGTTGTAGTGTTGTTAAATGGCACGATCAGATTGTTCGGGGAGGATGAGATGTTCTTTTTTTTGGAAATTTCAGGGTTTTTTATGTGTGTACGAGTTTTTTTTATGTTTGTTGTGATGTATTGGAAATTGTATTCGATATAATTATTTAATTTATAGAATTTAAAATTGTTTGAAAAAAGTATCGGTTAAAATTTCAAATTAAAAAAATAATAGTTGTGAAACACTGTTGAAAATAAATGTAAAAATACAATGTTGAATATTGAATGAAAAATGGCTAAAAGTATGATGACAAACGATAATTCAAATATATAGTGTCATTTCGTAACTGAAATTTTTCAGTTATTCGCACAGTCCTTTAATGTTTTTTTATTTATAAAATTTTGTATTTTATAATTACATATCAGTTTCTAATAATTTCGAATTGAAATGACAAATAACACGATTGATAAATAGTTAGATACAATTATTATCATTAGTCTGAAATCATTTGACAAGGAATGGTAGTTTATAATAATATTTCTATCACTAATAAAAAAAAACTCTATTTCTAAAGTTAGACTAAAGTTAGTCAGTTACTAGTATATTACAGTTATAAATGATAATGAATATAAAGTTAGTTAGTTATTAACAGATAGTTAACAGATAGTTATTAACAGATAGTTAGTTATTAACAGATGATAATGAATATAAAGAACACACATTTCAAACTATGTATATTATTATCGGGATTATTTAAATTCTTAATAGCAATAAGGTTGAAATCCCACGGTGAGTTTTAACTTAAATTCAGACATGTTTACACTCATGCTTTTTTGTATTCTTACGTTCACCCATATAAATATACAGTCTGTAATTATTACAGTACATTCTTGATTATCCGGGCTAATGCTGGAAGACGGGCATGGATAACCGGAAAACAAGGATAATCCATATTATTGTTTTTTTTTATTTTTTATTTTATTTTTTTGCAGGGCAGGAAGTGAGAAGTAGGAAGGAGAACCACCAATTCAAAACACGGTATTTTAGGCGCGGATAATCTGCAAACCGGATGATCCACAGCCGAATAATCGAGAGTGTACTGTATATGTTTTTAAAACAAATGAAATTTAACGAACCTGATTGATTCTAAATCATATCGAGTTTTCGCAACATTAAATGCAGAAAAAAAAAACAACGCCTTCAGAATGTATACGTGTGACCTTTCAGAGGCGCGCAAACCCCTAAAATAGAATGGGTCTCGTGTGCATGTTTACGAAATTAAATATTTTGGAAATTTCAGGGGTCACACGAGCTGGAGGAGATATCGGTGGTGAGCGGACCTTTCAGCACCGCACCCAACGGACCCGGGTTTACATCTGGTGAGTACATTTTTTCAGTTTTTTTTAATAGATAATCATGTTAAATTGTTCGTGCGAGATTCGAATAATGTTATAAGATGGTATACATAGAATGAGTTTGAATGGTTATATTCTTGAAATATTATATATGAGTTGTGAATATTGAAATTTGAAAATGTTTCCCTTTGGCATAGAATGGAGATGGACTCAAAAAATTGGTCTCATTATAAAGAAAACATCGTTTTTTAAATTTAATGTATGTTTTTTAAAAATATAATACTTTGATTGTCGTTTAGGGCAAAATCTAATGAACATTCGAAAAATATATCGTTTACGGACATCATAATAACCATGAAATAAGATTATTCGCGTGTTCTTATAAAACTTTCGACAAAGTATCTCCAGCCAAATTTGCCCAACGGTGTTTTGTGTTTTGGATGGTCCATTTGGCGCCGCCATTGTGTATATGCGAGTTAAAAATGAAGAAGAAAAAACTTTTTCAATACTGCAAGTTATTGCTTTTCGACGGGAAAAAAATCTTACACACTACCGGGATCAAAATGTCAAGGGAAATTTCCCTTTTTTATTTTCCTTGTAAATTTTTTCATACTATGCAAAGTTATGCGATGACATAAAAAGTCACATAAAAACATTGTCTGAGACGACGTAAAGGTGAACGTCTTAATATAACGTATTTTTTTAAAATAAATAAAAAGCGTACTCGATCATATTTCGAATATCACAACTTTCCAAACAAACAACGCGACTCCTAAAATATTCGATATCGAAAATTTTCAAATATCGATACACGCGTAACTCGAACAAAACGTCCATTGTTCTCGAAAAGATTACACATATCGAACGCGCACAAAGCCGCAATTGTTTCAGGACACCCTGTGCACATTATAACAAATGCGCACTTGTGTGAGTGCGCAAAACGCAATTACGCGCGAAACATGTACACAGAGTCAGGGGCGTCGAATTTCCTTTGTGTGTGCGTTTAATTTTCGTTATGGGAAATTAATAGGCGATAAGTAACGCGTTTTGACGAGTTTATATTACGTGCCGACACGCAGCGACGCCCAACCTTTTTATGAGCTTAATTAATCGAGGATGATGGACGAGCCCATTTGTTGATTGCATTATTCATTGCTGAGACAGATTATAAATGGTCAGTTTGTGTCGTATGCAGTTTATATGTGCCCTTAATTATGATAATGGTCTAATTGTAAGTCCACTTCGATCATTTCGAGATATTTGAAGGTTTGCGTTTGAAGTGATTAAAAAATATGTTTCTATTTCACGATGCTATGTTTTACAATTTATTTAGTCTACTGGATTTATTTATTTTTTTGATATTTATTAATTTAGCATGTAGCTTATAAGGAAATACAAAATTTTAACCTATTTCCTGCTACAATTCTCAACTAGGAAATTTGTCTATTTTGCTCTACAATTGGTTGTATTTGGTAAAATTAAAAAAATGACATTAGGTATAACATATTTAGGTTTAAATGATAACATTTAGTTTTAAAAAATTCAATTCAGTTGACTCATTAAAAAAATTCAGTTGAGTGTATAAAAAAATGACAGTATTATTAACATAATCACAAAAAATCTTTTTTAGAAAAGAAATTTTAGACCAATATCAAAATTAAAGCAAGCGGCATTCCGTTGAACGTCGTATCTTTGACTGAATATAACTTTTCCAATTTTTCAAAAAAATTTTTTCATATTATATTATTTTAAAATTACGTGCCACAAAATAATCAAAAAAACTATTTTTTTTTAGTTTTGTGACATAGACCACTTTCATAATTATGGGTACATATAGTCGAATGTTTAAATTTCTAGAATTTTTTGGTTCATATTGATCGATGAAGTTAAGTGAAATTTTATATGTGATTTGAATATTTACTTGGGTTAATCTGAAATTATTTTATGAAATAACTATTTCTTTGATGGATAACCCTCAAAGAACTGAACTCTTTAATTTGATGTTTTTTTTTTGAAATTCGTGTTCTGAAGTGGACACTCAAGATACTAATTTAGTATAACATCACGTTAAGTATATCATGATAATGTTACAATAATTTAGTTTTTTCGAAAGTAAGCGGTAAACAGTGCAGTCAGTAGATGAGTGTAATTTATAATACATACTACCTAAAATCGTTTAACAAAGAATTATTTTCGGTGATGGAATTTTTTAAGAGATACCTCCCCTTTTTCACTTTCAAAATGATGAAACTTTATGGTGGATTCTGAAAAAATATAATTTTGTAGAAATTATAAAAATTTTGTAAATTATGTCATCTTGCTGCAGGATAAGATCGTTCTAATACGTATTATAGAGTTAAATACTGAAAATTTTGCGATGCATAATTTAAATTAATATTATTTGGTCAATCAATTTATTTATTATATGTATTAATTGAATTATGTCACATATTGGTGCGTCAGATACGATCAAATTAAAATATATTACGTATATAAGCAATTATTTCATAAATAAGTTTATTACTCGGAAAACAAACGAAAACATCGTTGAAAATCCGAAAACTTCAAATCCCCATTTGCATACTGAATTTTCAAAATAATGTTCTTCTACTTCGGAAGTGCAGTACACTTTCGAATTTCTATGCGAGTTTTAAAATGCAATAAAGGCCAAACTTTGTCTCAAAGCCGAGAAACTACCTGTTGTGCCTCTTGAGCTTGGCAAGGGTGGTTGCTATGTGACAATGTCCATTTTTATTATCGGGTTACTACTTTGAAGTTCCATAAACATGACATTTTCATAACCAAAGGTGATTTGTATATTATTGTATATGCAAGTAATACTATAGAGCGCATATGCTCAGTTTCTTTAATAAACTTTTCTTTGTTTGCAACATTGTACGATCTTAAATTTATTTGAAATATATACTGGAAATTTATATTCAAACACATATCGTAAAATAAACTGAATAATATTCTTAAAATGTTTTTTTTTCATTTTCAGTGTATTTTTTTATTTTAAATTTCCATCTTCATCTTCAATAAAGCAAAAATTTTACTGAAAAATAAAATGTGTGCTCGTTCGAAAATAGATTATAAGATGCATTACAAAATTAAATATGTAATATATAGGTATATGGGAGATAGTACGTTGTCACACATGTGGCCATGGATATGCGCTCGTACGTGATGTTTCATGAGTTACACATATGAGCGAGCATTAATGTTTGGTTTGAGGACGTGCATATGTAAACATGCACATGCAACACAATTATATATAAATCATGTAGATATATATTTCGCACAAACATGCTCGTTTATTCAGCAGCTTTCATAGACGAAACAACCATATCGATATTTGTTCTCAAACACGGAAAAAACTAGAACGAAGTTTCGAATCCCATTTATTATTCGACAAACAAACTTCGGACGTTGCCAATATAACTATAAATAGCCTCGATATTCCCAAGTGCTTTAAATGTTAATTCTCGTGGATAAATGGAAAAAAATCGTTCAGTCAGATTTTCCAATGCAAACGTTAAAAAGCACCTAAATGGAATGTGTCGCTTTTGATGTTATACGATTAATGTGCTCGGAAAGCGTTCATGTGAATAAGCTGGGTGAAATTCGAAACTTTTTCAGGAATTTCCTCGTATTTTTCAAATATCTACGCTTTTGAAAAATACCTGAAATAGTTCTTTGATATCTTTCATCCTTTTCTTCGGTTATAAATAGACGCAAAACTGTCGAATGATGTTTATATAAGGGAAAAACGTTGCGTTGAAGTTTACACTATTTTTTTCGATTTGAAAATAATAAATAATTCTTAAGTTGAAAACCATTAGAAATATAAAAAGACTTGTCGATATGTGTATATTATTAATACTTGTGTTCATTATTTAATCGAATTTTTCTATAAATTGTTGAACTATTTATTTGCGTTTGGGCTTACAAATATAAGAAAAATAAGACTATTATATTTTTCCCAAAAAAAAAAAAAAACTATGTATTCTTCTAAATACATATATCGATATTATATTATTTGCTTGGCTTGAAATTCCAATGGAAATATTGGCTATATATAAAAAGGATGGAACCAAAATAAGAATACAATATCGATTCACTTGTCTATGCGAGGTCTATGGTTTTTTCATGAAAAAAAAAAAAACTAAAATACAAGCGCAACATTGTGACTGCATGCGCCTTGTGAAATAAATCAAGTGGAAATCTACGAGATGGAAAAATGCAACCGAAGAAACTGTAGAATGTACGATCGGACGGACCGAAATAAAAATAAATCAATAATACACTCTCGCTTCAAGGGAGGAAAAGTATGAATGAAAAAAAATCCGTTGCAGTGTGTTGATGCTGTTTTGTTTCGATTTTACAATGTCTGTACTCAAAATGAAAGGTTATTCTGTATGAAGCGTTTCATATTTAAGGCTCGATATTCCGCTTTATGATCGTTGATTGAAAAATGATGTCTTCCTTTTACTTATATACAATAGAAACTCAATTATTTGTATGAACGTTTCCCATGAGTTTTTTAAATTTAATATACATATATAATATGATTTATATGTTATGGTATTCTGTTAAATACAAAAATTAATTGATATATTTAGCAGACGATTGACAAATAAATAACGTGCCATTATTATAAAATCTGTTTTTAGTATTTAATTATTATACATACATTAGATAAATTCTCAAGTGAAAATTCTCGAATTTTTAATGTTAGAAAGATCAAATCCGGTATTATACACTACATACGATGATGACAAATTAAATTCTCAAACATTATATAAATGCCGAAAAAATTTCTGACAAAAACGCACATAATTAAATCCAAAATTAGTCTCTTCTATAATATTTCGGTTGTATGAACGTCACATTTTCCCACGTACGTCAACACTGTCCTTTCAAAAATTAAGTCGCCGATTTCATGCGAACACCCATGGGAAATAAGGGTGGGAACCTGCCAGGTGATACAATAACAACGCCCGGGTTTTTCACCCATGAGTGAATCAATCGTGTATATTTCTTATTCGCGAAATTGATACGTTGCCCTAGAGACGGTCAACCATTTTCGCTGTTGTTGTTATGGCCAAATATAGAACGCGAAGAGAGGGGAGGGGGTGGGGGTTGGCGTAGAAAAACTCATTTTTCTTTATGCCGCCATGACGCAACGTTCGTATTTGCCGTCGCCATTACGCAAATTCGCCATATTGGATTTCGCGTGTGTGCGGAAACTATGATAATTGTCGAAGCGCTGTCTAAAACGAGCGTTTTAATTGTGCTTGATTGGATACGTTTTTAGTTAATTGGTTAAGATAACGTTCTTGATGAATTTATAGAGGAAATTGGTTTTTCGTTGTTTTTCTCAAAGTGAATAATGGGATTGTGAAGAGAGCGAGAGGAAATTTGTTCGCACGTAATGGACTATTAGTGCCATCTACGTGTAATTAAAATTAAAGTGATTTTTAGTGAGTGCACAAACTATTGTTCACAAACTTTCGCGAAAGGACCCTTTGATTATTTGTTGGTGAGTTTTAAACAAAGCGCATACCTATGTATATATAATATTATATTTAGACTTTGTTTTCCGGAATTTCGCGTCAAATTACACTAAATCCTGCCAAACCTCAAAGTTTTTAGGCCATCTTATCAAAAGGCTGGAACCGGGAGTTAAAAACTTAAAAATTCGCCTTTGAGCCTCAATTAGCATATTTGTACACTCGCTTTGGTGCGTTTTCTCCTAAGCGGCCTTTTAAATGATAATTATTTTAACTCCTCGATATGAAAACTTTGCCGGCGCTAACTTTGATTTATTGTTTTTGCGAACAATCAAAATTCAAGTCCCCTCTGACATAATGGACAGACAATGATCTGCTTATTTATATTCAAATTGTATTTGTTTTATTATCTGAGCGAAAACAATAATACTGTACAATTTAATTGGGCGAAGAGTCTTTAGAGATTTTTTCTCGATTCCAAATAAGAATATTCGAATTTGTTTTTATTTAATTTGACCCTTTTCTATTGTTTTATTCTGTCAAATTTATTTCAACGTTTTTCTATTCATTGTTTTATAAAACAATTTTTTATTATTCGCAAAAGCATTTTCGCTTACAAAAAAAAATTTATTAAAATGAAAATAGCTTTTGTATTGATAAGCAATCAAAGTTCCTTATAATATTTAATTAATGAATTCTAATCATTAATTAAATAAGCTACTTTACATTACTTATTCGTTCTTTTCAAGATATTGGATTACATAGAATTTCCCGTATGATCGGATAACAGATTTTCCATTGTCTCAGATTGAATAGCGACCAAAAACACGAGATCTTCATTTTTCGATAGAAAAACCTTATTCAAACATGCAGAACGGAATTCAAAGAATCCTTCATCCATCAATCATTTGTTAAACTACTGTGCCTTACCAAAAATATAAGATCTCTAAATACAATATATCATATTTCGTTCAAAAATAATATAATATAATGCATAATTTTTTTTGTTTACTTTAAATTTTGAATAAATGTAAAAATTTACTGATTTCGTATATGTATATGTTTTTAAATCTCGAATCGTAAACTTTTCGAAAATGTTATTCTGATGACTTAAAAATACATGAAATCTTCGTTGTACTAATTAAATATAAAAACATTTTATGTTCCAATTATTTTCAACAGAACCCTCGCACATATCTTGAACTTTTCAATTCACAAATTATACAACTTTATTAAAAAAATATATATAATATAATATTTGCAGGGTAAGAAAAGAGATGCGTGGAATCTTTTGCCGGTCGACTACATCCGAAATTTTATTTGCGTCGCGAAAATAAGGGACAGACGACTTAACGAATAAATTATGTAAACTACTTCCACGACTCGCCCGTTCTAAATGTCTTCTTTTATTTCTCGCCCTCTTTCTTTCGTCCTCCATCTTCCATTTCTTTTTTATATCCATACACATACACACACACAGTTCTCGCTTACTCACTTTCTCGGTTTTGTCATTTTAATCAGGGCTCCGCGGAAAATGCATTATGAAATATGTCACGTGTTTTCTGCGACTCTCCCTTTTCCCTCCGCTGGGACGCACTGTAGTCCAGATTAAAAGCCTCCATTTATTTGCCACTCGGTTGTGTTGTTTTATTTTTTATTTTTCCTTCGGCACACTTTAATATAATGCGCAGACAAATCCATAGTCTAATTCCGTTGAATGTGCTGCAATTAGATTTTCTTTTGTCGAAAACGTAATGGACGACTATTGAGCAATGGTGGGTTAATTATACATCTGTATGTATTGTTCAGTGATTTATTAATATTTTTGGCCAGTAAATTACATAAATGTCCCCGTTTTATTAAAATAGTTGGTACGTAGTGTACATCCACTAGTCAGATAGTTAGTTAGTTAGCCAGTTACTAAATTAAGTGTCCAGTGAGTTGAATAAAATGATCAGTAATTTAATTTAAAAAAAAAAAAAAATATATATATATATATATATATATATATATATATATATATATATATATATATATATATATATATATATATATATATATATATATATATATATATATATATATATATATATATAGTATTTAGATTTGTTACAAAATATAATATAAAATCAAAACCAACGTTATAATACCTTAAAATACGTACCTTAATATTTTATTTTGCATATTTCTTATCGTTTATTAAAAATATTATGTAATCAGAATGTGAAATTAGATCTCCTATTCATCGTTTAATTTTGATGATGAGTCCAAACATTTGAAAGAGTTAAATTTTGATTGTTAATTGTATATTTTGTGGAATTATATATTCGATAATTTGGATTGAAAGATGGTGAGAATCTTTGGTTGCAAATCAATGGGAAAAATTTGGGAAGTTCCATTTGAATGGAAACCAATTGAGATTTCGAAGATTCCGATTACAAAATAAACTCATTAAATCGGATACAAATCCGAAATCATAATTCGATTTAAACTTTTCGTGAAATGGGAGATTGGAATTACAAATTTCACTCAATAATAATTGAAGAATCTTGTTCGTTAATATTATTCAGAGAGCCTTCTTTCGTCTTCTTTCTTCAGAAAAAAATTTCAGTCATAAAAGTAAATAAAACAAACCGAGTTTATGTTCGTTTATTTTGTTTGTGAACCAATTTGGATTTATAATTAAAATTTTAAGTTATGAAAATATCCTGCGATTCTTTAAACATTATTTTCGAATGAATTCAAATAAACTTTTTGATATTTCGCGATGACATACTAAACTTTATTCTCGTATAAAAATTTTCATCGTCATTTAATCACTTTCAGCATTGAAAAGTATATTTTTTGGTCATTCTATATGCAAATTTTACAATAGAAGCTCCCGTCGTATTTTATGAAAATATATCGTTTCGATAAAGATATCTAAGCCGATTTTTACGACATGTCGTGCATCACCTGTGAATATACATAATAAAATTCGATCATGAAACTCATCTTCTTTCTAAAGTCCTGAAAACTTCAACAAATTTTTAAAATCTCTCAATCCTCATAAAAAGTGAGTTTTCCATTATAATTTATGCGCAAATTCCAACAAATCAAATAATATTTTGTATCATACAAGACGCAGAAATTTCCCGATCGCAAAATAAAATTTTCCTATAGTCCACTTAATATTCACGTGGACTAGACGAATACACGCTAATATAAATTAATAGCCACAAAATTTTGTACTATGATTACAGAATATAAAACAGGGTTAACCCTTATCAAACCGGCGATCGACAAGCCTCTTAATAAAACATAATATTGTTCAACATAAGCGATAAAGTTTTCGCTACGCGCACACAAAGAGCTAGCACTTTTCGCACACACATACACACACCTGTATATATTTATATGGAAAAATGTGAATGAGGTGCTGGAAAAACGTAGGAAAAGTGCAGCTCTCTTTTCCAGGTCAATTCACTTGAGAGTTGTGCATAGAAATTATGGTGATAGCGTCATTGCTTTTAGCGGATACCAACATTTTTTATTTATTAATAGTGATGAATTTGTGTTTTAATCGAGTCTTAAAGACCTCTTGTACAAATTAATTAGTTTGATTTTTTTTCGTTTATTCTTGTATTGAGTTTTTTTCCCGGAAGGTTTCATACACATGTACTATATATTTTGGATTTTTCTTTTCTTATTGTATGTGGAACCGTATGTGCGAAAATGTTATATTAACTTAGGACATTTATCTCAACCTTGTTATTGCGTCAGTAATAAAGGAACACCTCGTATATGTGTTGAAAATTTATATGACATAAAATTAACTTTATAAGAATAAAGTTGTACTCAACAAACGTACTTTATAGAAATTTCTATATAAATTAAAGCCCTTAATTAATTTTAAAACTTCAATTAAGTTTATACGTAAAATAAAAATTTTCTTTATTTATTTCGTATAAAGTGATTATTTTTGAATTATCAGTAAAAATATCCAATATTTTTATTTAAATAAAGAGCAACGATGTTGCAAATAATAACATAAAATAATGCCACCAAAAATGAAGCTGTAAACATAATTTATTCGTTACTATAAAAAGTCTTTAGCCATTCTAAATGAACTATTATAATTTATATTGTTCTATGTTTTTTATAACTCTTTACCCTCAAAGTTAAAAATTTTCATAATCCAAGAAATGTGTTTAATGAACCGATCTCCAACAGAAAATTTTTGAATCATAATTTATCAGCAGCTCAACAATACGAATCAAGCAAAATATTATATTACGAATTCACATTACGTATTCTCTGAATGAAGAACTATTTAGCATCTAAAAATTATCAATTTCTTTCAATTTATTCTACAATACCACAAGAGTCGTTCAATTTTTAAAAAGATGAACGGCCCCGCCATGCATATTCAAGCGAAAATTAAGATTTTTCCCTAGCGATATGAAGAACGATAGTGAAAGGGACTTCATCATAACTCGCCACCATAATAGACGGCATCGATAATGGCTTTTGAAAAGGTCATCGAGGGTGTTTTTCTTAGTCACTTGAACTGAGTGCTATCGAGATTCCGATCTTCCAGCACTTGGCATACCATCATACCAGGACTTAATTACCGACCAAACTCGAAACAGACATTTTGTCAGTTTTTTTAGAGATCCTTTTCAGTGTTTATCCGAGATTTAAAATATTATGATGCTTTTCAAATGAAATAAAAAAATAACTAATGATTTCCTTGAAGCACCACGATCGACGTCTTCTATCATATATCAATATATTCATATATGCAAATGAAGAAAAATTAATATTCTATCACATCTTTCGAACACCCACGCGTACGTAGAGTCTATTAAGGGTGTTGGCCGTAACTGAATTGCATTCGGTGCATTGCCTTATTCGATTAGTTGGCAGTCGCCGAGGGCGTTAACTTCGTCCACGTTAATCGGTCAATTTCCCGATTTAATTGCATCAAATATAGTACCTCGGTCTGTACTCGAGGGTTAACGCCGATGACTGTAATTTGATTTTAACTATCGAGTAATCTAATTTCGGTTGGCTAAATGTTTTCGAAAGTCAGATACGTGTTTTGATGAGAAATTGGTGTTGCGATTTTGCTGAGGTATGTATATTAGACCGTCCCTTATTTCGACTTTTTTATTTTTTTTTAAATGGCACCCTTTCATTTTTTTCATTTTAAACACTCAGAAACGAAGTTTCTTTTAATTTGGACTGTGTTTACTGGTGCCGAATTGCATCGGAAGATGTCAAAACGAACGTTCTCTTAGGTACGCGTGCCCGCTAGTTGTACTTTATTTTTCTAAATTATTTTTTTTTTAGCGGGCGTTATTTATTTTTTATTGTTTTATGTTAAAACACTTAGAAATTAAATTTCGCAATATTTGGACTGTGTTTACTTGTGCCGAGATGTATTGAAAGTTATCAAAACGTGCGCAGCGCTTGTCGTTCGGGCGTTCTTTTAGGTATGGAGTGTAGCGGAGGGTCCTCTGCTCTCCTAAACCCCCAAATGACATTCATTTACCGACTAAAATATTCTATATTTTATGGTGAGAGCAAAATCATATTTTATGTTTAAAATAATGGAAATTAGTATGGAGTGGATAAGGTAAAATTTCGTGTAATTTTAGAAAAACGAAACCAGGATGTATTTAAATTATGATATGTATTTAAATCATGAATTTAGCATTTTACATTTAAACAAAGTACAATTTCATTTATCTGTCTAATGTCTAAGATGAGAAAATAAATACAATACATTGAAAAATAACAAATTAAGGATAAAAACAAATGAAATTAAACATAATACAAAAGTAAAATCCGATAAAACATTACAAAATCAGATTAACGAAAAAGTAAATAAATATTATTTCTGTAGTCGATAAAGGCATATGAAAATGTTGTCTAAATTATCTCATATACAGCCTTAAAGAAGTTCAGCTAGCATTGATGGTATTTACATTTAATTTTAGTTTATTACGACATAACTGTCATGTCACTATTTGACAAAAAGATTGATCAAGAAACAGAAGAAAAAATGATCACCCCTCATAGACTACCAATAATTTATTATATGTATATGATCATTTTTCCCTTTGCTCTCCCTTTTAATATCATCTTCCGTATTAAGAAGGATATGAATAAAAAAAAATCAAATTATTCATTTTTATCAACACCTTACAACTGGGTATTAAGTATTGTTTTGTATTCGGGTATTAGACTTTTATTATATTTTCTACAAGTGATTTATAAAAATCTAGATTAGTACAAAAATCATCTTACTAATGATTAATACTTGATTTAAAAAAAAACCTAAAAAACGACACTTTCTGACGGAAGATCGCGACACAAAAGAGTTGAAGGACCCTTCCCGGTTACAAAGACAAGATTCCGCCAATGTAGATACGCAATCGATACCACGCGATACTGGAAAATGGCGAAATATTTATTTATCGTTTTCATATCCACACCCCTAGGTGTGCACATATATATGTTGCATATGTATATCATAGCAGTGGCGAAGCGTGGGGGCAGGGGGGGGGCTATAGCCCCGGGCGGCGCGGATGTGGGGGGCGGCAATGCATTTTTCGGCAAAGTACAGAAAATTGACCGAAAAAAATTTGTCCGCGGATGAAAATCAGTTTCAGTTGAAGTTGGGCATTCGTTCCGAAGGGTTCGTGTGAAATATAAGAGGTAGGTGAATCTATTGCGTACTACATATGTATAATAGGTTAGGTTACGTTAAGTTTAATTAATTAAACAGTATTTTTACTGTGACGAGTTTAACGGTACGTGGAATAAGCGGCCTCTTAGGGTCCTCAATATTGACGAGCTAAAAATGGACCCCGGATTTTTAAGCTATTCTTAACAATTTTTTATGTTTTTAGTATATATGTATCTTATGATATGTCAATGAAAAATAAAAAATATTTCTCAAATTTTATAATTAATTAATTATTTTGTGTGTCAAAAGTATGCGTGGTTGATTTTTGAACTAATATCGAAGAATTTTACTTATTGAAAATGTAATGAAAATCAAAAGCAGCGCCGCAGACGAAATTTTTTTCGTTTATTGTTATTATATGGTAGGCAGCTTTACAAATTAAGAGCATGACCTACACACTCCGGCCAAAACTTTGGTCAGTTCTCGGCATCAAACCATTCATACAAATTTTGGAGCGCACAACGAAGTATCCAAAAATGAAAAGAATTGTGAAATATTTCTATAGATCGAAATGAATTGTTTTCGCTTATTTGTTTTATCTTTAATCTTCGGGAGGGCCTTAATATTTTATCGCTTAGGACCACTACTTGACTTGATCTGCCATTGTAAAAAGATCAAGATGTTCATGCAACATATTTAGCAATCAGATGACACTATATTGACTGTATATCGCAATCTTGCATAACCTTTTTTGGCAAAAGGGCCATCTCAACTGTCTCTCGAGTGTTTGCGGACTGCGTTCCCCCTTAAAACATATTTTATATATTTTGTATTTAATGAAACAGTACTTATTAGTTAATTCTTCTTTAAAAGTACTGTTTTCTCATGTTACAGATTTTTATTTGCTTAATTGCGAAAATACAGGGACGGTAAATTTAGGTTTTCACCGGTTGGCAGAAATCCATGCTACGCCACTGGCGTACAACAATACAAATATGCACACCGCAAAGTGCGCGCACGAAAAAATATGTAGGCGAAAGTATTCGGGAAATACCTGTTGTGGCGGTCCCTTTTCGATTATCCTCGTTTCGCATATTGGGGAATTCCTACGGCGAAATGAAGGGTCACCCTGTGTGTGTATGGTATCCCTTTAACCAGTGGTGCCAAAACTATTTATTCCCTTGAAAGCGAAACTTTTTCAATTCGGAAAAGTTTCCTTCCCATTCCGCAGTTCCCAAATAATCTCTGCCCTGCGATGCTATTAATCGATATTTTCAATTGACTTAACGCTCGTTCGACTGTTATAACGCGTTTTTGTATATACACATGTACCTACATATATAAAAGAAGGGAAAGTGTATACATTTTGAGATTACGGTATTATTTTTATATTTAATATTATATGCAATTCATCATAATATACAATTTACAAATATATGTATAATGTAAAATGCAGAATAAAAAACTTTTTGATATAATTGAAAGCTTAATTTTTTTCCTCATAATATTTATTGTAATATTTATTGTAGCTGTTATAATAAAATCATATTAATTTCAATATTATCTTAAATAATTAGCGATAGAACAGCAATCATCTTTATATTAGTTTTTTTACCGTGTAATTTTCTTCACAAATTTCAACAATAATTACTATCATTTTTGATTATATCAACATGTTATTTTCGATAATGAAACTTTTTGACGTTTTCCAAAATCAAGTGTAAAATATATTTACCTAGTAAAATATATTTTTCTCTCAACGATTGTGTATTTTAACACTGTTTGCATTTTGAAGGGTCTAAAATCACTTAAGGAAATGTTGAAAATCATTCACCAAGTGAACGTTGCATAATGGTATATTCGTGCATAATAATTGGTTAGTGTGACAGTTGCTGTCACCTTCGTAATGGAGCTGCCAGTTGCATGAACTTCGGACACACAACGTGTTATGAATGGACAAAGTGGTAATGTCAATGTTGTATAAATCTTTGGTGAACTTTGAAATATTTAAAATTTTTCTAAAAAATGGCCTAATTGTAATTGTAATTTTCTAAGATGTTTTCTAAGTTTTTTAAAATAATAGGACACCTAAGTTTCTTTTTACACGGAGAATACGTTTCAGAGACTTACAGAACTACCGTGCAATAAAAATGTATGGTGAACATATAAAAATTAGATATAGGTTTCATAAATTTATACAGAATGTCCCGAAAAAAAATGTATACACACTTTGAAAGATTATAACTTTGGTATTTATTGAGCTATGATTAAAGTTAAAACTCTAAATTAAAGAAGAGAGATGTATAATTTGTATATGTAGTTACTAAAAAATATTAAATTGGTAAGTGTTCTGGATGAAAAATTGCTAAGAAGGTGGAGCGATGTAAATTCAAACAACGCAAATTGTGTTGTTGAAAATTCGGTTGCATTTTCTTTTAAATTTTTCTTTTAAAACTCGTTAAATACTGCTATTAACGAATAGTACTATTTTTGGGCTGTAAATTTTTTTTTTGAAGAATTTTCATTAAAAAAATCTATTAGCACGAAATTTAGAGTATTCTGGAATTTTATATGGTACCTTTAATATGTAGGTCCAAATTTTCAACATAAAATAAATAAAAATCAATTTTCCTAACATAATTGAAATAGAAAGGTTTGTTATTTTGTCTACTAGTATAATTAAAAAATATTATTTTTTACAGCCCAATATGTGTGCTTAAATGCCATTGAGTGCTCAATTATTTAATTTTGACGTTACAAACTGTTCACTGAATAAATGTCTTTGAAATTACGCGTCGGTTCACGGAGCATTGCTTCTTTTCCTTAGCGTGTAGGAATTTACAGTCTTTTGATATGTTATTTGCAAACTATCTCAAAAATATCTATTATATCTCAAAAATAATTATTTTTTTTCAAATCGTCTCTCATTTTAATAATAACAAGTTTCATATGTGTATTTTTTAGAAAAAAAATTATATGGTTTTTTGAACTTAAACGAGATTTTCTTAGTTTCAATACTATTTGACTACAAATTTCTTTATTTAAAATTTATGTCTAACTTATGACTTGATTTATAATCAGTTTTGGTAAAAAAATAATAAAAATTGTAAAAGTTTTGAACTTTCAATGTGTGTATACATTCTATTGGGATACTCTGTATGTTTGAATGGAACTTCCATCCGAATACACTTCATAAAAAATGTATAATGTGGCCAAATTTCGCCATGTGAAATCATTAAAAATTTGTCAGTCCGTATATAACTATTATGGCATAATAATACAAGTTTTTTAATTTTTGTTTAGTCTATTAACTGTTAATGTGAAAAAAACAGTGTGAAAAAATATTCAGTTATTTTCCTTAACCGTATTATTTCGAAACTGTGTAAAAGAGTTTTGGGTGTAATTATGTTTCATTGTAATATAACTTCAGTAATAAACAAACAAATGTTCGAATTATGTTGTTCATCACTTTTAACATTATAAACTGATACCCGAAGTCATACAAGTCAACAAGATATAACGTAACATAAGTTTGCAACATTCTCAAAGTTATACAAACTCCACTGCAGAAAGTTCAATTTACCCATATCTTCAAAATTTCGAAACAGTTCATACAACCGAACGAAATTAAAATCTGACAAATTTTCAAAATCAACCCACCCCCATACACCTGCAAAGCAAACGTGTCGAAATTTTCCAATTTGCGACCTGTCGCGAGTGCGAAAATCGCAAAACGGTAAACAGTGCAACGCCAAGAGCCGACCGATGTTTACCCAATTAATACACGCCCACCCATGTAACACGTATGTGATATCGTCGGTGTGTGGGTGTGTGTGTGTGAGTTAAACGTGGACACGTGTGTGTGTTAAACGTGGACACGTGTGTGTGTGTCAAATGCGCCCGGGGCTGTTGACTTTGGCGGGCACTGTGAGTGGCGAGTGTGAGTAGACACTGTGGGGGTCGGGGTCGTGGGAGGTGGTGTGGGTGGTGAGTGTGGGTGGTAAATGCGAACTTGGCTGCGTTTTCCAAATGTGTGTTCGGGTGGTTTTTTGTCGGAAAAGTGCGTTGGAGTCTGTGAAATGGATTTGATGGGATTTCGAGATGGTTTTGTTTGGATAAATTTAGTGATGTGTGAGTCATAAGCAACACATTCGATAATATTTTCCTATAGTTGTTTTTGAAGTTTAAAACCTGTATTGAAACTATTTCTTGTATTACGCGTATTGCTAGTGTCTAAATTTATATTTGGTAGGCTCGTATCGATGGCAGAAGTATTAATTAACGTGTGGTACAGTTTAGCGGAAACGATTTGTATACATGGATAGATTTGAAATTTCTGCTCTATCGAATGGAATGCCGCAATTTGTATATAGGACTAAAAATTTAGATAATATGTATTTGATTTTATCGTTTGAATCTTCTGAAAAGTTGATATTTGAGCTTTAAGTTAATTTATGCTTTTGGTATCGAAATTATTTAAATTATTCAAAAGCGCCTTTTTAGTAAATATTATGCAAAAAAAATTAAATTATTCACTTTGAGACTATAATCGAGAAATTGTTCCTAGTCCCTTATACATATATCTTATATATTAATATATAGGTATATTCTTATAAGATATTATATCTTACACCTTATATTCTTATATCTTTTATTAAGTCGATTTTCGAGTTTTTGATAAAGTAAAAAATACGAATAGGTACTCTTTTTTTTGTTGTTGTTCAAATGATCAGAGCTTAGTGATTAATGCTCGGTGATCGTGTCAAGGGATCTATTTTTTCCCTGACTTGTTTACATATTTATTGACTGCTTTTATACAGTTTGACATGTGTCTTTGGCATATCAAATATAATCGATAGCATTAGTTTGATTTAAATTTTAAATGGTACTATTAAACGAATATACGAGTATCTATAATTTAAATATAATCGATAAAATTACTTTGATTTAAAAATATGTGGTACTATTAAACTAATATATTTATAATTAATAACAATATTATTAAGGGGATGGCGAGGGTAGATTCCGTTTTTAACACCTACTCGATCGTCTCAAATTGGGTATTTAACCATTTGACTCGAAAAATGAGAGTTTAATCGTCTCATTGATGAGACGATTCCAAAAAATGGTTCCGATTTTTCACTCTATTGACCACCTTACGAATTATATTATTGTGACAACTATTGCATGCGGTCTTCGGTGATCGGCGCACCAGTGAGGGCGGTTCGCGAGTTTGAGTCAACCCTCCTTCCTTTCCCATCTACAAATCTCACCATATGTCTCATCATGTTCCTACATACATATGTAGAAAATGGACTAGTCCAGATACTACTAATCAAATGACAACATATGTATATTATTAATATTAATTTATAATAAATATAATTTCCATCTTTTTCATATTCCGATTGAAGAAATCATCTGAAATTCTATTAAAATATAAACAAAGAAAAAAATAATAAATTCTTTTTGTAAGAAAAAAATGTTTGGAAACTTTCGCAGCATAGCCGGATCGGGGTATGAGCAGATCCCGCGACGTCACTGCGCACCTCTCTGACGTCATCGTGCGCTTGGTGCAGCATAATCCTTTAGCTGCAATGCTCATCTGACTGTATGCTGGCCACTAAATAAACATACATATGTATAGTGGTGTAGTGCTAAATTTTGAGGTTCCGATACACTCGATTTTACACAATTTTTTTGAAAATTTTTGCAATACACGCATTTTTACATAATTTATTTTGACACTACTTAAATGACTCTATTGTAAGGTTGAAAACGCTACATGACGAAAGGCTTCTTTTCGTCGGTACTTTTGAAGATGATTAAAAAGTACTGTTCGGCACGGACCACGGGAAGGTGGAAGCCCGATACCTTACCGGAAAAGGAATCAATTGACAAAGGAAGTTAATTTAGAAGCTGGAATATTATTAAAAATTAGTAAACAATGATACTACAAATAAAAAAAAATTTAGAAACGTGCAATTCATTATGTGCTACTTTAATTTAACAAAGAAAAGTGACAAATTCAGAAAACTACAAGTTATTAAACTTCCGGAGTTTATCTTCATTGACAACGTTTTTATTACAAATTCTCAGAGTATTATTTTACGGTCTATTTTGGCTTCTGAGCCATTTTTTAACATTTGGACTTTTTGAAAAAATTTAAGTTTTGTACTATTTTTGAAATTTTTATGCCGGATCACGTACTGGTGCCGATAAAAGGTGGCGGGGCGCCGCACCGACTATTCTACAACCCTGCATATACATATAACCATATCATATTATGGTATAAACTTTTATCTCACTATACTATATTGTATTTTTTCATAATCTGGGCAATTAGAAATTGCTGTTTCGGTTATTTGCGAGAGATAGGTTCCCGATCCAGGAACCAGGTTTTCGAGGTTTTCCAAATAAAAGTCTCGAAACTCTTATTGAAGATTTATTGAGAATTATTGATTACAAACAATGATTCCGGTGTAACCCATAATTCGCATTGTTTACTGTCGGAAAAGTGGGTGAATTTTTATATGTTGAAGCAATTTTAAATTAGATTATCTGTTTTGATAAGGCTGCGCAGTTCATAATTTCGATTTTCTGTGTAATATAACTTTCATTCAAAATAATCTGAAAAGAGCAAAGTATACAAAATAAAACGGTGAGTTTCACAAAAGAACTCTCGGTCGGTTCTTGTTGGCCGGTTTAGAATACGCATTTGATGAATCGTCCAATTTTGACTGTAATTAATTGCGTAGTCGTGTATTAGGAAGTTTCCAGACGACAAAGGTTCGAAGATTTTCGCTAAATTAAAGGGACGACCGATGATGAAGCTTTCTCTGTGGCAAATATCGTCTTCTAAAAGAATCTCTCCTTTCTTTGATCGATTAATCATAGGCTAACGATCTGTTACACCACTGGTGCAAAAACCTTATCTATAATAGTTACTAACTTGTACATAGTTCGTCAATATTTGAAATATTGCTGGGTAGTTGAATGTCGTCTCTCAAATGTCGTTTTTTCAATTTGGGTACACTATTGATATTGATGAAAATTTGATGTATTTTATAAATAAAGTGGTATGTATTTGGTTTTTCAGAATCTCCGTGTTTTTATATTGTAAAAAATTTATTATACAAACGTTGAAACAAAAAAAACGAAATTCGGAAAACGTGGCAATTTTAATTATTGTCGATCAATTATTTAATAATATAATGAAAATTTTCGATGATTCATCAATTACTTAAATTATTTTAAGTGTTTATTATTAATTAAATCAATTATTGAAACTTTTCAAGGGCTTTATTGAATTTTAAATGAAGTGCTAAAATTCAAAATTTAATAGTCTTTTGTACCAGTTTCACGCAATGGTTTATTAATTTATTGTTGATTTATTCTACGAAAATTTCGAATGACAAATATTTAAATTAAAATCGGTCGTTTCTCGATTTGTATGGTAATAGTTTTTGCTCGTAAATCTGATTTTAGAAAAAGAGGTCTTATATTGACGTGATACTTTATTTGCGATATCGACAAAAAACACAAGCTGAAATGATTTTAATTTTTTTTTACTATTTGTTTTTATGATTTTATTATTTCTACGATAAATATTGATCAATTTCATCAGAACTAACTTCATTGAACTCAAATTTTTCTAACCTTTATTCACAAACAAAATCCAAAATCCAAAAAAATGATATCATCAACATAATTCAAGCACACCCATCCAAATCAGAATCGATACCTACGACATCGAACCCATCTATTCGCAAAATATTCCACTTCTTCCCCGGCCAAAAGCCGATATTCGTCATTTTCCGGTTGCGGAGTTGTCGCATTATTCGCATCGACCACAAAGGGTCGTTTTTTCAACCCTTTGCCAAAAAAACGCGTTAAAAGTAACGTTTCCGGCCCTTTTAGCAAAGGCTGGCTTTTAGCTGGACATTATGTTGTATCTTTTACCACACACATATAAGTGCGTAATCTTGTGTGCGGTCCTGTCCTGGAGGGCGTTTAACCCTTATACTTGCGGTGAGGTGTAATTGATTTGTGGGGTCTTTTGGATCTCAATATCAGGTATGGAAGTACATATATCGAATAAGTTTAAGTCAATATACAGATTTTATAGACGGTTTGGTTAGGTAATTAGGTTATAGATATCGATTTATGAAGTTAAGCAATAAATGGAAGTTATAGAGTATCATTGATCAGTGATTATTTTTAAAAGACGCTTTCAGTTTATAGAACTTTGAGTCTTATTTGATCATTGAAAAGTGTATAGACGGTATAAGAATTTTTTTTATACACAAGTTGATAATGAAGAAGAAAGTTTTTATCTATTATTATAAAAACCAATATTGATTTTTTATCATTGATTGATACAAGCAATATTTTATTAATTCATCTCATAAAGCTTTTATTATATCCACTATAGACCTAAATCTATTCAATATCATCGAAAGATCAGACATTTTTCCGATGTAGGGAATATTACTTTCATTTCAACAGCACATAATAATATTTATCGTGCTATTTATCACTCAGCGCCAATACTTGATAAAAACTAGTAAATTCAATAATAACAAAATAATTTTAATCATAACATAATTATATATAATATAATTTTACTTCATGCACTGGTTAAAAACCTAGAAATAAAACGCGTCTAAGAAAAGAAGGCCTAACTTGGGGGATAAGGGAGCAGGCATTTTTATGTTAATACATTTTGTACGGGCGGGCATTAGCAGTATAAAAGTGAAATTTAGTGTAGCGGATGTAAATCTATAATGTGTTTATATTTTATATACGGACGTGTGTTAGTTCTCTTATCGATAAAGTGTTGGGATTGACGTGGGTCGGATTTAATCTCCACATCTCGGGACCTCGTTATACGGATTTGGCCAAAACTAGATGGTCATTGGGAAAAGGTCAAGATTGCGCCATCGCTCTGCTTCCGAATTATTTCAATGCAAAAGCGAATAATTAATGTGGTTTAAAATAAGTCAAACGTACACGTCCATTAAATTACTGATTGCTGTCAGACGTGGAAGTTCGGATTCATTATGTAACGTGTTTTGTTCCCTATAGTATATTTTCGGATCAGTTTAGAAAATGTTAGATGTTTTACATTTCTCACTAAATTTTCTTGTAAATATCACATATTCGCATAGTATTATGATAAAATGTTACTTTTTTGCAGGAAAATATGACGTCAATATGTGTTTGGATCTAATAGAGTTACCCCTTTGCGTGTTTGACTAATGGATTTATAGTGTTGACGTCTCTACGTTTCGCTTTTTTTTAGCGTATAATATTTTTCGCACACCCCATATATGAAAAAAAGTGGGAAACAATAACTTATGAATATTATATTGGCAATTCGTTTGCAGGTTTGTTTGCGTTTCAATTTCGCGCCCCATCCGTCCACAGTTCGTTGTAACGACGTTACCCGAAGGATTTTCTTTTCTTCAACTTCATGCCTTTTTTCCACTTTCTCGACACATTTTTTTCAATTTTCCACGCATGCAAAGAAAGCTCGGTTGAACGTTGAAATTGATCACAATAAATATTTTATTATTAGTTACGTATAAAATTTATATCTTTTTAAATTTTAATCGTGCATCATATTCATTTATAATATTATAGAATCAATGAATTATAAATTCTTATAAAAAAATCATTTCCAATTTAAATAAATTATGAGTTTTTAATGTTCATTAAGATTTTATAAATATTTTTATTGGTATGGACACGAAATTGGTCGACTCTCCCCTGGTAATATATGTACAATTGTAGCTTTTTGGAAAAGGCAAGAGATGAATAGCCCACGAAACAATCCGGGCCTGTCCACAGCCACAGGTGGCCGATTCAGACATTGTCCTTCAACACAGGTACGGATTTATAGATATTATATTTCGTGCCTGTGTCGGATAAATGAAAAAAAAAATGTAACGCGGAAATTGTGTGGATTCATAAATCTGCTGACGTTGTTTATTGTTTCTGTTCAAATTATTTGAACCAGCCTGTTGTTTGTTTTTGTCGTTTTTTTCTCGATGTTTGATCTTGATTTGGTGGAATTGAGCAATACACATACTACAGAATATCTATAAAGTATTATATAATATAAAATAATAACAAAATAATATTTTATTTTTTAACTTATATGTATAAAAATGTTAACAGTTTAGTCTTATGGAAAACATTGATTTCTATTAATTATACAGTGTGCAAAATTGACCTTTTTGAAAATTGTTCGTTTGAAAGGTATCTACCTATATATTAGCCTAATATTATTAAGTTTTTTTGGGGTGCTGAATTCGAATATGGTATTTGTTTTTTTTTTCTATCATGTAAGATTTTCTAGACATAAGAAAAATAAAAAAAATCCTTTTTTTATGCCTTTATGAAGTTGTTTTTACTAAAAATTAAAAAAAAATACCAAACCTACTTACACATATACTTATTATAGATTCTTATGATATTAAGAAAAAACTAATTATGAAAATAAATTTCTATAAATCCTTGTAGTACCTCTTCCACGTGTCACTGAAGATTTTTTTTAGATTTTCGCCTGTGTTCATTTGTCTCACTGTCTTTCTTCAACATCCAGTAATAGTCTCCAATCATCTTAATATTCCATCTTCCTTGGTAATGTATTTTCATTACTTTTATATCTTGACGGAATCTCTCCCCTTGTTCTTCACTGACAAGGAGAAGCTCTCAGGTTCGGAACGAATATCTCAATGAAATATTTTTTTTTTCAATAGATTACCTTTATTGTATCGATATGGTAAAGTATAAAAGCGCACTATCGGGCCAATTTAATTAAAAACGACTTCAAAGTTTCGATTATTGAAACTACTTATTATATTAATAACAATAATTTTGGATAACCTGTTTTTTTAGAAAACATTATCTTTACTATCATCATAATTTTATGTAGCTATTTAAGTCCACTGAAAGAAAAAAACCTTTCTAATATTATCAGAAACTATAATAGATCGATTTTCCTCGCATAAGATATACCCTCGAAAAATGTTAATATCAAAAACTATTCTTTGCCATAACAGACTCAGGCTACCTTTCCTTAACTGCACTACTTCTCATTTAACTATAATACGTCCAACAAAGATAGGGCATTAATTATTGAACATTATTCAGAGTAAATAATAAACATTGAATTCGCAACTTATCCACGGTACAATTTTCAAAACACGTTTCAGGTTAGATGCGAAGGTTTCGTGGGAAATGAACCCGTGGGCGTATATCCGTTAATGGGTACGTACAAGACCAATTTCTGAATTAATTATCCATCGATATCGGGTATTGTGATCCGAAATTGACCTCAAAATAACGACGTGCGCTAATGACATGTCAGCCATACATATACATGTTTTTATATATATGTATATATATGTACATATATATATCGTGCATATGGCGACTGATGTGTGGCGCCGGCTTTACACTTGCTCGCAAATATCCTCGAAACGACACATTAATTAATTTCTTAAGTGCGAAGGCTTCGCTGTTTATGTAACGGAGGAATATCGGTATTTTGATCTGTTCGTTTATTTAGTATGTGATTTATTTAAGTATACTTGTTTTGACCGTTTGAATTTTAATTTTCTTTCATATTTTGTGACTAAATTGTTATGAAGATCATTTTTTCGATTTGAGTATTCATTTTTTTGAATTGATTTAGTTACATCTATAATTCATATATGAGTCTAATAATTCTCATAATAAACGAAAACTTTTTCCTCTTTAGAAAAGCTAGTGAATAAATAAATTAATTGATTGAATGAAAATAAATGTAATTAGCAGTAATGAACCGAAAATTATGAAATTTTTTATTTCGCATATACACTTAATAAATTTGTCTATATTTTTACGATAAAAGTCAGTAAAAAAAGCTCATTAAAATCAACTGTTAATATTATATCTGTTACAATGCAAACTGATGAGTTAATTTCTACGTTTATTAAAACGTTCGCAAATATTTAGGAATTTCGCGTCGACGGAATTTCCAATATCCACGACGCCGTCGGTAATTCAGAAATTTGACGTTCTGCATTGTTTACAATATCTAAATTGCTTTATTAAATCGAATTCGTTATTTGTTTTTGCCACTAATTGTTCCCGATAGTTTACAAAATATGTAACATATATGCGATCTAGTCAACGTGCAAATATCGGTTTCTGAATATTTCGCAAATTGTTAAATATATTATATTGCTTAAATAGCATATATTTATGATCACAAATTATACTGTATGTTAATATACTCATAGCAGACAGGTTTGTACGTAACAAGCTTGGCTTGAAACGATACTAAAAAAAAAAATACAATCACAGTATGTTTTTAAATCATCATCGACCATTCGGCCCATATTCATGAAATTTTTTGATACCTTTGGAAGTGTAAAAAATTTTTGTTCAAAAAGTATTTAGTATATTCACTGAATAATTTCATATTAATAGCATATAATCAAGTCATATCATAAATAGCTTAACTTCAGCAATAACACAATCTCATGTATTCGATATGATAAAACTTTTTAAATTACTTATAGAAATTATGTTCATTGTTCAATAATGTTCAAAGAAGAGTTTTTCTTGTCTGTAATCATCATATTCAGGATGTATAATACAATATCCATAGAAATATAAAGCCTTCTGATTTTTTCTTTCATATATTATATTATAGTTTCACAAACATTCTTATTTTCACCAAAAACCCGTTTCCGCTGACGCCGAAACGTCACTCGAAAACTTCCTTCCGCAAATCCTCAATTAAAAAAAAAATAGCAATCCTGCAAAAAGCGACATCGAACCGCGCAATTACAATACAACAACAACAACAACAACAACAACAACAACAAACAACAACAACAACAACAACAACAACAACAACAACAACAACAACAACAACAACAACAATTCGCACGGCCATGAATAATCCGCGACAATGGCGGGAAAACGCGTCGTTAGTGCCGGCGTAATTGGACGCGTTTCGCGTTTGTCGCGAAAATAGATAAGGAGTTCTTTAAATATGAAAAGGGAACCGGGATAAAAAGAGGGCGGCCTTCATTATTTATCGTGGATCGGGGTCTTTTCGTGTTTCGCTGGGAATGTTTAAATACTTGACGAGAATCTATGGGTTATTCGAATTGGACGGGGGTTGTGTTGTGTGTTGTTTTCGATTTATGAATTGTTGGAGTTATGATGAATTTGAATTGTATTTTGTTAAAATTCGGGTTGTTTCGATATGTTTTCGGTAATTTTTCCTAATAATAAGATTAAACTGGGCTATATTAGAATTTATTGACTATATCATCATATGCAGCTTATAAAAATGTCTACCCCCAGAGGATTTTTTTGAAGATAAGGGAAAGGTAACCCCAATAAATTTGGATACTAAAAAACATTTCTTACGAATAATCTCAACAACACACTCGCTTTCAAATATATAGATTACGACACGTCTCATTATCTTTTTTGGAAACATTTGACAAATTCAAACTATCGATTATATAATCATATTGATTAGTAAAATTATTTATATATTTAGTAACATAAACCTCTATTTATTTTCCAAAATAAGAATGATCTGGCGATCTATCAATTAGAAAAATAAATAAATTAAAAATGCACCCATCAAGAACATTCATTACGAAATCAAATAACAATCTTATCCCCAGATCCTTATTTGGAACGAAACTCAAGTACCTCCTCTTAATCTTAACAATTTCAAGAAGTGGTTGGACTACTTGCGAAAACGTTTTTAGCATCGCTCGGTGCATGATTCAAAAATAAACGCGCGAAATTCTCATTAAACTTGAATGCGAATGCAAATTGTGGCGCAATTAACAAAACAATGTCGTCTAAATTGGTCTTCAATTTTGCTCGTTTGTGAGGATCGCTGAATGCACATACATATACTCCGCTAATTTATCCATTTTACATCACCAGAATTGAGGTTGCGTTTACTATTATAATTAGGATTATGGACGTGATGCATGTCACACCTGACGTTTTACATTGTAATTGATTCTTATGTATAATATACATTAGATTCACAAAACATATTATTTGTATGTGATATTTTTATAACTAATTGAATTAAAAGCTTAATTGCACCTGTTAGTCTTCAAAAGGCCAACACTTATTATATTATATTATACCATCTGTGAATTAAAAATGATGCATAAATACTACAATATTGTAAAATGAATCGATGCAACCTTTTCTTTTCTTTTACAACCTCAGATTCAATTTTAAAATTGAATTCAATAATCCATCATCCACCCATCTTGCTATATTTGTATCCATGACATTTTCTTTTCATACCATCTCAAACTATCATTAAATATTCATCCTAAATTTACTTCACCATTATTGCAATTAGCTTTTATACCTGTCGATATGCACACTCGATCATCATACCGATACAATCTTGAATATGCACTTACAGTACGAGCCTCCTTGATTGCGCATGGTTAGATTCAATTTGGCAATAGACGTACGGGGGTGTGAAACGCACGGCGTGTATGGGACACCTCGCATACTCGGCTAGGGCCAATAATTCGATATAAGCAGAGCTTAATGGGAAATCAATATGGGGTGTGGGTAGTGTCGGTAAATAGCGACTGCCCTGGATGCTGTGCCTCTGGCCGGATCGATGCCGCAACGCTCTCGACTCTATATGGTACTGGGATACCCGGAAATTTCATTACGAACTTAATTAACGAAATTATGTTTTCGTCTTGTTTATTATAGCATTATGTCATTATTGATAGGTAACGCGTTGAGTATCGAGAGAGGTGTCGTTTGAAAATCGTTTAAAATGAAACGTGGAATATTGTAATAATATAATTGATAAATTGAGTTTGAAATATTTATTAGTTTGAGTCGAAAAAAAATCTTTCCCAATTATATACGGTCATATTTATCCACTAATCTCGTTAATTGATGCTTAATTAATAATAAAGGCATCGGGAAACAGTTAAGTAATATGAATACCTGAAACATAATAAAAAAGGACTTAAGTGCGAAAAAATCCAAAATCGGTTTCATGCCAGAAATACGTTCTATATACCAACGCTGTGTTTCAAAATATGGTCAAAGTCCCCAAAATTGGTTTTTAATGGCGTTTAACAGCGAACTTGTATCGGTTGTTTGTGCCACTATTGTACTTATATTAAATCCTTTTTTTATTTCCGGTATTCGTTTAATCCTCTTATAAATAATCGATATTACTTCAAGATAAAAATAATTAAAGTTGTTGCATTCATTCTAAAATCCAGACGTGTATTTAAATGCTTTTCTCTTTATTTCCGATTATAATACGCTATGTGCATTCTGAGAATCCATTTGCATGACGCTTTAGTAACATTTATGAAACGACGTAATTTCTATAGATATGTATGAATACATTTCTTGGATATTGTTCAGTGCACTTAGAATTTAACTAGATTGACAATATAATAGCGTACAACGTTTAATACAATTAAAATGCAAAAAAATGCATTTTCTTTCGAAAATTTTTTAAGAAAATTCATTAAAACAAATATTTTTAAGCATCACTGTAGATACTTCTCAACACACCCACAAACTATTATTATAAAACCCACGAAAAAAGCAAAACGAACGCCCTTTGTCTTTCGCGAACAAGCTTTTCTCAAATCAAAACAACGAAATTTAATTTTTGAATAAGCAATATGAAACCGAGATATTCAACAATCAACATTTAAAACAACCATTAAATTCGGACGAAGCTCCATAATGAGCATAAGACCGATTTTAGAGTCACGCTGATCGTCAGCGTTGACAGCTCAGCGCGTAGCTCGCAGCACGTAGCTGTCAGCGGCAACTCGTTTTATGCTTTAGAATAGCGCTGATCGTCAGCGCTGACAGCTCATACTCATCGACGCGTGCGTTTTACGTGACACAGTAACGATAACTGAGCTCAGTAGCGCTTCAGCGCCGCGCGCTCACAATCAGTGGCGCTGACGCGCGGCGCGTATGGTCGCGTACGGCTCAGCGCTGACGACTGTCAACGCTGAGCGGTCGGCGTTATTCTAGAACGCTGCCTAGCAAACATACACATTGGCCTGTTAGCGCTGACCGTCAGCGTGACTCTAAAACCGGCCTAAGTGTAAGCATACGAAAACGTGAAACCGTAAACGGGTTTATGTTTATACGGTTTCGTATATGTACTTAAACTCTCCATGGGGCCTCACCCTTAACCCTAGTAATGTTCAACAAAAAAACACCCATATCACAAATGTTTCGTACTAAAAAAAATTAAAATAAAATAAAACAGGCCCATTGAAATACAATCTTAGCAAAAAAAAAAAACAGAATACCCAACCTAACAAAAACACGCGTAAATTTTCACCCATCACTCGGATCCCTTCAGCGGGTCGGGCGAGGATCGCTTTTGGCCAATTTGTTGAGCGCGGCGTTCCACTTTGATCGATCGTTCGAAGTGGAAACTTTTTATCTGCGTTTTTGAGTTGCGGTCCGTTTGCGGTTTGACAATTCAATTCCTCGTCGGGAAGTTTTCGGCTCGCGGCCGTTGGCTGTTGTTGTTTTGCGGAGGACAAGTTGGGCCTAAGCTCGCATGGAACTGTGGAGAATTCGGTTTAGTTCGGTTGTGTGTAATTTGCCGTTTTCGTGTTCGTTTTTGATTTTTGAGTGTTTGTTTTGTATTAGGATTGTGTATTAGGGGATTAGTGAGGTTGTTTGAAAAGGAATCTCGTCAATGATTCGCTAATCTTAGGTATTAATTTTTGGGTGCGATTTAACTGTGCATTAAAAATAAATAAATTGCGCCTTAAAACGAATCACTTGTGCATTAGAAAAATATACGATGTGCATTATTTCTGGTCCATTAAAGATGTACGAGATGTATTGAGCATTATTTTATTCATAGTATGCAATAGAAAAAAAATTTGTGCAGTATAATGTAAGCATTAAAAAAATATGGAATGTGCAATAGAATGAATAGTTTGTGCATTAAAATGACAGTAGGTGGCAACGTCGCCTTCCTCTATAGGCAATACAATACAACTGTGTGACCCAGTATCAATCCCTCCCAAACCCACTTTTTTTCAAAGTTGAGATTTTAACGCAGATATATAGTATCCATTGAAATGAACAATTCTTTCATATAAAAATCTACAAAATCCCTTGGAATTTGGTAGATTTTTAACATTTTAAGACCAATATCTCCCAAATCCTCACGCACGCGCAATCAGCCAGATCAACCGGTCGAATCCACCAATAGGAACGCAGCATTCAAAGCTGCGACCGTTTAGTAGTTTGTTGGCCGTCGTCAGAGTGAAGTCAGAGTCACTTTTTTTTTGTTTCTGGCGATTTAAAATGGACGAAGACAGGATCCGACAGGAGGAACCAGTTAAGAATTTAACCAGGAAAAGGAAAAAGCAGCCTAATCGCTGGAAAATCCTGATCCTTAGAATCAATATCTCCTATCTCCATATTTATTTCCCTTTTTTTGCGTAGTGTATTGAAATTTACATGAAAATATATATGCCGATTTGCTCCAAACAATCCAAAGAATAATTAAAAAAATAAAAGTCATAGTTAAAAACGATGGTATATAAATAAGCAGTTTTTCGTTGTTTGCCAAAAATTTACCAAAACGGATTTGGGAGGAATTGATACTAGGCTCCACAACTGTCAACTGTCAAAGTGTCAATGTTTACATTTGTTTACGTATGAACGTTAGAACGTTATAGATTTTAACAATTTGGTCCATTTTTGAATCAATGTCGATTTTGTTTGAATTCGGTTTGTTGCGAATGGATTCTATTATGAAAGTTGTGAATAATGGTCGTGCGGTTGGTATTTTTTGTCCTGGTCACATTTGCTACGTTGCCGTCATTTACTTACATTCATTTTAATGCACGTTTATTTATTTTAAGGTACAGATATTTTTTCGAATGCACACAATTTGATGCTCGTGTTAAATGCACACATTATTTTTTTGAATGCACATTCGTTTTATTTAATGCTTAGGTTTAATGCACAATTATTTTTTATGAATGCACGTTTAAATTGTTCCCTTAATTTTTTTCATATTATTATATTTAATGAAGGATTATTAGCGTTTGCAGCTTGTACGAATTCCACTTATAGTTTGATCTAATGCTATTTAACTTTTTTTTACGAAAAAATTCACCCAAATCATATAGAGATTATAATGTACACTTTCATTATTTGGAAAAGAATATCCATACCGTCTGATTGTGAGTTATGCAAAATAGTTTTCAAATTATTGGTTGTTTCACTTTATCGAATAAGTTGTTTCTAATTGTAAATTAATTTATAAACAAAACAATCAACGTATGTATTGATATGATTGATTGATTGCTTTTGGCTTGAAACCATTTCATAAGACATGATTTTTTAGTATTTAAGCTTCTTGAAAGTTACCTTTTCATAACATTAAAAAGTATCTGTGATAAGGAAAAACGTACGAGCTTTCATTGATGATGATGACAAAAAACACCAACGATAATAATGAAAGTTCGATTTTTTTCACTCAAATTGAATTATCAAATTATTACATAATCACATCATTATTTCAATCCACTAACCGCACCACATCACGCTTAACTTCACTAATCCGCGAATATCTCACATCAAACATTATCATTAAAAAATACTTCTATCTACAATAAAAAAAAAATTAACCGAAAAAATCGGTCTATTACAATCGTCCATTTGCAAAATACCCAATCACTACCCGCGCTAAAAGTGTTCATCCCCGTTTTTGTCGACACATCCCTCCGTTAATTACTTGTCCCAACACCGACGACGACAAGCCCACCCAAAACTACCTCCACGGCTTTTTTCGCATTTCCGAACTCAGCTCTCATTAGCCGTGGCGCCTTTTCGCAGGTTGTGATTGTTATTTTATTTGGTGTTTGCGACACCCGCATTTTGCGCTTTGAAATTGCGCCGGGGCGTGTGTGTGTTAAATTTGCTGGAGTGGAGGAGGGAGGTTTGAGGGTCGGTGAGTGGTTTAGGGGTGGTGGAGGGTGTCGAGAGCCAGGTGTGCTAGTTGGCGTTTCTGCTGTGCGTTGAAATTATAAATGGTTTTTGATCGGTAGTTTTCTCGAGCGTTAGGAGTTTTTGAATTTTGATTTGTGTTTGAGGGAAATTTCATATCTTTATGTATTATTTTTATGATTGTATTATGTTGAATTATCTTTGAAATTAGTTGTTATTAAACTGGATTACTTAACATAGCTTAGCGTTTTATGATACGAACTATAACGACACCCCGGCAAGGAATTACGGAACTAGAGTGGTTATAAATAGTGTTGTTAGAGTCGTCATGGACATTAACCCTGTGCTAAGTTACCAAATAATCTAATACATTTCTCATCAACTTAGCCTCAAAAAAATACATAATCACTAAACTAACTAAAACGACCCCCTAACAAATGATTACGTAACAAAAGTTATTATCAGGGCTGTGGATTCGTTAAAAAAAAACACGACTCCGACTCCGACTCCAGCCAAAACACCGCGACTCTGCGACTCCACGACTCCGACTCCGACTTCGACTCCACAACCCTATTATTGCACAACAATTATTGCACAAAAATTATTGCAAAACAATTATTGCAAAACTTTTATTGCACAACAATTATTGCAAAACTATTATTGCACAACAATTATTGCAAATCAATTATTGCTAAACAATTATTGCAAAACTATTATTGCACAAAAATTATTGCAAAACAATTATTGCAAAACTTTTATTGCACAAAAATTATTGCAAAACTATTATCAGGGCTGTGGAGTCGTTAAAAAAAACAAGACTCCGACTCAAATTTCGAATTTTTCCAACAACACGACTCAGACCCCGATTCCAACTCTGACTCCGACTTCACAGCCCTGGTTATTATAAATAAAGTCATCATAGAATGTTACAATATACAAAATTTTCGAATAACCTAACACATTTTGCAAACCTGATCTCAATAAACAACCGAATCTTAACATTATAGTATACAATTAAACGATATCCCGAAACTAAAGTAGTTGTAAATAGTTGTCACGGACATTAGCGTTCCACATAACCTAACCCATATCCTATGAACCTAACCTCAATAAAAACATGCCCCGTGAAGCATTGCGAACATCACACCGCTTGAACCGTAACATCTTATAACACAAACTAAAACGACACGCCGGCAAGGGGTTAAGAAACAAGACAGTGGTGATAAATAGCGTCGGTGGAGTCGTCGGTAAGTCGTCATGGGCATTAGCGCCTTACCGTTGCCCAACTACAAACAAACTTCTAATAGAAATGCATTAATCTTGCCGGACCGCCCTCGTTTGTCACGCGTCTTCAGTGTTGCCAACGTGCGCGTTTAGAGTACACGGCCGAGTGTCGGTCTAAGGAGCTGTTGTCTCTGTGGAGTCGAAAGGCTGTTGTGTTTTTTTTTTATGAAATGGCTTTTATGGTTTTTATCTTGTCACGTGAACAAATGAATGTTCTGTTTTAAATTATTGTAATAATGAAAGGTAATTAATTTTGGATTCATCCCTTTCAGGAAGATTTTAAATCAAATGTGCATATTCATACAATATCCTATTAAATCTATACACACGTTCAGCAAAAAAAATACTACAATCATAAATACTGAAAATTATGCAAGAAATATATGTATATACTACACTATACAATACGTAAGCATTAATTTTCGTCACCACCACAAGTATAATATCATATAATATATTAAACTTCGAGTTGGTATATCGCTTACCCATAAATAATCGCGTTCTGAACTCGCACAATGACTCAAATTAGGCAAATTTCTCGGCTCAGTTTGTTTCAGAGCACCCTGTAGCCGAAGCTCGGGCACAATGAAGCACCGAACGCGATTAAATGTGCGAATGCGTACCAACAAACACAGTTTCCGTCCCGTTTAAAACAATAATTTTACACGAAGAACCCCAAACCTGGTACACGTGTAGGGAACAATGTTCCGTTGTTGCTCGACTCGAACAATGCGAGTTACACTGTACTCCGCTTACCCTTAAATGACCGTGGCCGTTCGGGAGGTTTACGCTTGTGCCATTTGTATGCGAATTAAACGTGTGTTTGAATTAATTTGTGAATTATTGACGGTTGAATATTTTTATGGAAAATGTATTAGTTTTTAGAAAAATAATATTATAAATCCTGTAGTTAGTATGTACATGGATCTGATTGCTCATTGTGAACTTGAGATATTTGTCAAGATGTAGTTTTAAATAACTAAACTTTTTGAGAGTTACCTTTTTTTGTCGAAAAAGTCATGTATTGTAAAAAAAAGTAATAGGACGATGAAGTTAATCTTATTTTGTACGAGCGGTAGGCCCGATGTTATAACATCGCACGCGTGATTTGAGGAAAAATTTTGAAAATACAATATAATGACAGTATATTTACCCGTTGAATATAGTTGAAAATGTGAAATGTTTATTTAATTTATTATATAAAATATTATAGAATATTTTGTAGATATTACAATATTTATTTTAATTTAATATTAATTTATCTAATAAAGCATAGATTTCCACATCACCCAGGAGGTACTATGCTAGATGCTTTACATTTTTTTTAATGTGGGAAAATTGCCGAATTAAATTTCGAAGTTCAAAATCATCTTCCTTGTTCACCAGATCTCGCGCCATCAGATTTTTATTTGTTTATGTTCTTGGAGCATTCACTAAGGGAAAAAAAAAAGTCAACAGGGTGAAAAATTTAGAAAACCATTTAAATTCATATTTTGCATCAAAGCCTTCCATATTTTACAAAAGGGATCGAAAAGCTGCCTAATAGATGGCAGACAGTCCTAAATAATGATGGCGATTATATTGTATAATTACTATATGCCCGTAAATATATATGAATAAATTTTTATTATGTTTAAAAAAAATGGAATTTTTTCCGGTACACCTAATATAATAATAAAAATAAAAAATTACTTAAATTCAAATGTAAAAAAAATATTTATAATTCAAATTCAAATATTATAATTCAAATTCAAATAAAAAACAAAAATTTCCAATTTCGAATAGTGCATAATTTTTAGCGTGAAAATGTGAACGCTGAAATAGTCCTTAACGCACATTGGCAAAGGATCTATTCAGTGCATAATTTCTAGCGTGACCCCACACACACAGACAGACAGACAGACAGACAGACAGACAGACAGACAGACAGACAGACAGACAGACAGAATAGCGCTATTATTATATGGAGTATTATTTGGCGACCTATTATGGCTCACAATCAGTCTAAAAAATATTTGAATTAAAAATTTTCTTGAAAAAATATCGAAGAATAGTTAAAAAACTGAATTGTTTTTTTCTTTCAGTTTTTCGGTCGAGTCTAATCTCAAAATCAAGAAAAATGTCGGTTTTACGTAGTTTATTTAGAAAATATGTAAATATTTAGTTTTTTCCGGAATCATGGTTGAATCGTTGTTTTTTGGTATGAATGTGAATGTGTTTGTGTCCTTTGTGCACGATTCTGATTGCCGGATGCGTTTGACAAAACCATAAACATAAAACATGAACCTTGTATACAAACGGGTTGCAATCTTTTTTTATGATAACGGAAGGGTTTCAAAATATTGTACATATATTCTATTTTTACATAATATATTCTATCACACAAATTTTTTCGACAGATTTACTTATTACTATGTGTTATTGACAATAGATTTATTTAATGTATGATATTATATAGACTTTTTGAGTTTTAGATAGAACATTGATAACAAAAAGCTAAACATTAACTAAATATTAAAAATACATATATAAATTTCACTTTTTTGTTAATTATAAGGATATACATATACCAACATTTTCATTTATTATCGACGTATGCAAATTGAATCAAAAACTCTAATGCATAAACTTATTTTATAAAAAAAATATCTTATACATTCAATTTTGATATCTTCATAACAAAAAACCTTCCAAAAATATCACATAAAACACCCATATACACCGTGCAAAAAATGAAGACGAAAAAACTTTTTCTGATATATTTTACATGGTACATCCACGGGGGGTTGGGATAAGGGCTCGAATAGGGTTGACTTATGGGCTGATCGCTTCCGACTCTGTAAATACTTTTTCTTTGTTTGTCCAACGAAAGGATTAGACGATGACATACACACACCCCGACAAACGGTTCGCATCTTGGCCGGGTAGGAAAATGGAAAACTCTCGCCCACCGCCCACTCGCAGACTGCTTTTTTTACCAGAATAAATTCCCGGCGAGAATAAATTCTCGCTATGGGACGTTTCGAATTTATTATGTGGGACTGTTGGAGATGCAGCCAACGGGATATTCGGATTTTTGGCTGCGAAACGAATATGGCGTTATTTAAATTTAATTCGCCGCTAAGAACGTCTCCGAGAGACACGAAGAATGTCTTTTGTGGGGCAAGTTGCAATTGCGTCTTTCAGGGCGTTCACTTGAGTTTTTTTTTTTCGTTTTATGTTTTCCGTTTCTGAAAATGAAATATTAAAGGGAAAAGTTGATGAAATTAGAATTCAGTGTTTGCATGAATATTTAAATATATTTTGCCTTCAATTATTCGTTGATTATTTTGTACAATAACAAAAATTTATTATTAAACTGAAGTCTTTTCTAATCCCTACTTTTGTTGATCTTGAATAATTTTCATTCAGTGAATTTTAAATATCTTTTTGAACTTACTCGTTAATTTTAAATATCTTTCTCTTTGTCATTCAGTTTTTCAAATGCTGCATATCTCGTACATACATATTTTCACATGATCCGTCAACTTCTATTTCAATCCCTTAACTCAGCTTTAAATGCCTGTTACTTTTTTCAATACATTCTAGTCATTCTTAACATAAATACTTGTATTATTTTTTATATGTATTGTACTTTCTTAGAAATTTTTGTATTCAACGTCTATATTTTGTAACCATGAGTTACTATATAATTACCGAATAAATCCATTTGAAAAAAATGCACATATTATAAAAATAAGAATCAATTGTGTCAAATATAAAACTGTTATTCTATCAGAATCTTAACTATTGCTTAAATAACAAAAAAAAATAAACAAGAGTCTTAAATATTATGCATTAACTGTTTTGTAACTACACATTTCTTTGAATAAAAATTAATTTCAATTCAAAAATTAAATTCTTAAGCGACGAATTTTCCGACCTAAACTTCCAAATTTTTCGACGCATGGTTACCCTAATCTCGAAAACCCAACATTACTCACCGATCTGAGCAGCATTTCTGATTTTTAATTAATCAAAATGCAAAGCAGTCGCCTGCGAATTATTTATGAAGGCGTTGGTGAGCGGTGTACCTTTTGTAAATAATCCCACGTCACCTTGACATTTCGGCCCTTTAGGGACACCCGATTATCTGAATATAGCTCCGCCTTTTTAATTTTTATTTTGTCGAGCTTTTAATGTTTTGCGACAACAGCACAGTTTTGCTTTTTTTTTTGAAGCGCCGCGTCAAAAATAGCCACTCTTTTCGGAGAAAACGGCCGCTTTCCTTTGCCTGAAAATGGGTGAAAATTTATTTTTTACAGTGTTTACTCATTTGCTCTAACGTGCGAGAATCGCGACGCTTGAAATTGCCATTCATTATATTATAATATTTTCTTAAATTTGCAGTCATATATAAAACGGCTTATCCGATATCGTTAGAATTTGTTACCTTTTTTTTACACAATAATAACATTTGAAGATTTAAAATACATATCATATTTATTTTCAAAAGAAACACTTAATTATTGACTGCATTATACAGGTGGTCCAAAAGTCTAGGAAAAATTTTAAACAGGTTATAGGTCATGTTATTTAAAACATTTTAAGCCAAATATATTATAATTATAATTATATTTAAGTAAAAAGTTCCATATATAGTTTTTAAGTTATTACTTTTTAAATTTTCAAGGAAAAAATCAAAAATCTCACACTTGCATACTAATAATTCCCAAATGAAAGATAATATGGCAGACAAATCTTATTTTTTTGTTTTTTTTTTTATATGTATTTAATCCTTAAGTATGAATACAAAAATCAATAATAACTCAAAAACTATGATACTTCGGACTAAAGTATATGTATATAGCTTAAAATGTTCCAAATAACATGACCTATCATTTGTTAAAAAAAATTCCCAGATCTTTGGACCGACCTGTTTATTGTTTATCTTTAAAATTATTTCAATTTGTAATTTATATAAATAGTAACTCATGTCGTGAAAAGAGTGCTTTTTGATTAAGCTCATTTTCGTTGTTTATTTTTCATCTATTGGATTCTCGATAAAGAAAATGTTGTGCTCGTTGATGTTGAAGTTTACTTACATATTTATTCATTATAATATGATTTAATGAATTATTTATTCGCATATTTTTGCGAATACATTATGTATACGCGAAAGCTCTAACATTAAACGTATTTACGCTCCAAAGCGTTTAATTTGTATGTAAAGAAGCATCTCGAAATATAAACACACGGCGATAATGCGTCTACATACAATTTATTTTTCATTTCCTCATTTTTCGTTATTTATTCATCGTTTACTCATATTCAAATGATTGAGTTAATGGTTTCGTTTATTAGGTTTGGGCTGCGCTTGATTTCACGATCGTTTGTTCAAATTAAAATTAACTTTTTTCTTTTCAATTTGAATGTTTTTTTTTTGATTATTTTGTATAATTTTTTATGTTCGAGTATAATTTGAAAATTATATAAATGTTTAATTGAAGATCATAAAAACGTTTGCGTTTCGTCATATTTGCAGAAATTTCAACGCTTTATTGACTGAGTACAATATATGTATATAATATAACATGAAACCGGAGAAATTATATATGATAGATATAACACAAAAATATTCATATATTAATTATAATACAAATCAGATAACTTATTATGAACAATTTCACAACCAATCTATTATATGTCAAAAACATTTTTTTCTTCAAACATATACTTTTTTTTTATAGAAACACTGACTCAAAAAATAAACTCACATCGAAATCATATTCGCTTTACTCTGAATCGAACCAGCAACCTTCAATTGAATATTCCACCCTTTAAAAATATTACAAGCACACACAATAGGCCGGCACAAAAAAAAACATTTACAGATTCGAAACAAAAACACAAATCCCGATTCGACCCGTTACATTTGGCTCATGCAGCTTTCGCACATACACCGGCATTCGACTGTACAGTATATCAAATAACAAATATACGCACGGGCGTACATAAAGCACACAGCATTGTGTTTCTTTGAATATAAAGTTTGCACAAAGCGCCGCCACGGGCTACGCTTCTCAAATAGTCTGTGGATTCAGTAATTTTTCTCGGATTGCATCCGAGCCTAGGGAAGGCGAGGGGGACGTTATTTTCCCTCAACCAGGTATAATTCACTTTATAAAATATCCTCTTATGCATGGGTGCTCAGCTCAGTGCCCGAGGGCGTTGAAAAGTGACGAAATCAAGTTTTGTGAAATAAATAAAAAATCCTTAGAAAAATATTTTTTATTCTTTAATTTATATGGATGACAAAAATTGTTTTATTAATAAATTATAATTTTAAAATGATCATAAATTTTGTTTTAGTTTTTGAAAGATTTTTCAATACCCGGGATGATGATTTTTCAATTTTTTTTTATAAGAAGTTTTATAATGAGCGTGAGCGTAAGCATATTTTATTTTTTCAAGCTTTTTATTTTATGAATCAAAAGAACAAGCGAGAATACAAAAACGTATGCATATATTTTTATTTTACTCAAACTTACAGTGTCGCTCTTGTCTTATAAGAAAATAAGAAACGCATTTTGAAAAATCAAAGGTGAGGTCACATAATGAGTGTTAGTGTAAATACGAACAATAATAAATAATAATGACAGTTTCCAAAACTAAAAAAAAATTCAACCTCATATCTGAAATATAAATAGTACATATTTATGACATATAATATCGATTGAATGAAAAAAATAATAATTGAATGTAAATTTTTAGTCCAATAATTTTTTTATGTTCGGAAAATGAATGAAAACCGCTTTAAGGATGGGCGTCTCTGTCCTAATGCAATAAGGGCTGCGTTCGTTGTCCGCCTTAACCCTGAAGCAAGCGACTTGAATCTGCTCCATTATTCAGAACACTGAAAAAAAAGAGATCTCGAAAAAACCGGAAAAAAAGAAAAAACACAAAAAAGTAAAACCTGAACATCCGACCGCGGCATCAATTTTAAATGAATAAATAAGTGGAAGTCGTCCCTGCAAATCCGATAACTCTTCGAACTGATGAATTTTAAAGTTGTACGCTTCGGTCCGAAGGCGAACAGAAATGCGCCATCGACGCTTTCGAATTGGTATTTTATTATTTTTATTATAGAATTAAATGGTTATTTCGTTATCGAGATAAATTTCTGATTCTTTCATAAAAATAATACATAATTGAATTAAAAAGGAAGAAAAGTAGTGCTTGCATGTTATGAATTATCAGCGCTACCTTTGTATCACTAAAACGACAAAAATGTATCAAGTACATAAATAATATTTTATTGACAAGATTATTTAACGAAACTGAAACACGTAAAAATATAAATAAAACAATTCGGTGGCTTCAATACAAATTTATTACCGCTTCAAGTTCGCAAACATATTTAATTTAATAGCGTTCCACAGGCGAAAACAGTTTAGCCAAAGTTACGACTCGCACCAAAACGGAAAAAAGACATTACGATGTGGCGGAGATGTAATTTCATTAATCGAAAACAACAAACGCGTGAATATTGCAAAATTCCTTTTTCCCGTTCGATGCTAACGTCACGGAATTCGTGCAAATACACGTATCGGAGGAAACTTGCTCGTCGTGACGATACATTTTTTTATTAAAATATAATACGTATATTATTTAATATTACATCATCTTTTACAATTTATACGGCGTCAACTACGAGATAAGCCGTTTTGGATATTTATGGAAACTCGGACATTTTTTTATTAGGGACGACTTATTCAAGGAATCAAATAATAAAATTATTTTTTTCTAATAGTTTAAGGTTTTGGCACATTGTTACATTTGTCTGTTAACCGTACTGAATATCGCATAACTTTAACCATCTAATTGTAAGGCAATAAAAGCGTCCAAGTATTTATATAATATATTTAGACATTAAACGTCGGAATAAAATAATTGAATTCACTCAAAATACCAAGGTCTAAATATAATATAAATTCCACATCTCGGCTCGGTCAAAATCAAAACACACAATTGAGTATCAGAAAAAGACATTTCACGAGAATAATTCAATTAAAACTATCATGGAATCGAGTGAGCTTCCTAGTTAAAAATAATTCTGTGTGCACTAATTTTTGTCTAGCGTGCTGAAATATTTCTCCGAGCATCAGATTCTGTACTCTCGTTTCAGCGGACTTTAAAATTTAATATTTTAGCGACGAGCTCGCTTGCTTTTCCACTGCACATAAAATGTAAAATGCATATTGCGAATTTTAAAACTAATTGAATCTAGTGCTCGTCCTGCAAAACGGATAAAAAAATTTGCGAGCTCGAATTCACAATTTCGAATTAGATTAAAAAAATATTTTCGCTTCCTATATTGAATTGAAAAATAGTTACATTTCTGAAAGTTTAACGAAAGTGATAAGCTTTTATTTTGGAAAATATGCCTTTAATAAAATTTTCTGTTATAGAATTTGTATCATATTTTATCGATACGAACCAGCATCTCGTAAACGCTTGGTTGATTTTTCATATATCGTATGTATTCCAATATTCCAATATTCATTCTAAGTATTATACCTATCATTCAAACGCTCTTGAATGTATTCCTTATATATTTTCATACAATTCTATATAAAGAATAAAAATATTATATTATGGCTGCCTTGGGCAAAACTAATTTTTCCTAGAACAGAATCATTAAATTCATATTACTAATGTATAATATAAAGTAAATTTCATAAATTTATCTATGATATAATTAAATTGATAAATTTAAATTTAATTGTTACTAATTGTGTAAATATTTATAAACATTTATCAGTTTATTATTTATTATTGAAGTATAATACAATAAACATGACAAACTATTAAATTGATGTATTACATATATAATATAATATTTGCCTCAATTAACATAATATCACATTACATTCAATATATCATGTTTACTATGTAAACAATTAATTTCAGAGATTAATGACGTTGTATTTTTTCATATAAAATATGTAATTAGTTTTCCTGAGATATTTAAAAATACACTTGTCTCCTCAAACTAAACGAATCGGAAAAATTAATGGAGTGTAAATATGTCATTCTTATCATCGCACACCGTTCGACTTTTCCATATACATATATGTACATATATAGCACACCCACACCAAGTATCATATAATATTATAAGTACTATAGATTTCAAAATTAACTCCCCCATTTGTAATTTTAATTTTAAAAAAATTAGGATTATTATCAATATTTATAGTAAATCCATATACATATGTACCTACTACATGTTAGGAAATATATGTATGTACCTGTTAGTGTAAACAAGGATTTCTTTTACTCGTTTCGTCTTAAAAAATGGCGGGAAAGTATCGTGTTACGAAGGGTTTTCAAACAAGCCGTTGAATTATATGCTTATTTACCTTTCCTTTTTACTCTGACTGCAATATTGACATTTTGATTTTTCCCCGTTCACAGTAAACATTCTCCGAAAACGTTCAACGTATATTTCTCGTATTTCCTATATAAGATATCCTAACTCTTTCATTTTCTACGTGCAAAAAATTCGAAAAACTCGCCGACACACTACACAGTACATATACATATGTATACACATTCGGTTCATATTTTGAATCACACAATACGTTTAATAAAATGACAAAGCGAAAATTTCCGCGACGAAAATCATATTCGGCGTTAAATGTAGAAATTGCGGGTGGTTAATTGTCAAAGAGGGAGAATTGGAATCGAAAAAAGGAAAAGGAGGCATGTATTCTCATTAGCGGTCCGATTTATCGTGTGTCGGTCATAGCCGGAAGGTGAACGTCCCTGTGGCCAAATCGCACGAAAATTTCGCACAAAAAGCGATTTTTGCCCGCCTTTTCGCTTGCCTCGTTAACCGATAAACGGGCAAATCCACACAATAATACTATAACGAACACGATCATCAGAAAATATCGGCTATATATAACATATATTATATTTAATTTCAAATATAATATTTTTCGAAAAAATTCATAAAAGCGAGAAAATTTTGTAATTGATTTCTTACCAATAAAATTAATATTAAAGATAAATAAATGATCAAAACATTTTATAAATATCCTATCATATTGAAAAATATGAAAATACATTCCTCGGGAAAATCCGAACACAAGCAAATGAAAATCGGATAAAAGATTCCCCTCGCATGTAAAATACCTTTTGTTTTATTATACACTGTATATAAATAAACGCGAACAAATGGTATTTGCTTAATAAAAGGAAACATGTCTCCGAAAACGGGAGCAACATTTCATTTGACGAATTCGAAAAACGGCGGCAAACTGTCGACAAATCATACGCCGGAAAGTGAGCCGTTACGACCTCCGAATTCGAAATTCGGGCCGAGTTCGTTAATTTCGACTATAAATCAATACGAGGGCCAGATGAAGGAGGAAAAAGTGATTTGTGCCGTTCTCGCGAAACGATCGTTCTCAAAATTTATAAATGCAATTATTTTTTGCCGTTTTCGATTTGTAGTTCGGTATAATATTTTGTGTGTTTTCGAATACGATTATTCCCGCTTGATTGATGGAAGTAATTTGGTCTTTGATCGTGTGAATTTAAATTTATTACAAAATAAACGTGTCCGCGAATTTGAATTTCGTTGCATATTTAATATTTTGTATATGAACTAAATAATGCATGAAATTATTACAATGGACATGCGACAAAATTGTTGTGTAATAAAAAAACTAGTGTGTTCAATTTTCTCATTAATTAACCAACAACGCAGACAAAAGCACACCACAAAGACCATATCAAAAAATCGATATTGCACCATTTTATTTACAACATGCAAAATGGTGTCGAAACGAGCACAAAACGCGAACTCGTTTCAAATAAAAAAAAATTCGAGGTACCAATGTGAAACGATAAAAAACTCAAATCGACAAAAAGCGAAAACGAAAGGTAAAAATTCAAACAAAAAAGTTCGCATGATTGGCGCGACGGGTATGTTTCGCAATACCAATTTGCGAATGGCAACCCTGTTTGTGAAGTGACGCAGTTTCTTTGTTTCGAATTTTCGCGCTCTTTTTTTGTTCGTCAGCGTTTCCCTAGCGCGTTTTAATTACATGTTTTTGCGGCTTTTTTATTTATTTTTCTTTTCGACATTAGGTAAACGTAATAAAAACGGTAATTGAAAACGGAATGAGACGATTTTTTAAAAATAAATACGCACTTAAAACAAGTCTAATTTTGATGTTATTATATTTATTTTTTAGTTTTAAAGTGGATTAACTTTCATAATTTTAAATACGACTTATTGTAAAACAATATTTAATATCTTCAGTGCTTTTTTTTCTTAATAACAGATGGCACTAATAATTAATTTAATATGCGATCGTTTCTTCCAGAAGAAAAATCGACATTAACTAATAAACTATGACTATAACATATAACTATAGAGGACTATTACAAAATATATTATTTCAGTTATAACTCAACGGCAGGTGCAAAACGGAACCATACCAAAAGTCATTGTCGACACGTTATCGCCGTTGGGGAAACTCGTCCAAACCAACTTTGCAGATTCGCGAAAGTCCCATCCACAATATGTGCGCATCTATATAATGGCGGTAGTTTTGCGCGCAAATTCACTTTTGCCATGACCGTTTTCAAATGCGCCTTTTAAATTACGAAGCCAGATTTCAACCATTCAACTGTCACCGCTCCGTTTCGCTCGTACGTTATTTTTAATTCGTTTCGAATGTGTTCTGTTCTTTCAGTGCTAGTTTCATTTTGATCGCGCTATTATTTCCGACGGATTGTTGAAAATGTTTTTCAGGGAAATTTTCATTTAGTGAAACGATTTTCCTTTGCATTTTTACAAAAGAAAACATAGTACTGTAGCAAAGGAGAACAAAGAATGCTCACATTTTATGAGTCGCCTATATATCACTATAAATAATATAATAGTTTCGTCAAAAGCTTCTTACTTAAACAATAGATAGATTTTTAGACGTATGTAATTTAAAAACTCAAATGAAAAATATTCATGTCTCTTTAGGGTTAAAACTTGTAACTAATAAAAAAAAATCGTTTATTACGATTGAATATATGTAAAACATATACAGACTAAATATCATACATATAATAACTAAGCGGTAAATATTATACAAAAATTCAATTGGCAATTAAATAACTTGATTGCGTATCGTTGATCAAAAACCCTTCAACAAAACTTGAAAATTGATAATTTTTTAGGAAAAATCCTATAAAAAAAACTTTATCTTACATAATATTTGACGTTGAATATAACATTTGATAATTATACATACATATATACTGCATTTGATGATGGTATTGTAATAAAAAAAATACTCAAAGATTCGAACGCACCCACCCAAAATCCCTTCAAAACTCGCACATCCAATAAAAAAGGAACCAGAATATATTTCTTACGTTGAAAAAAAAACATCAGCCGAGTTCTTTGAGAATGGCGTGAGCTTAATCGCAGGTGGAAAATCGAAAACGAGCTTTCCGCTCCCGAGAAAGTCCTTCGTGTCCACCTCCCGCCACCCTCTACCGGAGCCTCGCTAATTACGATGCCATCCTTTTGCCTCCTATTCCTGTCCTTGTCCCCCTAAGGTGCTTTTTCTATCCACCGTCTCCTTCGGGAGCTTCTCCATCTCGAAGTTGAGCTTCGCGGAGCAAGGTGGATATCTTCTTCACGCCGAAGTGGAAGTTCAACGTTTCGGAACGTTTTTGCAAGCGGTCCTAATGTCTTTCTCTCTTTCGCTCCGTCAAAGTGGCTCTTTTTTTAAATTATTTTTCTAATTGAATTGAATCGAAACGTTAATGACAAGATTGCTTTTTTTCGAGACGTCTGAGGATGGGTGTGCTTTTCTATCGATTTGTATGATGAGTTTTAATTGTTTATGGTTCGAATTTTCTAGTGTATTTGAATTGTGATGAAAATAATATTCAACGAAATATCGAGAGCTCTGGAATTTAAATATTTGATGGAATTTTATTTATAGTAAAATGGTTCAACAGGATTTTTGAGAATTTCGTTTATTTAACTATTGTTAAATATTAACATCCGATATTGGCAATTTATTCCCAGAACGAAACACAAATAAATTCTTTGTTGAATTTTTTCTGGGGAATTTCATCTTTGACAGAATTTATTCACAGAAATTTAATAGTTTTGCTGTGTCAATATCACCATATTGTCATTTTATAAGTTCCAAAAATTTACGGTCATTTATCATTTTGAAAACGAACAATACACTCAATAAACAACTCAGCTATTATTTTTATTTTTAAAATATACAACGTACAATAAAGATCCATGAAAACCCATTGAAATTTCATTGATTCGATAAATATTTTTCGTATTTCATTATTTTTCCTTCTTATCGGCAAAAGACCTGAATATGCTTTCTTGAAGATTATTAAAGGGGTCTATTATTGATGTCGTCTCTTTTTTTTCGTTCATGTGTATACGCCGCCATGTTTTCTCCGTATTCCTTTCCATTATTTTTTTCCTCCATTTTTATTTTCCTTGCGGTCTTCTTGCGGAGCACTCGAAAGATTATCGCGAATTTATCCAGCGCAGCCAGCAATATGAAGACGAACTTTTATCACATAATAGATCAATACAAAGACGACGTACACAAAATGTCGGGGAAAAAATGTTTACCTTAGAGGACCAGTATTCGAAAGGCATTAAAAAAGTGCCTAGATGTGTACTGGGTAAAGTTCGTCTGCAATTCATATTATATATGTTAATTACAATTTCAAATTTTTTTCTATGAATTCTTGTTTTTTTTCATATAGACACATTTTTTCCGAAACTATTTTATATTTATAATTTTCAGTTTAATATTACCGAATGCCCTGATATCTAATGATTACGAAAGTTAAAAAATATTATATATATCTCCTGCTCAGTAGATAAACGTAATCAATTATTTGATGAAATACTTTTGATTTCTAACTTCTTTTATTTTATTAACGATATGAAAAACTAGCATTTAATAATATTTTTTAAAATTAATAAATTTATATGTTTATAGGATAGATATAAAATACAGTATATGAGAAATAATGAACAGGCTTAATGGCCATTTTGCAAGTGTACGATTAATAGTGTTTGGAAGTGTTTTCGATCGAGTCAAAGAAATGGTATTAGAATATTTTCTTCTTGATACTATAAAGATAAAACAGTACGAATGTTAAAATAAATGAAAAAATTTCATAGGTACTTACATATAATAAATTAAACATAATTTGCCAAACATAACATAAATTTCGATGAAAATTAAAAATGAGATGTAAAAAATAATTTGTATATTTTTTTTATTATTTATCTTCAATTAAAGAAGCATATTTTTTCTCATAATTATTTTCACGTAAAGACCCTATTCATTCAATATAGTTAAAAAAATAAATTTCAAATATAAATATAATTTTATTTAAATAAAAAAAAGTTATAAAGACAGGTGAAAAATTTTTCGATAGACGTAACGAAACCCAAAAAGTTTGATAACTCATTTCAGGAAAAAAATCATAAAATACGAAATATGATTTATACATCAAAGACCGAAAATGTGAATAATCTTCAAAAAGACCCGGTACTATCGCGTAATCGTTTGAATTTTCCCGGGCAAAGTTTGCGGGCAAGAAAGCGATGCGCTTCGAGTTCGGGTAATTCAATTGGGCAATCACGTGCCCGAACATAATGCGGTTGCCACAAAAGTTACCGCTCGCTTTCATATTGGATTACTTTTCGGGATTATGCTGCATGTATTTCGGGTTATTAATCCCTGAAATACAAAGAAAAATCAAGATTTTTTCGAGGACAAAATAATTTTGTGAAAATATTCGACTTTTTGCGCGTTTTGTTCGCAATTGTGAACTTAAGATTAGTATATTTCCGATTGTTTGATACTTTGTCAACGTCGTTACTGTATTGAAGGACTTTCGAGAGTATTTCGAAATAATTATGTACTCAATTTTATCTTTTCAGATGTACTGTCGATGAGAAGGAGGAGTCAAAATCATTTGAACAGATCAAGAGCATCACTCGGGTCCGAGTTAGATTTATCAAGAAGGGCCAGAAGAAGAGACCTCAGAGGAAGGTACTAAACATTTTCCTATATAATCCTAGAACTTATTGGTCGTTATTTTCGTGCGTATCTCAAGGATAGATTTATGCGTTTTCGAACGACACATTATTTATGATGACCATAAAAATAAAAATATTACGTAATAAACATATCGATGGTCATAATAGAACCTAATTCTATATAAAAATATTGAATTTTTCTTAACGAGTTGAAGTGAAATATTTCGATCAAATTGATTGGAAGTAAGAGCTTTAAATGGTAGCTTTTGATTTTGTCATTTTCTTTCATATTTGTTTTTTAAACGAGACTAGATAAAAAAAAAGTATTTTCACTCCTTTGCGCAATCAATCAATTTTGACGAAGGCAAACTTTCAGCTCGACCGATTATATATAATATTTATTACTTTATTTTATATTATATTATATTATATTATGAAAACGTATAAAAGGGTGATTAGGGGACGGGTATAATTGATATAATGAGGATTTTGTAACCGTCAACTTTTACCAGCTATCGCCGTATTATTGCGTTGATCTCTTGGATTTAGATTAAATCCATCGTTTCTCAAAGGGTTTGTGGTATGCCATGGATTTGCATTTTCAGAATACAATGAAATCTTCTACAATATTATTTTTTTCTTAGAAGCTTCTGAAAATTATTTGGTTTTTTTTATCAATTTATAATTAGAGATTTAACCGTTTGCTAAGGATGATTGATCTTAAGCCGTTCCTACGATTATATACAAGAACAGGTATTGATATTCAAGTTATTTCAAATGAAAAAAAGGGGATCATTCTAACCTGGACACAGCTTTTACTACCTCCGAAGAAATATTATAGTAAAGCAACCAAACGACAATAACTACATATTAAGATAAATGATTGCAATTATAAATTACACAAATATTCAAAATTGACCTTTTTGAAAATTGTTTATTTGAAAGGTATCTATAATATATTAGGTAACTTTTTAGTGCCGAATTCGAATATGGTTTTTGTTTTTTACTATCATGTAAGGTTTTCTAGATATAAGAAAGACAAAAAAAATCCTTTTTTATCGAAATTTTGAGTTTAAAAAAATTATAACTTATGAACATGGCACTCAATCAAAAAATTCCTCGATTATATCGTAGATAATATTATAAAGAATTATTTTTGTAAATTTTAATAAAATCGGTTAAGTATATCTTGAGATATCTTGTACAACAGATTTTCAAAAGAGAGTCGTCTTTAATGCCTCATCTCCGTCATTTTTTATGTATTTTTTATTCGTTAAAATATTCATAAAACTATTATGTATATGTGTAAAACAAAGATTATTCTATATACGTAAATGCGTATTCTATATACTATATGCGTCAAAAAAAATGTTTATTTTTATACCCATTTTTCCGATTGGGAAGGTAGTATAAATAACCCCATAAAGATTTGAAAGAAAAGATTTTGAAAAGTAAACTACTCTTTTAGTACTACAAGTACTAAATAACGTTTAAAATGACATTGATTCACATTTTACTACATATTTTTGATAACTATCCTCAAGTAAAGTATTATATTATAGATGCCGAAAGTGTGAATTTTACAATAGCAGCTAGGTAATTGTGTAGCATTTATTAAGATTTCGAAAAAACCGTACGTGATAGATTTTTCAAATTATTTTTCCTTTAATTTGCACCTCAAAATCTATAAGAAATCATTATTCAATTTCAGAGAATTTTATCCATGCATACCTATGTTACTAATCTTGAAGCGAAGGTGAAGATTTTCTTGGCCACTGGTTATTATTCCAGACGCCCTCAAAACAATGAGTGCTTTGTTCCTGGCCACCATTCGTTATGCCGGCGTTCTCGAAATGCTCATAGCTTTCGATGAATGAGGTGAAGTGATGATGAAAATGTTCTTGGCCACCAATTGTTAAACCGACATCCTTGGAATGCTTACAGATTTCGATAAACGAGGTGAAGCAATAATGAAAATGCTTTTGGTTACCGGTTATTATTCCAGGTATCCTCGAAGGGTTCACGATTGCCCACCGTTGGAAAATGCTACTCCTTATAAGACATATTGCTCTTCCTATTTTCTTTCCACCACTTGGAGTCAACCAATTAATCAGTAATAGGGATGTCATTACCGATAAACTGGCTTACTGGTAAACGACCCAAAGAAAAGTTTGGTAATTTACCGGTAAATAAAGCCTTTTTTTCGTTTCGAATATTTTTCAAACGTGTTGTTATTCTTTTTAGAAAATATTTTCCCGAATTTTTGGAAAAGTCAGTTATATGTATCAGTTATGTGTATTATACATATATTATGTAGCAGTAAACTCAAAGTCATTAGGCGAAGATTCGTCACGCTGTCAGATTGGAAACCCCATCTCGTCAATAATATTATATTAAGGGGTGACTTTTTTTATTATTCTTGATGTAATTATTTATCAAACTTGCGATGATTTAAATTATAATTGCGATGTCAAAATTTTTCCACGTTAAAAATTGAATAAAAAAATTATTATTAAAACTTTACTGCATATAAAACGAATCGCGACCTGAAAATAACAAACCCCTCAATAATTTTCTGAAAATATAACAGTAAAAATAAATTTACCAAAATCGTGATTAATTACATTAATTTTTCACAAAAGTGCTAGAATCTCACCCAAATAACGAATGATCTTCGAATACAAGCATTCATTTGTCACGCGGCTTAATTGTCTCCTTTTACTTTGACTTTCGGTCCGAGATTTATAGGTTATAGATCCCACCCAAAGATTGAGCCCTGGATTTTTTTTCTAGCGCTGAACCTTTGAAAAATTATCGTCTATTCTCCCTCCCTGAAAAAAAAAGTGGAGGAAGCGAAAACGGGGACGTCGCTCAGTGTGGGGTCAGAGTGTGACTGATTGCAATTCGGACAGATTGCAAATTTGTCAATGCGAAATTTCGCCGTTTTGTCTTCCCTGGCCAGAGGTATATAAATGTGTGGGCATTTCTGGATCGTTCGATAGGATTGGATCCGTTATAGTTAAAGGTTTTGTAAAAAAGACGCGAACATTTGTTTCGGCGGGACTGTGAAAAATGAGCAGTGTGAAAACCGATCTCATCCAAAATGTTTACTTTGATCTAATAATATGATTATTTGAATATTTTAAAAATTGAATTACGTGTTCAAGAGAAAATATTATTATATTATGGAATAAATACATATGTTTCATGTTTTCAATGTGAGTACATTTACTTTAAAATACTCACATACTCATCTTGACAAACGTGCTCGTAGATTTTGCAACAGTGTTGTGTGAAGTATGTCGCTTTTGCGGTTTTGACTACCAAACGATTCTGTTGAAACTGCGCACATACGTATTATATTTCTATCTCGTAATATTGTATTAGATGTACATAAGTAATTATGTAACATGGGTAAATAACTTTGTGTACGCGAGCGCAAAAGAACAATAAAATTTTGGTAATTTATCATTAATTTTTGAAGGCTATTATAGGAAAAACCATTCAATAACTTCTAGAAAGTATCAAAAATATACAAAAATCTTCAATATAACAAAATCTTTTTTTTTTTCTAATTAGCAATGACTTAAATAGTTAGAATTTTATTTTATAAAATAACACACGTAGTCTTTTTAATGACAACTAATAAAATAAGTTGAAAATTTTTCCTTTAAGAGATACAAGTTGTGTTAGTTACAGTTGAATAATGAAACGATATCGTACGCAAATGGTTTCAAGTCAACAAACACGCTCATACCCATCTAATAACCACATTTATAAGCATTCAACCTATTAGCTTCACCGATATAATCCTTTTTAATTTCACAAACGGTTATAGACCAACGCAAAGCAAATTACAAACTACGAGACTCATCACTTAACTTCCAAACCGATACATAAAAAAAAACAAACTGTTAACCACGAATATTTACAAAATTAAAACGAAAATCACCCCAAATACCAAATAAACCGTTCCATTATACGTAACTAAAAGCACACAAAACGAAATATCCATTTCATACAATTAGTCTTGAAAATCGAGTAGACGTTGGCCACCACTGGACTGTACATTGTGTGAATTTGTTCCAGGTTAAAGCTGGCCACAAGTCTGGCTATGGCAAGCAGTGGCGAAGCGCCCCTCCTGGGGGCTCCGGCCAACACCCCCGGGCCCCCGAATCACCTGCCCCCCCTGCCCAACGACAAGTGAGTGCATGCGTTTTGTATATACGTACCTATATACAGTCGTCTGTAGATTCATAGTAGAGTTCGTATTGAGTAGATTTTCTTTGGACAGTTGTTTTTGATGAGTTGGTAGTTTTGTTCTTTTGTCAACTGAAAATTTGAATGAATTGTTACTTTTTTAACCAGTGAACGATAGCTTATTTATATGATTCCTATTAGAATTAAATAGTACAAAGGTGAGTTTTTTGTGTATTTGATGGGCGGTAATTCAAATTAGTGAATTTAATCAAAACTGTCTCTTACATAATCAAAATCATAACATTTTATTCATCGGTAGAATAATGTGTTTCAATATTTTATTTTTATATAATACAAATATAGTGGCTTGTAACTGGCGTTACTTGAGACTCTGAAAATAAATTGTATACCGATCGTCAACATTTTTGTCGATAATTATTGTCACAATCGACCGCGATGCTGGCACATTATATTATAACTTGTATAGCGATCGATAGAAAATCTGAAAAAAAAAGAAATATGAAACGATATTAAAAAAAACTGAATGCTTACTTAGTTTCTCCGGTTTTCAAAGCACATTCTTGCCAAATTTAGTGAAGATTCGTCTATCGGTTTAGAAGTTTATTGGATAAATACATACATACATACATACATACATACATATACATATACATACATACATAACATACATACACCGTTTGAGTTTTTAATATATATATGTATATACATATAGATAGATAGATGTAGACATACCATACTATCACTCGATACGATTTGCCCATTCACATTTTTTTCAATTTCATATATTATATTAAAATCAACATTTATCTCTGATTTTATTTCAATACTGTCTATTTCTTCACAAAAACAACAATAAAATCGGGAAACCCTCCATTAAATTACAAAAAAAATGTTAAACTTCCCTCTCATAAAATTCAATTTAATTCCAAAAATCATTCACAATAACGAATATAAACCAAATAAACAACCCGAGATTTTACCGCTCACACACACACACACACACACACACACACACACACACACACACACACACACACACACACACACACACACACACACACACACACACACACACACACACACAGTCTTCGCGAAATTTTCGTCCACCTAATTAAACGCATAAATCGAGAGACAACCGCACTTAAGTTCTCCCTTATACCGGCCCGGTGCGTATACCCGTTTCTCTTTCTCGCCAACTTTGTCTATCTCTCGCACTCCACCTGTGCGAGATAAACACGGGAGTCGTGAGGTGCTGAAAAGACAGGATATTCGAGGCTTTCGACACTTTAATAACCTTATCCTGAAATACGAGCCTCGGCGGGGAAAAAATGAAGAGAAAATGCTTTTTGCGACACATATGTACGTAAAGGTGGAGAGCTTACGCGCTCTTTGTCTCACTCTCCCTCCTTTTTCGCATTTTGCTCTCCTCATGTGTTTTCTCCACGTGTGGATGTGCGAGATTTGTTTTGGAGTCTTTCGGTCCTTTTTGGAAATCTCCACTTGCTCGTCATATTCATGAGAGGTTTTTACTGTCGCCGATATCGATCCGGTGTTTTTCATTTAATTTTAATTGAAAAATTTCGAATGAAATTTACGATTTTATGAAATTCAAATTTTTTTAATAATATTATATTTCTCATATATGATATAATAATATCGCATTTCATTGGAACAGATTATTTTTCCTGTGGGACCTATAAAGCTTCGATGGTATCTTTATAGTGAAAATTATATTTAGATATAAATTTTAATTATTTTATTTAATTAAAAGCAATGGTCGAAACACGTGTTGAATTATTATAGGACGTCGCTAGGAAACTTTCCGTTTTTCAAATATTTAAATCGGTTTTTTCATTGGTACGCAAATATGATTATATTTTTTTAACATTCTCTTAACACACGACGGTCGTTAATTAATATTAAAGCACACCATTTGCTTACTTTGTTAATTATTAAAGTAGAGCCTTAAGTAAAGCCTCTTTGCAGGCGGATTAAGATTTTAAACTTTTTTTACGATACGAACTGTTCTTTTATGAATGCTTTGATACCTAAAATATACGTTGACCGTGTTACGTCATATTAAGTTGGAAAAAACGAATTTTCCTTTTCATGAATTAATTTAAATAACGAGGATATTGCCTTATTTAATTTACTTTAATGGAGTTTGTAATCGTGTTTAATTAATAAGTTATTTGACGTCCATGCTTGTTCGCGTGTCGCCGACTTATGTTCGAACTGTCACAATGATGCGTTGTTTTCTCGTATAATAATAAATAATTTCAATAAAAATATTTTTTATTTTATTTATAAATACGTATTTAGATTCAATTTATTTTTCAAAAACTTGAATAATTTTATCTTTTAATGAGATGGTTATTCCGAGAAACGGAATCCTACACAAATTCTACTAGGAAATCGGAGAGACAAAATTCGAAAACTTCCGAGAGCCTCTATGAAACTAGCGCGCACAGGAAACTGCAATAATAGTGTCGAATTGCAGATTTGACTTTCAAAGGGTCCAAAAGTGAACTAGTGCATCAGAAGACCATAGCTGGAGGAAAGTTTCACAACGGTTAAGTGTCCAGCGGAAAGTTTCGTCTGTCGCATGAATAATTTAACAGACGAACACTTGACGAACTTTGGTTTGTCTCGAGACAAAACGAGACATCCCGGACACGACAAAAAGGAAAGCGAAAAGAAAAAAACGAAGGCAAAAAATCCCCGGAAAAAATGATAAACTCGACACGGCGAAAGTTTTCGGCCGCGATGAACTCGAGTGCTTACTTTCGCGGGGACACGTGTTGATTATGAATGATGGACTTTTCTCGAAGAATTAATTAATTATCTGAAGTTTGAAAAGTATCATATTTTTTTTAACGATATATTAATGATCATATAAATAAAATTGACTTATTAATTTCTAATTTTATCAAAAAGATCGGCTCCTGTCGATCATCGTAGTTAAGTGATGAGTAGCATCGTTTTAAAATTTGTGTGATTTTTTTTTAATTTCATTCATATATTTGCATCATAAATAAATACAAATTCAATATTGTAATTAACGAAATTTTCATTTATAAGATTTCAAAATATAAAATGATCACAGAAAAATAATTTCGAATGCTTAAAGGTTTAAAAATCAATGAAATCCACCCCGAACGATAATACTGTAAAAATCCGTTCATTGAAAAGCATCAGCTCTGAAAGGATTAATTAAAAATAATCTTTTATGCCGACATTGATATTGAAAAAGATTATTTTACAAAAATAAATTTATTTCACATGTATGCTGTCTATGTAGTGGGTGGCAGAGGTTTTATTGAAATCGAATATCGGCATTTTGGTGGGCGGGAAAAAGGGCGAGCCGGAAACATCGTCTGTGGGCCAAAAATTCGTCCTTAATGGACGGGCAAACAAAACCCTGTTGATTGAGGCTCGACGAAACGCATAGAGCGGGAAAAAAAGGGACGAAATATTTAAGGGCCAAAGGGAGAAGGAGATATAAGTCAACCCGCAGAGAGAAAGTGAAGAGCAGACATCGGCAAAAGGAAAATGAGAGAAAGAGACTCAGACTCTGGTGACAAATTTGACACATTTATTACTATGTAAATTGAGTCATTGTGTTACAAGGGGATTCCAAATTTTTGCTGACGACACTAAAAAAATATATAATTTTATATTACGTGTGTATTATGGTACAAAAAGAAACCATGAAAACGAGGTGCTGTTGTGTATTTATTTTTTCTCCGTTTTTGTTTCGTTTTTTTTTTCAGTGTCATTTTTTAAATGCTTTTGTCTTTTTCACGTAGAATTCCGCAATCTAAATTTACATTTATTTGCCGGACGTGTTTTCATCTTCGTCATGTTCACTATTTAATATTAAAATGACGTTGCCCCATTTATCATACAAGATTTTTATTTATCCGGACAAATATATGTATTCCTTCAAAATTACAACATTGATGATTTATTGCAACAAATATTTTCAATTCTTTAGAACTCATACTCTACAAATGCAGGATATAATTTCAATGATTTTTTTCTATTATGAAATATAAAATACAAACATAATTAATTCTCCAGGCAAAAATGTACAATACAAAAGAAAAACTCCAGAAATAAATAAAACAAGAGTCGTAGCTACATTCTTTCAGGGACAAGCTTAATCAGCCCTAGGGCGAGTTATCGGACGTTTTTGAATAATGCACGGGAAGGCCCTTAATTAGGACAGGGACGTCTTAAAGTCGTTAGGGACCGTTTTCAGCGGATCCGACAACGATAAATAATTCCTGCAGGTGCCCTTCCCGCCCAAAGACGACCCTTTCCTTCAGGGCAAGCAACAAGCTGAAAGGGAAAGATTATTAAATCCGACGGCTGCTTAAAACGATTAATACACACCTGTCTATTTATATATGCTGACGTTTAATTATAATTTTTGAGTCTTGATTTTTTTGTATGGATGGCGTTATTATATCTTATATGCGAAGATTTTTCCCTATTGATCTTCAACTATTTGATTTTTATCTTAGTGAATGATTTTGAATTGTATTTTTTTACAGTAAACGCCGTAGTTCGACACCTGGTAGAAAGTTTGGTCCATCGTGGTCATTCGTATTTGACCCCGCTGGACGTTTATGCTACTATTGGTCAATGGTTGTGTCGTTAGCCTTCCTGTATAATTTTTGGGTCATCATTTACCGGTTTGCCTTCCAAGAAATTAATGGTAAGTACTAAATTTATTATATCTATAAATCTTATATAATATAAATTTTGTGAAAATATTATACGAAAGACATCCTTAAAACTTCCCTTCTCGTGCGAAAACGCTCGTATTCTGCGTTAAAAATAATAAGTTGAAATAAATTCGTATTACTTTTTGACTAGAAATCACGTTATGGAACGTATATGGCTTAAAACGAGGCCATAATGCGCCCCAGAGTGATTGATATTACCGACGGGTTTTCCAATTTTCACGCTTTCGGCGGGATTTTCACATCCCGGATAAGCCTTAGATTAGTATTCACATTTAAATTGAGTCCCGTTTTCCCCGCTGAAACTATTCGATTTTTTTCCTCACGTAAAAAATGGCTTTGCTTTCAGCTTTCTCTGTGAGTTCTTTTCGAACGGCGGGAAAAATTAGCGTAAACGCTTCCGCAAAAATAAAAAAAAATTGGGAAATAATTTGTATGCAGAAAATGAGGGGGAAACTAGAGTCTAGAGTGATTTTCTTTTTTGTGCTTTTCGCGGTTTTTACTCGCTTTCAAAAGAAGTTATGACGTAATTAGTTCAGAATAAAAGTCTATTGTTTTTTATGTCTGAAGCGTATCGTGAAAATTTAAAATTAATTTTCAACATGGTTGCACATAGGGTTTATGCGAAATTCAACTTTTGATAAAACCCGTTTTTGAGGGTGAATTTTCCATAAAACCGGCGGAAATCGGTTTTCGAATGTTCATATTAAAAAATCCAAAAAATTGTTTAGGTTTTACATTTTTTCAAATTAATCATGTATGTTATTTTGTAAATTTTGCTGACTTGAAGATTGTACTGTTTATGTTAAATTCAGGACACATCAAGTATCACTTCAAATAACTAAAAATTATAAAAACATAAATGATCTACATATAATAATATTTAACCCTATGATAACATTGATCGCGGAGTTTGTCTGTAAAAACAGAATTTTTAAAACTGCACATAATTGGATACTCTCATTTTCAAAAGGCTATCCTTGCAAATTCATACACTTATTTTTTACAGTACTTTCATACAATCTATGATTTTATTTTTTTTTGATCTATGGCAAGGATGGCGAATCTATGGCAAGCGTGCTAAAGATGGCACGTACAAAAATTTGACTGACACGCGAAGGATTTATTAAGCGAAACATTTGATATGAAAACGTAATTGGAAAATAGTCAGTTAATTGATGTCAAGATTTATAATGCATTAATAATGCAATAATTGTATTGTTTAATTTGGGTAAAATCAAGCATATCTTTTAATCGATAAAATTATTGAGAGCTTTTTCGGCCGTTAAAATTTCCTTGGCACGTCTGATACTCGGTAAAAAATATTTAGAAATTTTGGCGCGTGAACGAAAAAAGGTTCACCATCACTGATTTACGCCATAGACTGAAACAAGTTATTTTCATGAATCTGTTTTAACAATAAGCTTGAAACTGAAAAAAGCGGTGAGTTTACGATTTACTCTTAATTGTTTTCGAAATAACATACAAACAATGTATTATTTTGAAAGGCATCTCAGAACCGGTATAAAAAGCAGGTAGAATTGTCTCTCATCGCTTTTGTCACTTTCCGGCTCATATTGGCAAAATCTACTGATTAAAAAATGACCTGCATGAATGGGGATGGTTAACATTCAAGGTCTTTTGAAAAATACATAAATATCGTAATTATCCGTCCAGTTTCGAATGCGCTTGCAATTAAATAGCGGTTAGAATTTGTGTTTCCCTTATGTTTTGTGCTAGTTTTTGGCTGGCATTGTATTCACAGAAAAAATATTTATTACTCTGAAAACGAACGATTGACGAACGATAAAATGAAATTACTTATTTTAAATTACGAATTAGTTAATTATTTAATTTTTAATTTTTATGTAAAATGAAAGCCGGATTTTTCAGAGCTGAAAACCGATTGTCGAAGGTTGGAAATTCAGCCAAAAAGTCGGTTTTTCAAAATCGACAATACCTAGCTTGCACGATATGAAATTCTTGCATTATGATATACACTCTATGTTCTTTTTTCACGGAGGTTACGTTCCAGAGACTACAGTGTAAATATAAAACCGTGTAAAAAAATGTATGGTGAGCATACAAAAATTGGAGATAGGTTCCATCACTATATTTGTATAGAACTTTCATCCAAATGTACTTTATAAAAAATGTGCAATGTGAAAAATTTTTGCCGTGTAAAATCGTCAAAAAACATCGAAAATTTTTATATAAAAACTATAATTACATACATATAATTATATTAATATACTGGCCTGCATCGAATCTTACCATTGTGGTATAATAATAATAATAAATATTTTTATTATTTTTATACCGTGTTAAAGTGAAAAATCCGTATAAAAAAGTAATCAGTTCATCTTCCTTGAACTGTGTTATTTCGGAACCGTGTAAAAAGGAGGATTAGGTGTATTTTCATTTTTGATTGAAATATTATATTACAATAGAAAATATTTAAGTGTATAGATTTATATTTTATATTTATTATTTATTATATTTATTATATTTTATATTTATTATATTTATTTTATATTTATATTTTTATATTTATATTATATTTTATATTTTCATGTATAGATTTAGCTCGAGTATCTGAATGAAAATTATTGGAAAATATATTATATAATATGTATATCGAATTTTTCACTTTAGTTCTCCTATAAAATATACTAATGAGCGCGTCGTTCGAAAATTTTTTCCCCTTTTCCACTTAAACATGAAAACTTGTTTTAATCTAATTTTTATGCAGTCTGTATTTAATTGGAAGAGTTTCTCTTAGTCATTTTAGTATTGAATTTCAATATAGCGAACGAAAATCGACTCGGACTTTTCACGGTAATAAATTTATACAACTTTTCCTATTTTCGCGCCTTTTAGGTTCTCTCAGCTCGAAAATAAACATTTATTTTTATACGAAACTTAATCAAATGTATAACGGATATTATAATCAAAGCGTTAGAATAAACACTCTGGGAAAATATAAAACAGTTATAATTTTAAATTTCAATAATGTAGTTAAAATAGCATTATTTTTGTAAATTTCTCCGTCGCATACAAATTCGATACGTATAAATCATTTTTAGATTAAAATTAACTCAAGACATTGAAACTGAACTGTAATTAAAAATTTAGTGCAAATATAAGATCTATAATTTATCCTCGTATCCATTTTTAATTTAGCAAAAACACATTTAAATCCCAAAACAATATGAGTACTTCCAAGTAAATACACATCAAACTCTAATTATAATATAACGAGCGGTAGGCCCGATGTTATAACATCGCACGCGTGATTTGAGGAAAAATTTTGAAAATACAATATAATGACAGTATACTTACCCGTTGAATATAGTTGAAAATGTGAAATGTTTATTTAATTTATTATATAAAATATTATAGAATATTTTGTAGATATTACAATATTTATTTTAATTTAATATTAATTTATCTAATAAAGCATAGATTTCCACATCACCCAGGAGGTACTATGCTTTACATTTTTTTAATGTGGGAAAATTGCCGAATTAAATTTCGAAGTTCAAAATCATTTTCCTTGTTCACCAGATCTCGCGCTATCAGATTTTTATTTGTTTATGTTCTTGGAGCATTCACTAAGGGAAAAAAAGTCAACAGGGTGAAAAATTTAGAAAACCATTTAAATTCATATTTTGCATCAAAGCCATATTTTAGAAAAAAGGAATCGAAAAGCTGCCTAATAGATGGCAGACAGTCCTAAATAATGATGGCGATTATATTTTATAATTACTATATGCCCGTAAATATATATGAATACATTTTTATTATGTTTAAAAAAAATGGAATTTTTTTCCGGTACCCCTAATATAAATTTTTATTATATTTAAAAGAAATGGATTTTTTTCCGGTACACCTAATATAATAATCAAAAGAAAAATTACTTAAATTCAAATGTAAAAAAAATATTTATAATTCAAATTCAAATATTATAATTCAAATTCAAATAAAAAACAAAAATTTCCAATTTCGAATAGTGCATAATTTTTAGCGTGAAAATGTGAACGCTGAAATAGTCCTTAACGCACATTGGCAAAGGATGTAATTCAGTGCATAATTTCTAGCGTGACCCCACACACACAGACAGACAGACAGACAGACAGAATAGCGCTATTATTATATGGAGGATATATGACTGTGTAAATCTAAACTATTCGTCCCATTTTCTATATTTACTCATTATAATTTTCCACTTCCATACATTTTTTCTATCTAACAAGTGCTTAAATTATTATAACCTAAGCATACAGAGATTCTAAAATAACGTTTCCACCTAATTATAAGTGAAAATTTTATAGCATATTTCAATTTATCTTTTATATTCGATCGATGTGATTTTTTTCTTATAAACATTATTTAAATTCGAACTAAAATATTTTACGATCATAAAATATTTTCTAAAGATGAAATCTTGATAATATGTTTTTCCTCAGAGTATTTATTCAAAATATAATAGTATTTCACTATCACATTTCTTTTCTATACTTAATTCACTCGAACTTAAATTTCAAATCAATTCCTACGGATAAAACTTCGATGGTGCAGTTCTGTCTTAACTAGTTTTCCATTTCCTGATTAACTTTCAAACTTTCTCTACATCTGGAACTTTCAATTCATACAAAATAAAATACATCAATACATACTTCAAAAATATAAACCTTCACCAAATCACATAAGTAATTCTAATAGGCCATTCTATTAAGATCATTTTCTCCCGTTTTATTCATTGATCCTTCCCATCCGAACCCTCAATTTATTCAAGCTCGAACACACCCAGATCCTATTACAATGCTTCAACCTACTTTCAGGTGAAACTCTGATAGTGTGGTTCTGCCTGGACTACCTATCCGACTTCCTTTATCTGGCCGACATAGTGTTCCACTTCCGCACGGGTTACCTCGAGGACGGCGTGCTGCAGACGGACTCGGGCAAGCTGCGCAACCACTACATGAACTCGACCACTTTCTACATCGACTGCCTGTGCCTGCTGCCCCTGGACTTCCTCTATCTGTCAATAGGCTTCAACTCGATCCTGCGCTCCTTCCGGCTGGTCAAGATCTACAGGTTCTGGGCGTTCATGGACCGTACCGAAAGACACACCAATTATCCCAATCTGTTCAGGTCGACGAGCCTCATCCATTACTTGCTCGTCATCTTTCATTGGAATGGTTGTTTGTATCACATCATTTATAAGAATAACGGATTCGGTAGTAAAAATTGGGTGTATCATGACAACGAGTCTACCGATGTGGTTAAGCAGTATTTGCAGAGTTATTATTGGTGCACGCTAGCTTTGACTACCATTGGTGAGTTATTTATATATTTTTATATTATAAATATATATATATATATATATATATGTATATGTATATGTATATATATATATATGTGTGTGTGTGTGTGTGTGTGTGTGTGTGTGTGTGTGTGTGTGTATGTATACGTATATGTTGCAAATAAGTTGTTATAACAAAAATTAAGTCAAATTGGTTTAAGTTGAGATAGGTTAGGTAAATTCAGTTTTGAAACTGCGAAACTATTTATTACAATATGAGATGAAACTTGGCTTACCCTTAAGGCTTTTAAACTTGGTTGTTATTAAAATTAAACAAAATAATATTGATAGTATGTAATATATGTATAAACAATGAAACGAAATTAATTATATTAAAACTTAATGTTTACACACAAAAAGACGTCATTAAACTCGATTTTTTTTTCATGAGTTCTCATTTTCGAATCCCATAAAAATATAATCACGCTTACTATTGAGACTTTTCCAATATACACACAAATCGAAGTACATATTTTCATTAAACGCACGAAATTACTTATCGATTTGAAAAAAAAATGAAATTTCTAGAGCGAGTACGTAATCTGAGCAAAATAATTTATTCCTTAATATCCGGAAAAGTTATTATCGTACATTTTCACATTTTGAATACGCTGAAAAAGAAAGAAGATAAAAAACATAAACAGAAATAATTTGTCGTGCATATACAGAAAAAAATATATTAAAAAATAAGTAAATATAATAAGACACACTGCCGTAATTTCGACACTCATTATACATTAACGGTTGAAAATGTATAATATTACGATATTCGACTTTCGGACAATTGCGACTTAGCATAAATTGATTTTCAGCTACTCAAACTTTTCATTCAATTTGCATAATTACATTTTTCAGGTTTTCCACTCGTCGCGCAATTTATATACGAATTCCAGATCGTGCTCAAAATACGAGCGTGAGCTCATATCAATATTTAAAATTATTTGAATATACCAGAATGAAATTCTTATCATTAAATTCATTAAATTTTCCATCATTAGCTCTATAATTAACTGAAAATAAAACTATTTAAAGAAGATTGAAATTTTCAAATAAAGAAAATAAAAATAGTGAAAGTAAAGCATTTATTTTTTATGTATAAGTATAATCTTCATCGAACCTGAAGTTAAATTAATTTTCTTTTCTATAATCTAGATCTATAATAGATTGTTAAAGCTTTATATTTAATTAAAACTTTGTTTCTAAGCATAAATTATTATCGGTCGCAATTAATCTAACTCCAAACTATTGTAATACATTGTGTTACAAATACATGAAGAAGTTTTATCTATAAGCCGCATGTGCGAGCACCAAAATTTCTATTAAACCCTTGATTTAACCATGTTAAAATCACATTGTTTTATATAACCAAAAATTCGATTAAACAAAATATAACATATGTTGTGTTAAAATGAATTCATTTATAAAGAAGAAACTAATATTTATTTAAATTGTTGGTTTCGCAGGTGACCTTCCTAGGCCTAGAAGTAAAGGCGAATACATATTCGTGATAGTGCAATTACTATTCGGATTATTACTTTTTGCCACTGTCCTAGGACACGTGGCTAATATTGTCACATCTGTCAGCACCGCCAGAAAAGAATTTCAAGGTATTTACAAAATTTATTACTTAATCAAATAATCCATATATTGATCAAATCAAATTAACTTCAATGATCTGTGCATTCTTAAAAACTAAACTATGGAAATATAATACATATATTTTCATCTTATTGATACAATACTATAGAATTGACAATGAAAACGTTTAAAGTTAAGTGACTTATAATTGGATCAATATATGAATAATTAACTTAGACAGTTGTCGACGAATTAAAGCGAAGATTTCAATGTTAAAATAGTTCGAATAGTAAAATAGTGGAAAAACTCAACTTTCCGACATTGTTGGCCGGATTCGAACCAACTGCACAATCGGCCCGCCAACTTTCGCGCAATACAATGAAATTTTAATACGCACATAAAATATATACGTCCAAATTGAACATATGCGCATGATATATAATGTATAAATATGATATTCAACTCGTCGTCGTACAATTTATCACGATGAACCGGCGTTCGCATTCATGCCGAACGAGAGCCGAAATATTGCGTTTTATGACCGTTTTTACGTCTCTGAATTTGCATATATACATATATACACATACATATATACGCATACCCATATTTACGTATAAATCGACACATACGCTGAATATCAGTGGTGTTCAAATGTTTCAGATCGGGTTTTAACCCTCCGTTACTCACGTTCACGTGGCGTCTACTGGACCCCAATGAATATAATTTTAGTGAATAATTTGTAAAAAAATGTTTTTATTAAATAATTCCTAGTGATGAGATTTAATTTATGGATATAATTCCAAAACTAAGCATGATAAAAGTTTTAGATGGTGTGATATTTTTTTTTATTTCAAACAAAATTTCGTGTTCGCGCACGTGTTCGTGTTCGTGTTCATCTCCGCAATCATAGAAGTTAACAATATGCGTTCACAAAATCGGTTATGAAATTGAAACAAATTTATTCTGTACAAATATTTTTTACAGACTAAATCATAAAACTTATTAGAAAACTGAAAAAAAAGTTTTTTAATACCTACTATCTTAGGAAAAAAACTCCGGTCTGTTTTCAGTTTGATCAAAATTTAATATTATTTTGTGAATTTCAAAAATGTCATTCAATATTGATATAAATTTTTTCAACAAATGATTGATTAGTAACAAAAGGGTATATAGAAAAAATGCTTTCTAACTTTTTTGTTTTCATCCGCAGGCATCTAACAGACGCCACGCGAGTAACGGAAAACTAAGTAAAATGATGAAATTATTTGTATAAAAAGATTTATATGGTTTGTAAGAATATTTTTTGACGAAATATTTCATTAACATTCAAATTTTCTAAACCTCCAACTATTGCAAAAGCTACTTTTCATCTCGAACATAACACATGTAGATCGCATATGACAACACAAACAACTCCATAAAAAAACATAATCCAACTCCAAAAAAATCAATTTCCCGAACCTCAATTTGAGAACCACAACCATTTAAGACAACACACACACACACACACATACAAGCTCAAAGCTCCTGCGTTTTCCACCGAGACTTATATGTGCGCAGCCTTTGCGCGCGATAACGCTTATGTAAACTTAAACTGGGCATATTAAATGCGGGAAAGTCCCGGGAGGCTTCGCAGATATTCTATACAATAACCGTTTCGGTGCTTATGCGATATACATTATATTTGAAGGGGGCACGCGATGAAAACATTTTGATATTCGCTGAAACAGCGCTTTCCACCAATTGTTCAGTCGAGGTGTTAATGCGGTCGTCGAATTGTTTTCGCAGTATTTCTATACTTATTTAGGGGTGCCATTTATCGGCCCGACAAAATAGCCCCTTATCCCGACAAAATAAATTGTATCACGATGGTATATGTAAATGCACGTCTTTAAAATGTTTAACGACCCTAAATGTGAAATTCACAACAGGATCGGTGGTCGCCCGTCAGTCGGGTTGCCAGTATCAAAAATAAATTTTGACAGAGAATTTGTTAAGTCGGCGGCCCTGCAAACAAACTAACAGTTGTCGAGAGGAGATACCAATGTATTTAATTTAAACTAAAAAAATGATACCTAAATGATAAAATGATAAAACATACCTAATCAGTAAAATTTTATAAACCTACCTATGCATATTGTGAAATATGTTTGTTCTCATATTTTTCAAACGATTAATAAATATTGATGCAATAGAAACAACATTTCATATGGAATAAATCATGCATATTTCGATTTTAATTATCAACTGTTGTTACTTAGTAACATTTCTTTGAATAACCGATGCGAAATGTCATTCAACTGTCAAGCACATCATAACCTACAAAAAAATGTAATAAGTCCAATTGTAAGTATTTTTCAACTTTTTTAAATTTTACAAACGCGTAATTAAGTAATTTTTAATTTTAAAATGGTTTTAATTTTATTTTGGTATAAAATAAACAGTTCATCAAGTCATAAGAATTTTTAATTATATTTTTGTTTCTGGCAACTCAGACTTGACGGGCGACCACCGATCCTGTTGTGAATTTCACATTTAGGGTCGTTAAACATTTGTCGTGAAATAAATTTTTACTGTCGTGCCAACAAATTTAACCCATTATTTAGAAAGGTTTTCATGGAAATTTGTCAAAAAAATTATAAATGTACATCTCATTTCTGTTGTTTACAGTATTGATACATAAATCGGTGGTAGTAATTTTATTCTAGAATCAATCTATTTCTTGATATTTATCGAGTTCGAAATAGTACATGTTAAGTGCTCGGTTTTGCGGAACCGTGTCTGAAACAGCGTTCGGTTCCCATAGGAGTCCTTATCGTGGAAACTCGTTGAACAATAACACGCTATTTCCTAGAACGACCTTATTATTGAACGGTATTATTATACAATATAAATATTCAATTTTGGAATAAATCGTTAAAGAATCGTTTTGATCGGTGTGTCGATTTATTATTTTTACAAAAGACGGTTTTTATAAGAAATATTATATTTTTCTCATATAAAGCCGAATAAAGTCCATTTCAGGATAAAACCTTTTTGATACCATTTTTTTTTAAAGGTACAATTTTTCGAAAAGTCTAATAACATCAAATGTTAAATTTAACTTAACCATTTACAAAACTGCGAATACACGTACTTAAAATTACCAATTACTTAAATACCATTATGGCTCCATAAAAAATTTAACGCTTTCCATTGCTTGAATTTCGAAAACTCATATAAACGCATCGATCCCAGTTTTGCTCCATTTAAAAATAGATATACACAGACTTTTTTTATTCCAAAATGTTGTTTATAAAGTTCATTTTGGGCGTGAAAAACTCGACAGTTTTCGCTCCGATGGTTTTGATGCTCCACTCAAACAAAATAACGTTCAATCATCGGCCTGTACTATTTCGTACTCAAATTTCCATGCGGTTCGTTTGCAAAATGATACCTGCACGTAAAATGTTTGTTTTCGATGTTGTCGATGTTTTTTTCTGAATTTTCCATGTATAAATTGCGCGTTTTGTGTCCGTCGGTGAATTTAAACGTTTCACACATTCGGAGGTGCAATTTTGAAACCCTTTACGTTTAAATTTTCAATTTACATTGAAGTTAATTGATTTTCAGCTCCACTGCGAATGAATAGCATCTATTATATGTTAATAATTGTTTAATTTGCGCCTATTATACTTAGGTTGACATAACAGTGGTTTAATTTGAATCAACACAATTACTAAAATCAATATGGTCATTAATGAATATAACATCTGAAATAGTGAAAACATTTTTGGATCATAAAATAATAAAAATGTAATATTTTGAAAATATTTAGCTTGTCTTTTAGCTGATCTCCAATCGCAGATCCCTTTTCACAACGGCAATTTTTTTTTTTTGCAACTATTATTACCATGCAAGATAGCCTTATCGCGAGCAATATAAGTGTTCTGATTCGCACGGTTTCAGATGCGAGATTTATGAAAGGCTCAAAGGTTTATTCTGGACAATCCTGGTCCGATGTTTGCTCGAGATATGTAACAGCAAATCGGCAGGACAACGAGGACCCAATATTGACAACGTTCTGCTCTGTTTACCACTATCGGTTACTGCACGTATTTTCCAACTTTGACCATCTCTTTCTCACCCGTTTACTTTGATCGTTTTGTTTCTCTCTCACATTTTCCTTTTGACTCTACGATTCTGTGAATCTCTAAATCAGTTCTGTGCAACCTTTTGTCAATCAATGCATGTTTATATGTGTGCAATCAATGATACAATTTCATTAAATACTAATGTTAATTCCTATTAAATACGACTGATATAACTCGACCAATTTATGAATGTGAGCATGTATAAATGTATAATCAATTCGAATCATCAAAATTCTTTCCATTCTTCAAAATTCAAATGAATATTTGGTATTATTCAATATGTACCGGAATGGTACATATTGAATAAAATATTTAACAAAATCGTACTCATATCATTATATATTGAAAATTTCCAATGTTATACTTTCTATGAAAAAGTTCAAAATTTTCTACATAATAGGATCGAAAATTAATCTAGCGAAAAGCACGTAATAATTGACTGGTTGAGTATCTCTTCTCTATTTAATCGTATCGAACAATAAACAGCGCTTTGGCCCCATTCCCTTTGGGAACAATGGACCGTAGACTCGATCTAGTGCAATTAATTATCCCGAAGGCTCTCAGTGTTTGATTTTACCGTGTCTATCCTTTGACTCGTTCCAATTTTCACGCGCCATCAAATATAAAAGTCTATACAAGAAGATACATAAAATTAACTTGTATATGAAACAAGATTATGTTCTTGAATTATACATTTTTATTGAAATTTTCAACTCGATATATAAAGCAAATATTTTGCTTTTAGCCGATCACTAGAACAAATCAATCCACTTTGTACTACAAGAAAAGTCCGAACCGGCGAACTTTTAAATTCTGATTTTCGTCTATACAAAGCACACACACACACACACACACACACACACACACAAGTTTTCGGCCGGGGACGAAGGAGCGGGTTCGTAGTAGTTCGGGTTAAATTGTCCGCAAACTGAAACACGGCCCCTATTGTCGCCGGGGCATATTTCTTCCAGTTAAAACAAACCCAAACTAACGGCCGGGAACATTCACGCGTACGTATTATAGAGGGTTATCTCTGTGTTTTGCTCTGTACAAAAATCTCCCTCTCTGTCTGTTTGTCTGTCTCTTTGCACTTTCTCTGCTTCTTTGCTGTTTTGTTGGCGCGCTTTTCAAACGGGCGCAGCTGCATTTCAATTGTTGCAAGGTTCTTTGATGTGTTAGCACAATGCATATTGTGCGGGCGTTGAATTAATGAACATTTGAAATGTCGACGGGTGATAGATTTAATAGGGCTTATATAATTCAAACAGTTTTCAATTAAAAACTCTGTTGTTCGTTCATCATATGAAAAGTTTTCATTGTTGAAAAATGGTCAAGGATATTTTTATGTCGTTAAAATTTTAGATGTTTTTCCTTATCGCGTGTACGAACCACGTAATAAGAGGAAGATATTATATCTTTTGGAAACTTAAATACTAAAACCATTCGTTGCCAAATGGTTTCATGCCAACAGTATGCGATTACACTAATTCACTGACCTCATCATATGTCACTTTACTTTAGTGAAAAAATTTAAGCAATTTCCATGAATAATATGGAAATTTAGATGTATGTGTACATTTTTTTTTCAATTACAAAAATTACGTTACTATCAATTAAAAAAAATATATTCTTATCAAGAAGCTAAATATTATACTAAAAAAATCTCTTGTCAAACTCCCCAAAATCCCCAGATTAGTCAAATCAGAAACCCGGAATCCCTAAATAACATTAATCACCACTGTGATTAATCTCAAGCTTCATACTGCAGCCAATATGCATGATCAAGACATTAAAGAACTGAAAACAAAAACCATCCCATCCCGAGCGATCTCCTACCAATAACACACAACCAAATCTATCCACTGCCCACACCACACACCGCTCAACTTCAGTTCAAACTCGCCATTATTTACCATACAAAAACCTCCAGCCCCACCATCCCAACCCCAGTTTCCGGGCATATGGACCCCGTTTTTGCCCGTCAACCCCCACGTTACCGTGACCTGCACGATCAAGCCAAGCTGCATTTTGACCCCATCCAAATACTGGTCTAAATATATCCCGGAGTGGCGCATGCGAACGATCAATATGGCTAAATATAGCCCGCGTGCCCTAGTGACCTGTAGGCCGCACGTGGCCCAGTGACGGTCATGGCACTGCACTTTACGTCCTTGCTCCCCCATTCATATTTTCGATGTGTACTTATCTTTGTCTTTGTTAATTTTTGTATGATTTTTTTTTATCAATTTATATATTATTTTTTGAATTTTATGATTCGAAAAATAATAAGATTTTTAACTGAAAATTTGAGGAAATTTTTTGATGAAGTAAGGGTAAAATCCCATAGTGAAAGTAAACCTGTATATATTTCATTCTGACGAATAAAATTCAATTAATTATAGAATGAGCAAATGTATTATAGATAATATTACTATTTCGATCACACTCTTGATACGCTTGCGCTCACGCCTCACTATGGGAATTTCACCATTAACTTTTAATATTTTTGTTTCTAATATATAAATATTTTAAAATTAGTACATTTTCCTAGATTTTTTATTTGATGGATGAAATTTGAATGTATCTTATTAAGTTTGATTGGTAGAACGTTGAGCTTGTGGAAGAAGATTGAAAAAAAAACATCATAATTTAATTAAAATATCTGTATATATAATATGTATGTATGTATGTATGTATGTATGTATGTATGTATGTGATAATGAAATTTGTTTGTCTGAAATAATTTAATGACCGAACTAATAACTGAAATAAAAACTCATTTGAAATTTTCAAAACCATATACACACATAATAATTTTAAAGATATATACATAATACAACAATTATTTCCAATATTAAAATTACATATTATAGACTCATCAATACCGTATATTTCAAAATTCAAGAATTTTCCCACATGTCAAAATTATACCAAACCAGAAACAACGCACCCTTAAATTCCATGAAACACACCAAAACTCACTTTACAAACGCAACAATAAGACCAAAACTCACGCTAAAAAACCCCCATTTTCCTCACCAAAATCGAATTTGAATAAAGCGTCGAATATATAATAATATAGAAGACAGCCGATAAGTTCTGACGTTTCGACGTGAATGGAAAACGCGCGATGGATAGCTCCAGATACTCGGATCGATTCCATCTTTAAAGCTCCGGTTTCGTCGAAAACACATAAAACGTCGACAGATTTCGGACGTTTCGTTCGCATAATCTCGACAACGTTACAAAAGGGGGCCGATATTCATCTGTCGATGGCGTACCGCAATTTATCTTTGAAATATAACAGATATTGGCATATCGTTTTTTGTTTTGTTTGAACATTTCAGATCATAGGTGTGCTAGCTCATGTGTGAATTCTTATAAGAAATCGTTGTTAAAAAATATTGATTTTTTATGTGTGAGTACTTCGAGCACGATCGTTTTTATTTTTATACAAATATTCTATTATATCTATAAAATGTTTTTCTCAGATATTAAGATAAAATCCGCTTGAAATTAATAACTTTGAAATCAAAAATGTTTTGAATCACTCTACAATGATATTTATTAAATTACGAGCACAAATTGCTTTCAATTCGCTTTCTAAGGGCTATTGTGATTCGACTTCAAAGTTTTTCAATAAATTTTTCCACTGCTGAAACGGAAGAACATTCGCTCTCGAATTTCAACGAGACTGAAAAATATCAAATACTCGCAAAAGAAATTGCCGAATAAATACATATGTACATATATTATATATTGAATTAATGAATTAAATTAATTTATAATGACATAAAGTTGTTTTTTACTACAAATTGTTAACGAATAACCCCAACAATTTGTTTTTTATTGAAATATTACATAATCCATCTATTCAATATTATAAAATAAAAAATATGTATTTATATTATAAATAAAATGGTAATTTTATATTAATAAAAAATAACACTAATATAATTATAACCATAAAATAAAACCATAATTTTATCGCTTTCGAATAGAAACATTCGTTGTAATCATCTGGAAAAAGTTTTCATATCGGAAACGTCCCGGCCATATTGCCCTGCTAATTCCCGCAAATTACGTCATTCGCAAATTAGAAATTATCGAATTTTAATAAAAAAAAAAACCGAAAAAGGTCCGAAACGGGAAACGAAATCGTAAATTTGGACGAAACTCATCGAAAGTCAACGGTGCCCGTAATAAAAGGCGCGCGGTTTTTCCAACGGCCGCCATTTTGTGCGTACATAGTTCTGTCGTCCGAGATTATTATGTAAATTCAACTGCACGGAATGGGTTCTAATTTCGCAGAACGACCGCCGAAATATTATAAGTTTTCCTTGTAAGATACGAATCAGAAACCGAAGGAATTTCGACCAAGTTATAGAAATAACTTATAATTTTTTTAATTAAAATTTCAAGCGGAACCTCAGTTTGAACAATACTGAAACTTTTTGTATGATACTCATACACAAAATTATATTTTCAAAATTTAAACTCATATTCAAATTTGCCTTAAAAATCCACAAAATAATAATTAAAACACCCCAAAACTATTGACTCGGAACGAGTTTGAAATTCTTCAAACTCGTCCCGAATTTGAATATTTTACTCAGCACAGGCGCAAAGTAACCCCTTTTAAGTTAAAAAGAAATCCTTTTCCCTTGTCATTTCGCATCTTCGCATTGCAATCTCACCGTGACACAATTTTTACGCAAATAAACGCGAAACGTGAGCGGCACCGAAACGACCTCGCAATTCTCATATGGGCAACGCGTAAATGTAAAACTTTTATTAGTCGAGGAATGAGGGGAGATGGGACACGGGGGTGGTAATAAAACGAGTTTAATTAAATGGAACTAGAAAACGTAAATTTTCCTCGGACTGTTCCCGAAGAGACAAAACTCCTCGGTAATTGCGCTTTATGAACGTGAGGGATCAATTCGAGTTTTATTAGCAGCTTTTTTTCTATATGACTTTTTGATTGAAAATATATATACGAATATATATACATATATATATATATATAAATAATATTTTTTATATTGATTATTATTTAGTTTTTAATTTAATATTATAAAATTCGGAATAAAAATTTCATTATATATTATATTTTTCCCATATAACCGATCAAAAAATGTATGTACATATTATATAATCTTTAAATACTAAAAAAAAAGTATTGTATAAGGGTTTTGTAAACAAATCTATTTTCTATCGAATTTTTATTAAAAAAACTTTTATTCGTACCTATGAACGTTCCGATATTGTATCGCAGGATAAGTTGCGCGTTATTTGGACTATTTCATTACCCTCGGGACTAGAAACCCTCAACATTAGCCCTTCTCTTTTATGTTTCTTAGGAAAAAATGCGTAGAGCAAAGGTTACAAAGAAGGTGGGCGAAAGTAAACCGCCTGCGCTCAAATTTTTGCCATTTTTGAAAAGACTTTGGATATTACGCTTTATTCCAGCCCTTCGCAGATTCAGCCCTTTCGCCTTTTACTATGCGAATTTACGTATTACATAAAATTCAGAATCTATTTACGCGTGTAATACACTCGGCTTATAGGGAAAATAAATTAGTATGTGTATAATTAGAAATTCGTTCAGTTTGTTAATTAAATTTGTAAATTATAATATGAAAGGAATCTTGTTTACGAATAAGTTCTGGAAAATTCACGTTTTTATTTTGAACTCTGGAACTAATCGTGATTTGGAAAATCATTTTTTATTAAGTTAGTTCAAGTTAAAGAAGCGTGATTGCATTCATCCATTAATTTTATTTTAACTCGCGCTATACTTTGGTAATTAGTATTATACATTCGGTAGGATCAAAAAGTCAATTTATTAAAAAAAATATTCAGATATAACTGACAACAGAATTTAAAATAAATCTGTATCCGATAAGATCGTATAAATTCAAATTTATTGCATTGATTTGGCACCATAGCAAAATTTACATAATTTCCACCCCAGAGTGTTCTTTTCACATTATTAATTCGAACGCGTCGTATTAATTATGCAACAATTTTTGACGTGCACAACCGCATGGAATACAAAATTTACGAGATTTCTCTTTTGAAGTTTTAAACTCTGATCCCCTTATAATTAATTTATATATAATTAAGTCTTTCCGCGTCGCGACTTCATTATTCTATCCGTTTTCTCTCAATTTTCTTCACTCTCACTCTCCGCCCCGTTTCCTCTCCACCATATCCTGAGTAGTATATCTGTACATTTTTTCCGGGACGTCCGGTGCACGTCGAGTTCGCCCCTCGGGATCTTATTGTGGTTAATCAATTCGCATGCGCGTCTCATCTCGAGTGCTCCTTTGATCGTCGCAGCAGACAGACAGACAGACAGACAGATAAACGGACAGACAGACAAATAGGCAGATATACAGATATACAGACGAGAGGAGAGGGATTGTGAAGTGGAATTCTCTCGCTCTCTCTTCGTCTCCTTTTGTTCTGTCCCCGGTTCGAAGTCAAGATTTTCAGAGTGTCGTGCACTCTGGCGATAAAACGGGATGTTCCAGAAATTTTTGTTGAATATTATTGGATTAGAAAAAAATTGAAAAGATAGCGATATGGTTGTGTGTAGTCTGTATAAAGTATTATATAATATATTACGAGACAAGGGTTTTCTGATAATACTAGGTTTGGGTATTTTTTCTTGTGGTGTTCATTGTGTATTGATAAAAGAAGGTTTCGAAAACGAATATTGAAAAACATTCCATTGTGAATGATTACGTTTATCTGCTGATCGTAATACATTTCGCTTGACTTATCGAATTTATGAAAAATGTAACCCGATTGAAGAATATTGTACTTTGAGTAAAACAATAAATATAGGCTGATTATATGATAAAATTAATGGATAATAAATAAGAAAAATACTAGAAAAGTCGAAATTCAATGAAAAATCGAGTAAATGACAATCTCAATGTCATTGACCTGCGAACATTTCACAACAAGGTGGTTTTCAGTTTCCAGACTCAAACTATCTTCTTAAAATTCAAAAAAGAAAAATACCAAACCATACTATGATAAGTTATCATAAAATAGAGGAAATAGAAACTCTAACAAATCGTAATTTATTTATCGATTTTAATTCTGACCTCCAAATTTTCCGTTGAAAACTAATTTTCGAATTTCCACCCTCTCCTATAATTTCTTGTAGTTTCCTATATTAAAAAAACATATAAAACACAAAGTATTAAAAAAATTGATTGCGTAGCCGCCACATGAACTAATATAGAAGTAACACTTTAAATGCTAAAAGAACTACCCCAAAATCCATCCATTTTCACAATAATGTAGTACTCAAATACTCGCACAATCGCACTGACAATGAAATCATTACGTTTACATTCTGGATGCATTCTAACCACCCCTCCATATACAAACATAACTTCAAAAAAACGAATAAACCATTCACTAAGAACTTCGAGTCACCCTGTACCCGATGTCATATCTCACTTGCCCAGCAAACGGCGGAGAGCTTTCGTCCGCTTTGATGTTCCGCATAATACACAATCAACGAACAAATCATTTTCCAAATTTGACACGACCTACAGCCGCCATCGCACAATCGCCGCCGAAAATTACGGCCACAACTCAACGTGTGAGCGGTAACGTGCGTTCGTCCGCTCGCGCAACCTCCTTATAATCTAATGTTGGTAATTGTGCTGTAAGGGTTGCCACGCGCGTCCCGCTTATTATTCAATTAATTATATTCCGCTTAATTAAAATACCGCGAACGCTTCGACGCCATGTTGTGTATGTGATGTATGCGCATATTGACGCCATTAGCGAACGCGATGTTAACCGTTAGTAAATTCGTGCAGTATTAATAGATTTGTGATTAAGATTCAATTATGTATCCGGTGAGGAGTGTGGAGTTGATATGTTTGTTTGTTTGTTTATATATAGTATTAATTTGTGTTTATATTATAGGAAGTATGGGTCCAAAGGGGTTATATAATTTATTTTTTCGTGAAATATTCTGATTCTGTTTTAACTCATAAATAGTACTAACAATGAGATGTATAATATATTAAATTTCAATTTTCCACTAATTTATTACAGTATTTTAAGTGGTTATTAATAATTTGTTTTACAAATCGACGCCACTTCAATTTCCTTGTCAAATTATTAGATTAAGGGTACGTGATCATAGCCAACTAAATACTGACTGCCTTGCATTTCACTTATCTTAAGTGATCGGTAAGAACCGATGCATTTGACAAGACTAAACCATTAATTAATCCTTCTATACATCTAATACGAAGCATGAATTTATAATATTTCTTAATCGAATAGGAAAAACTACATTTATTAGATTATTCTTATACATTCAACTCTTTGTGGACTATTATTTGAATTTTTGTTGTTTTTGAGTTCTTAAAAAAATCTGTAAAACTCGTCGAAATCAATTATTTCAACTAAAATCATTCGATCGGAAAGAATAAATCACAAATCCATCTAAACACAACATAACATAACTCTTATACTAAAACAATCGAATCTATCCCAATATAAAATAATAATAAAATAAACACGTATAGACAACAAACCACACCCGATCTTCAAACCGAAAATAGCCAATTCCCAACCCCGATCGAAACCACAAACCATCACCATCCCAGACCCGTACAGAGCATCCATTTTATTTCCTAACCAACGATAAGAGGCTACATTCACCAACAACAAAAGACGTTGTCCCCTCGCAAGGAGAGCCGCCCCATGCATTTTTGATGGCGAAAGGTGTCGGCGAGGTCCGAAATCCGGACTCGTGAAACGTTAATGGGGCCTCCCAGGCCCACCCAGGCCCACTCTTTCCTACCCGGGCCTTCGGAGGACCGCATCGCAATGCGGATGTATCCATAATGTAGGGACCGCTTAGCGGAGAAACCTGCTTACCGCGGACTAATATTAAAACGAATCGCGTTATCGCTCTGGATTCAAATGCTGCGTTGCTGGATTTCTGTGCTTTATAATTAATTGCTTTTTCGAATTTGTAGAAGGGGTGAAATTTTCTCAGGTTTTTCGCGCTAAGCTTGATGAATCTTTTTTCATCGTTAAATATTTATGTTGCGTTTATATAGATGTTGACAGGTGGTTTGACATTAATAAAAATGTATTTTGGGACATCGTTTTACAAATTGTTGAGCTACACTTTTGTTGAGCTCGGTTTAGTATTTTTTTATTATACAGAATTAAATTCTATAGTATGCGTAAGCGTTTTTAATAAGTCAAAAGAAAAATTGAGAACAAAAAAATGTTTGTTTATATAGGGTTTTTCAATAAAGATGCTCATTTTAAAATGTAAATAAAACACGTTGTGTGTGAGGTTTATACTCAATTTTTTTTTTCATTTGAAAGTATATTTTATGGCATTAAGTACAAAATATAACGTCGTTCAAATATGCACCGCGAATTTGCTTGGTGGCACGTATTCGGGAGATCTAATTTTCAATGACTTTGTCGCATAAATCTGGCTAAATTTGCTGGCTCGTTTGGTGATGGTGTGGCTCGTAGCGCCATCCTGTTGAAACCGCATGTTATCAGTATTCATATCAACCAGTTAAGGCCACAAGAAGTTTTTTTATCATCAGGGATGTCATTTGGGGGGGGGGGGAGGGAAATGGTCCCCCTAAATTTTTAGAAATTGTATGAATTTATATAATAAAGTAATGAACCAGTGGTAGGTCATGAATCTAAAGTGGACCACCTGCCAGAAAAACGCAAAAAAATAATGTTTCTAAAATTGTAATAAAATTATCGCTAGAAAAAGCTTCTTTGAAAAAAAAAAGGTTTTGGCCTATCCCCTTTGGAAAAATCTGTGCGTATAGTGTAACATATCATAAGAATAGACCCCGTATTATATTAATTTATTTTACTCGCACTTCCAGCATCGCTTTTGACTCATGAGATAAATTTACGTTCACCTCGAGTTTCACTTTTATTCTCACAAGCTACATTTTAAAGGGTAATGAAAGAATTAAATAGAGTATATGCCATTATACTTGATCATTATTTTAATATTATACCTATTCATTTCTGTAGAAAGCCAAACTTTTCAACTAAAATTTAACGAAATTGATAAAGTAGTTTTTTTTGGAAGCGCCACGCAATATATTTTTTATATAAGCAAAAAGCCTAGCCGAACTGGCATCAATTTTAATATAGACCCTGATATGAGGTCACGTTAGAGACAAGTCACGTACTACAAAACAAATCTTAAAATATCGGCAAATTTAAAAAGGTGAATTGTGATCCAGTTTTCAAGGTTCAAAAAAAAATTCTTTTCTTTTTTATCTTCCATATTTTATTGTGCAGGGCACGTATTGGCAGAATCATCACTCGTCCCTAAAGCGATAAAATACTCCTGACAATGAGATGTAAAAATTTGTTATAATACAAAGGTGAATCGGGGAAATTTAAATATAAACAATTTATCCTCGTAATATTTATTGTCGTATTATTTATATAGATCATTATTGTATTGAATCATCCATGCTATTATATCAATATATAAATACATTATATGTATATTTCAGATTTTTAGAGTATACATCTCCATGTTGAATATAAGTGCATCTTATAATAAACCAATAGAGCGAGTGAAAACTCAAGTACACATATTCGTATCATTTTGCTCACACTTAAAAAATTACACCTGAGATACGCTTACGCTTACACTCACCGTAGATTTCACTCATAGTCGAAACTATAAATTCAATTAAAAATGCAACAGTTTCGTTATAAAATCATAATATAACATAACGCTAGCGAAAATTCGCAGATCTCACGTAGGAAACGTTCGATTTATTACATCCAAGATCTTAATATTTCACCACTCCAACCCATGGGCCTTGTCCATCCTCGGTGCTGAAGACACGAGGCTTCATGCTCAGCTCGGACGATTAATTTTCGGGTTCACACCCTTTGACGCGCGAAACGACTTCACTCCCGCGGGAGACACTCATAAATTTCACAACTTGTTCCACCCAGATGAGTGTTTCTTTTTTTGGGTTTTATTTTTTATGCGGAGTTTGCACCTCTCTCTTGTGTTATATGGCCATTTTTTCCGGGTCGAATGGATGTTTTCTGTGGGTTTGTTTAGGTGTTGGGTTCTTTGCTTTGAAGGAATCCGTAGAGGTGTTGGTATGTTATTGCTATGATGTTTATTCATTGCATGATGATATTGAAAATGTTGGTCTCTATTTATATATTATTATTAAATTTTATTTAATACTAGTGGCTTGTACCCGGCGTTGCTCGGGATTCTGTGAAAATAAATTGTGTACCGATTGTAATTATTGTCACAATCAATAGCGGCGCTAGTACATTATATTATAATTTACATGGTGATCAATAGAAAAAAACTGAAATGCAAAACGATATTATTAAACTGAACGCTTACTTACAATTAGTTTCTCCGGATTTCAAAACACATTCTTGCCAAATTTAGTGATGATTCGTCTATCGGTTTAGGAGTTTATTGGATATGTTACAGCCAATATACATATGTATAATACATACACTGTTTGGGTTTTATATTGTAGTTCAATTGACGGTAAGGAATCGTATCAAAACTATTCCGATTTTTCAGGAAAACCTAATATTAATAATGATTTATGTTGAAATCATAAAATGCCTGTATTTTAGTTTAAAAAAGGTACATTTACGTTCATTCTACTTTATGGTTGAGAAATATGAAAATATAAAAAAATATATATTATATTGCTTGCGGAAAAAGTATGAAAAGGTGTACTGAATGAAAATCGTGACCAGAGTTGTAGATACTGAAATGAATAAACCTATTAAAAGGACAACCATGTAAAGAGTCATATTTAAAATAGAAAAGAAAAATATGTTCAGATGGTGATATTAATTTAAGTAACTCGAAATCGATAAGAATAAAAAATAATTGGATAAATTATATTTTTATCCAACAGTACAACAAACAATTACATAAATCAACATCAACATTAGCAACCTATGCAACATCCATTATAAAACAAGATCTTTCCAAAATACGCACAATAAATAACTAATTCAAAATACCTCAAACAAAATAAAAAATTTCATCAGTCCTTCAGCATAATTCATTCAGCGAAATATTCGTACTCGTTTCATAACTATAATGTTAAAATCCCGCGCAAGCACCTTAGTTTTCCTCCGTTTTTTTTCTTATAAAATCTAAAAACAGTAGGAGCTCTCGCACGGAACGAATATAAAAGGTTTTCAATTTCCTCGACAGGGTCGAGTCGTAAATATTTACGGTCCGAAGGGCAGCAACTTTACAGTCGAACCGAGGAATGCGCCCCCACGATTTGCCGCTTCTGACTGCTAGTTTGTGTGCACGCCCGCCAAAAAAAATTCTCGGGAAGGATCTTGAACATAATAAAAAAAACAAACTAAAAATATATTGTATATAAACAGAAATTGGAAGAAAAACGGCTCATCGGTAGAGTGCATCTTGCGCAAAAGTACGGATTCGGTCGATTTTCTTTCGGAGCAATTCCAGACTTGCAAGTTGAAAGGTTGTTTTTTTTTTTAGGTAGTATATGATATGGTCGATTTCAATGAAGTGAAAATGTTATTATCATTCGATTAGTTATATGATGTGAGTTTTCATCTTGCGATACTTGGTAGTTGGTACTCTCAACTGAATAGAATGCTTCTGTACTATAATATAATAATGGGTTAAGCTTAATTGAATATTTGGATTTTACGTAACATATAGCATGGTCAATAGATTTGTACATACATACATGTAATCGTATACTAATAACCTGAAATTTTTTAATTATTGATTTTTTGTATCAATTATTTCTTAAGTAATCCCCCTTTTATCACTACGTAGAAGAAGAAAAAATGGATAGTATCGAAAAATTATTATGTAAGCTAAATATGATGATGATGGTAATTCGTAATATCAGTTAAAGATTTTGAAATTTCAATAGACGAATAGATAAACTAAAAAGATCAAAAAAATATGCAACTTTTCATAAAATTATTTAATATATTATAATATAATACATACTTTCATAAGAAAACAAATATTCAAATCGAAGATTATATAAAAAATACTTCATCACGAATATTATATAACATAATGATATTATATCAATAAACACGACCCTTCAAACATAGCCACCACACAATCAAAATCATCTATAAATATCCGACAAAAATAACCATCCGAAACCCGATCCTCCGACTACACGAGATCGATATTTAATTTTCTTAACAAAACCTACTTTGCGCCCATCATAGCGAAACGGGGGATCCATAGATTGTGTTGACGTGCAGAAAAGCATCGTAAAACGTTCGCCATTTTAACGACCCACTCGAAAAGCAGAGCTGGCAACCGGAGCGGAAAAAAATTCAATCGGAAGACGGGCAATTAATCGGCAACATGGCGAAACTTCCGATACACAGATCTAGAAATTTATTTCCACGCTGTAAAAGCAGTCATCGTGCCCTTTTACGCGAGGAATATCGATTCGGAATGTCGTTACCGGTTTGTCGTTTCGATAAAATTAACTCGATGGCGTCTCTAATGTGTAACGGAGATGTGTGATGTTATAGTGTTGCTGTTCGTATCAGTGTGTTGTTTTTATGTGGGATTGGTTTTTGATTATTAATTGGAATGGTACGTATGTGTAAATTGACTCACTCATATGTACATGTCGGTATTGCGTTGTAGTTTTTTTTTTTTTTTTATCAATTAGTGTGAAATCTGAAAATTGCCTAAAATTATTTCTGCATGACGCTATACAAATATAAAAAAATACGACCGTAAAAAGTTAATAACGTTACAGATATGGACTAATATTATATTAAGTTTAATTGTGATTACTGATTACCATATGTTTATCTAAAAAGAGAACATGTCATTCTTTTTCGATTAATATAAAACGTTTTTAGACCCTAAAATTTCCTCTTTTTTGGTTATTTCGAAAAATTTTCCTTATTACTTTACCTTAATTTAAAAAATCATTCTACTTTTTTTGCTTGAATTTAAAAATTTATCTTTTGTGATTTTTCATCTTGTATCCGGAATCATAACTTATTCAAAGTCGGCCAGATTTCACTTATCCTAGGAAAATAAAATATGTACAATACGTTTTATACGAATCAATGACTAACGTATAATCTGATTAATCTTTCCCTATAAAAATATGTGAAAATATGCCTGAGAGCCTCCTCCGTTGGCTCGGGCGGACTGGCTCTTATGTTACATATCCCTTATCGGTACGAGGTTGGCTCCCACAATCAGATATGGTATACTATGTAGGTATATAGCCTAGACTGCCGCATTTGTGTGGTAAGGCCTTGTCCTGCAGTAGATAATTTATAGGCTTCTAATGATGATGATGATGATGATGATGATGATGATACACTAATCATTGATTAATTGTTTTTAATAAGTTATGATTACAATATTGAACTTATTACCTATCAAGCTTTGATATGGGATAAAAAATTAATTCAATAAATCTGAACCGACTTTCATTATATTTTCCGTTATTATATTATTATCCGTAATAACCAGATAGATCACAGCCAAGTAATAAGAAGATCCATCAAACTGTTTACTGCAGAATCGAAAATATACATATATAAATGGAAAACATATTGAAATATCGGCATTTACATAATATTTAACAATTTTCAGAAAAAGTATATTATATACTTCCCACGCAATAATAGTATTAAAAATCGTATTTTATTCGTAATAACGGTCGGTTCTAGCCATCATTGAGTGGCCTTAAATCACGTGGTTATGGCCATGACAGCAGGTGAAAAACCGACGTAATTAATAGCCGTGAAATTTTATTCCTGCCCTCTGAATATTGTACCTAATGTATAATATTATAAAATGGGATTTCTTTGAACATTTCGAAATATAACACTCATTATATTAAATATTGAAAAAACATACAATTAACAAATCACACACATTTATATTGATTAGTAAATTAAAATATTATAAATGACTGTAATCTTTGGATCTATTAGTGAGAATTGAAAATAATCAATATGTATTAGTAATACCCTTTTTTGTTGTTTCAAGTCCCGATTATTGGATATTTTATTAAAAAAAATTGATAAAATGTTTAAAAAAAATAGATCAAAAACTTAATATAGTGCTCAATACTTTATTTTTTCATTTAAGATAAAATTTCCCAAATCATTATTTTCTGGAAAATACGGTATGAAAGAAGTTTGTTCAAAAAATATCCAGTCATTAAAAACCAAGAAAGAAATATAAAAAGTATTTTTATAATATTGTTTCAATTTTTTAGTGTGAAAGGGTTATATTTTTATTCAGTTTTTCTTTTTGTTTTTGGGCAAAGGTACAAATTCTTCTATAGAATTCGTGCAAAATACTAGTTTATCTTCACTAAAGTATTCTATCTTGCAGGTAAATCCTCCGAGTATCGATTTAGAGCCTACTGCTTTGTGATATATGTCGTCGGGTTTAACATGTTTTAATGTGTGATTTCCCTAAAAAGTAACAAATGTGTATAGATATTTCGTTAACATTTTTAATTAAATTAATTTTACTTACTTTCAATATCACACAATTTTCGTTTACATCTAACAACATTTTTAGAGGAATCATTCCCACATGGTTACATTTTGTAACTCCAGTATTATTAAAAACTGTTTGAAGTTTTCCATTTTTGAACATTTTCACCAGAATATTTAGCTAAAAATATTTTGAAAATGTATTCCAAGAATATTATAAATCGAGTGTTGTGAAATAATTACCTTCTGAATTTTAGTATCCTTTGGTACCACAGCGTAACCTTTCAATACTTGTTGATTTAAGGAGTCAGTGCCGAAATAAATATCCGTATCAAAACGATTGCTATTTTCTGTATCTTCACATGTTTCCATAAATAAAGTATAGGTTTTAAATTTTCCCTTAAAAAAGTTATAAATTTTGAAAAAAATGACACATTAATGTTAAACAATATTTATTTTGAGAAAATCGTACATATCCAGAAGGAAGCAAATCAGGCTCTGAAAATGGATCCCCTTTAGTTATATTATGAAACACAATCGCTTTACAACTTGACAAAATAAAAAACGAAATCCACAAAAAATACATCACGAAGCAAAATCCGAAACGTACTATAAAAATTCATAGAATAGATCAATGACGAGAAAAAAAGTATTTCACAAACACAAACTATAATATGCTATTTTTAAATTGCGCAAACAAAATGGTACAAAAAATATATAATCGATTCGAATCGTAATAACCCCTGCATAACGATTTTCAAACTATCATCATATCATTTAGATCACATGTTATTCTTTTTTCATATACCTATAATGTAATAATAATATGATATTTATTTATATATAAAAAAAACACATCAACGCAAACATACCACCGTGGCATAATAAATTTCTCCAAATTTTCATGTAGTCAAAACAACTATAATAATAAAAAGCTTGAAAAATCCCAGAGTTGAAAACATCCAGTTATTTGAAAACATTAGTCAGCACGGTTGTGGTCAGTTACTCAATTTAACAGTCGGTTATATAAAACGATCAATAATTATTGATCGTTTTATAATTAGAAGAAAATCTCAGTAATTCTTCTTCTAATTATAATTAGAAGAAACTAAAAATTGCATTTTACTTGTAAATATTTATGATTGCCATACATCATTATGTATTTTAATTTTACAGCTAAACTGGACGGTGTAAAGACATATATGCGAATGAGACGAGTGCCTTCACACCTTCAAGTTAAGGTTATCAAGTGGTTTGACTACCTATGGCTAATGCAGAAGTGTTCAGACGAGGAGAGAGCCGTCAGCTGCCTTCCGGATAAGCTTAAAGCTGAAATCGCAATTAACGTACACTTGGACACATTGAAAAGGTAATTGTTACAGAATGCGATCGTGCAGATATTTAAGGAACTTTAAGATAAAATTAATTCATCAAAGATTCCGTTTCGAAATGCTCTCCGAAACTATGTATAAACGTTTTAGTCAGGAGACTGCATCCAAAGTTTTACCACAGAAACTACTCTGGACTATTCCGAATGTAAAAGCTCAACTCGAAATATCGATTTATATTATCGAAAGTTTTTCGTCTTACAAAAGTAATGTTATGTGATTGCTTAAAATGTTATGTGTTTGTTTTATAAAAGGGTGGAGATTTTCCAAAATACTGAAGCGGGTTTTTTGTGCGAGCTAGTGCTGAAATTAAGGCCGGTATTGTTTTCACCTGGAGACTACATCTGCAGGAAAGGTAAAAACTTTTATAATTATCACTTTTTTAATTAATTTTCTTTTCTTTTATATATTAAAATACATTATTTTCTTATAATTTATTAACAGCATACTCTCGAAACACTTGCATTTTCTTAAATGTATGCAAGTAAGCTTAACGTAAAACGTATTATTATTTTTTATTAATATTATATTACTTGACTTCCATATTATATAATTTTCAAAAATAATTTCTGAATTGAATTTATATTATAACTATACAATTCTATACATTCGTGGTATGAAACTATTGATAAATTACTATAGGTATGTACTTAATATTATATTACAGTAAATAGTGATGATAGTTTAGTTATACTTAATTAGGTTCGATCAATTTGAAAATTACAATAAACAACCTAAAACATCAATCAAACACACCAATTCTCATAAAATCGAAAATATAGTCAGTGTTTTAACGAACCATTGATTAGAAATAATTTGACAAGAAACGGTTTTAATATTTAACCCTTGAAGAATAGATAAATTCGAATTCAGTGATAATGATGATGACGACGATTATGGTGACAACGATTGTTCACTTGCAGGTGAAGTGGGTAAGGAGATGTACATAGTGAACAGGGGCCGGCTGCAGGTGATGGGCGATAACGGCAAGTCTGTCCTGGCGACCCTAAACGCCGGTTCCTATTTTGGCGAGATTTCAATATTAAACATGGGCACGGCAGGTAAACAACTTGGTAAATATCGGGCACGAGACGCCACGCCAATGTCAACAGACTTCATATTATAATATATTCTGAATATTATAAGATAGTAACATGCCATATTGTTTTCACCGTTCAGCAACTAATTTTTTTCCTATTTGATCAATTTTTCTTTGATTGAGACACGTTTGTTATTTCGATAAATGATTTTTTTATACTTTTTTTTATTGTTTGTTCATGTATTATATTTCGAAATGTGTTTGTCCCGAGCGGTCGTCTTTTTTCTGCCTTTCTGTATTGTATGATTCAAATATTTCACACTTCTCATACTGAACGCCTTTTGAATCCCTGATTGTTTAGTGATTAATTTAATTTGGATAGTATGCTCATGTATATTTTTTATAGAATTGGCGTTTTTTCCAATTTAGGGCAATCGATAGGTAAAAAATATATATTTTTTCAAATAAAACGCAGCATACTTCCAAATTGTTCTAATACGGGATTACTAAGGCATTACACAGTAATACACACATAAAACGAACTACCTTTCTGTATTTTTAATTCGAATACATATTTATTTACATAGTAGATTTTCTGTGTCTAAGTCACACGTGCAGTTTTACCTTATATATACGTACTTTATATTATATAGTAATAAAATGTGATCGTTCACTGCTTCTTTTTTTAAATTGAGTTTGTTTTGCCCTAATAGATCAGTAGACCGACCGAACGGTGGCTTATATGAATTTTCACAGTTTTTCCAATAATATTTTTATTATGTAGTGTGAGAGTTGTCGTTTTCTCGAATTTATTATACAAATGATCCTTGGAACTCTTCGTATTATTATTTTTTTCCATATTTTTGAATATTTTATTTACCATTCGTTTGATTTCGATTATCGCTTTCTATTGAAGTACCTGGTTTCCTTGATTGATGAGAGCTTTTTGCATTAGTAACCCTGGCGTGACATCTTCGTGCATGGTAATACCATGATTTTTTTAATTCTTATTGATTATTAAATCTTTGCTGTGCATATGTACCTAGTTATGTAATTTAATTTAAATTTTAAATTGCGATAATATTGTCTTTTAAAGTGTCCCATTTTTATATGTAAAGTGGGTCAAAATTTTTTGATTATTAAAAACAAGTCAATCAGCTGATTTTATTTTGAAAAGGAAAATAATTATCGAACCATCTGTTGTATATTACACTTTTTTAATTGCTCTATAAATTGGAAACTGGGACAATATTTTCGCAATTTATGTTAACACTGCATTCAACTTTATATTAGTATCAAAATCAATATAATTATTTTATATTCATAAAATTTTTCTGATTATTTGAATGAAGTGTTACCTATTACAATTTAAAAATATTTTTAATTATTTTAAATATTTTCTTTTTTTAAATAAATAAGTTGAATTAATTTGTATAAAACTTAATATAAGATGTAAATTCATTTTCACATAATATGTAATTATCAAATTATCTATTTTATTTAAATATTATATATGCAAGAAATTTTGATTTTGATGTACAAGGCCAAACACAAAATTTTTTTATTTAAGTACATATTAAAATGTTTAATGTGATTAGTATAAATAATTTAAATGTCTCATTATACTTTAATTTCAAATCTGTGTAAAAAATGCATGTTTTCCTATTTTTAGTGCATAAATGCATACATGTCCCTTTTAAACAAATGTGCATTTCCATTTAACCCCAAGAGCTTTCTCGATCCCTTTCTCTTCAGATGATTCATGCATTTTTTTTTAAAGTAATTAAGTAATAATTTTTTCATTAACATAACGCTTCCGTCAGTAGAACAATTTTTAAATAATATATTATCGTGCAGGAAACCGAAGAACGGCTTCAGTAAAATCAGTTGGATACTCAGATTTATTTGTGCTTAGTAAAAAAGATATGTGGGATGTTTTGAAAGAATATCCAGCTGCTAGGTTGCGATTGGAATCCATAGCAGTCAAAAGACTGGAACGATATAAGAAATCTCCGATAGAAAAAGGTAATGCTTCAAACATTTATATTATTTTTAGATTATTCTTTTCTTTTCCATGGTCTTCTTCACTTAACTGCTATTTTAGTCATATATAATATAACTATTGCATGGTTTATTTATATATTCAGCAATGACCGGAAAGTCTGAAATCTGTTGTTATTCATAATCGATCATCTCCTTTAATTTAAATAGAGATTTTACACACTTTTCACTTTTCACTAAATCATTCCCAAAATAATTTTCACCCATATGAATGGTTAACTTTAGACTTTCTGATCATTCTATAATATAAAATAGGTATTTTACATTCGTTAGTTATTACTTACAGTTGCTATGGGAAGGTATCATTCAACACCAGGATTAATAGAATCTTTAGGTAAAGTTCCAATAGAAGAAATGCTCGTAGCTTCTGGAGTACCATATAGAGAACAATCCATATTCAGGTAAACAAAAATCCTGAAACTAATTCGTGTATTTTATAAAATGACTGGCATCAACTGCGATTTTTCAGTCGAACTGTTAGCCCAATGTCCAGAGGTCTTATGTCTGGGATGCAGGGAACGAGTCACAGCGGCCGGGATGGTAGCATTGGTGGAATAGGTGGTTTGTCCCCCGGCTCACCAATGTCACCGGCATCGAGTGCTCGTTCTTCTGGAGGTAGATCACGTGTGCCTAGTCATCATAACGCCGGTCATGCGATTCGGACTGGTGAGTTTATCAGAACCGAATCGTATGCTTTATTACAAGTAGACTTTAGATAATTTGTCGATTGTGAAGAAGACCAATATATTTATAATCAATGCATTTGTAACATGGGAAACAATTGTAAAATTCGAATTTCAGGTCATGGCGATTCCATATCGCAGTTAGCCGAGTCAGGTGAGACACCGTTGCTCGGCTCACGTGAACAGCTCGAATCAGAAATGAAAAAGTTGAGAGACAGATTGCATACTATCGAATCTGTTAATGCTTCGATGTCAGTCCGACTGAACCAACAAGAATGGGAGATGAAGCAAAGGTGTGTAATCAATTTAATGTTTACTTTTGCTTGTTTCTATACAATAGTTAATGTTTCAGGATGGCTGAAATCGAAATGCAATTATGTGGAAGTAGATCGGGTAGCTCGATGGAAGATAATGAACGGAATCGAGAAAGTATCATTTAACAGCGGAGTTCGCTGCCGGCGGCGCCCGCCTACCTTCAGTATTGCGTCGTGTAGGCGTTCGCCCGGCGGCCATCCTTAACATTACCGACATCCAAGGACTTAAAACTCCATTTGTAATTTGATTTGCAATATAAATTTGAAGCAAACAGAGAATATTCAATTACTTAACTAATCGGAGTTAATGTATTTAGTATAGCTTAAGATATTAATTGTGCCAATCTAAATATTGGATTACCTCTGCTATTTAAATTCAATGTGAAATATATATATATATATACATATATATATAAATATATATATATATATATATATATATATATATATATATATATATATATGTATGTAAACATTTCGTTTATAATTTCAATCAAAGCAGTATATTGTTGGTTGTCGGTTAAATGTTTTAGTCATAAAAATTAAAAATGGGAATTTGTGAATTACTTTGTGAACTTAAAACTAAACATCAATGTTTATTTAGTGTTTATATGTGAAAAAAGTGAACCTTAGAAAATGTAACTAATGTAATTAAGGTGATGAACTAGCTTTCACCGAGAGCCATTACTTAAATTATTTATTATCGGACGCAGCAAAGTGTTCATTTTATACTAACAAACGAAAATGGATCTGCAAAGTAACTAATTAATTAATACATGATATTTAGTCATATACATTAAGTAATATGTAAATAATTGGTTGTGAAACAATAACCTAAATCATAATGACATCATTTTCGGCACCAAGAAACAATTAAATTGTACTAATCCAAACAATACTATAAGCACAAATATTTATTTAATTTTATCATTTCACAAGTAAACAAATCGATCAGTTATCATAGCATTGAAATCAATCGATGATTTATAATTTGTTGAAAATATGGAATTTATAAATTTTCAGTGTTGAATTAAGTATCTTTAGTTTCTTAAAAAGATGCAAAACATACAAAAAAATAAGGCGTGTATATATTAATATAAAACATATTTATTAATTAAGTATAAATGATATAATTCGAATTTTTTTTATTGAGTAATTTCCAATTGAGCATTCTTACAATGCATGTGCTTTAAAAATATTTATATTTCTTATTGAAATTTAGTGCGGCTGTGGTGAGGTGGCATGACGGAAAATGTGTCTTTTTTCACTACGAAATGAAATTATATTTATTAATGAAGTCAAGTATCTATAAAAAAAAATGTTCTGCAGTTTTTGTTTAGATAAAATGGAATGCAAGCTTATTATTACGTGAACTAACTTTTTTTAAGCCAACAACTCGTTTCATAGCTCAAATGTAAGAAAATTCTTTCAGAATTTACATTAGAATAATTTTTATTATTATATATTTCATAATTATCATATTAATTTTAGTACAAATATTAATTAAAATAGGCTTTTTTGCCCTCACATTTTCTTATTTGACGTTTTTCCGAACAGTCAGAGGAATGATAATTACAATAAGTATAATTTATTAGATAAATTTTATAATAACATATTCGTATAAAATTCCTCATTGTACAGTCAATTATACTTCTTCAATATTAACATTCCCTTAATAATTTCGCTTATATATGAATCTCGTATTTAAAAAAATCGTAGTAAAATATGTTGTATGTATCATTAAAGATTAAGAAAATAAATATCTTACATTTGAGCTGATTATATTACATTTAAGTGTACATATGTTATATTTTCGGCTGAGCCGTGACCATTGTATTGTATGTATTGTATGTCAAATTTTATGATTACTCACAGATTTGTACAAACGAACCGAGCAAAAGGTATGTGAAATCGCAGCAAGGGACCAAAAACAAAATCTTTTAAAAAAAAAAGTAAAACTGTTATTGTGCACTCGGAAGATACGCCAAAGATGAACCTTATACTTTCTACGCGCCGAATATACAGGGTCTCCATTTCTTTATGGACTGCTAGAAATTATCGTAAAAAAAATGTGTCTTTGAAAAATCAACACTTAAAATGAGTTTTAACAATGCTTTATACTCAATTTTCGCAGTGTCCGAATTTAAAAAAAAGATGATTTGGGGCTTTGATATATTTAAAAATATTTTAGTTTCCATATTCAATTTTCTTTTATTATCAGATGATAGTTTTAGCTTTTTTTAAATTTTTTTAGAGGGCGTTCTCCGAGCACAATTTCATCGGCATTTCACACACCTTCCCTTTTGCTTGAAAAAAATGGATCATTTATACATATTGTTAATATTGCAACAAGATGGATTGTAAATTTTTCCAATTTGAAATCACTCAGATAAAAGTATATTTAGAATATTTCGATGCATAGTGTCAAAAAATAAAAAAATGTAGATAGGATTTCAGTATTAATAAGATAACCAAAATATTACTGCCAAATCTTCATTGTAAACAAGTTTAGTCGGAATAAGGATGCAAGTAATCCTTAGTTTTTTTATATAATGAAATATAAGAACATTTACATGTATTCTATATATTTTATTGACATGTTTTATCATATTACATAATAAGTTTGTCAAAAACGAAAAAAATACTTATATTTAAATTTAAACTACTTGATTTATTAATGTTATCTCTTTTTCATTAAATTTATAATTATTATTAATCAGAACAGCAGTTTATGTATTCATTTTTTTTACTGTAAAAAACATGAGTAACATAATTTTGTAATATTGATGTGATAAATGTAGAAATTATGTCCAAGCATTTTCATGAATTACGGCCTAGTAAATGAAGACAGACTAAACAATAATCAATAAATAAAAAATAAAACTGAATCTCGAGACGGAAGATATATAACTTTTCAATGGTCATTTATTTGTTTAGTCATATAATCACTACAATTGTTAATTTAATTTGGAACGATTAAAATATAATTAATTTTGTTGTACAATATTTTCAGATACCTTTGGTTTTTCTGTATAAAAAAATATATGAAAAATTTAATTAAAAATACTTGTCATTTTCCAAATAACGAATTTTAAATGAAATACTACATAGTGAGAATTTTACTTATCGATCATCCAATTATCAAATGTATTATATTATAAACTGAAACTTTATGTCAGATTGTAAATATTTAATATGAAATTAATAAATAATTGCTAAATATAGTGATGTTTTTTTCACAGGACAAAATCCATGTTTTTTAGGACGCTTGATAATAAAATTATATAAAAACCGGGATATTTTAAATGAATAATGCACACAAATACAGAATAACATTTATTATACGATAAATTTCTATTTTTCTACATCATCTCAAACATATATTAGTCATTTGTGTTTCAAGTATTATATAAATACAATATATGTAGAGTTATAAAGGACGGGTCGGGTATACATTCAGAACGTCATTTCGTAACAAAAAATAACTATTAACAAGAGTCGAATAGAGATATAAAAGTATTAAACTATAATATGCCGTATCTTAGAAAATCACATTTGAGTATTGGGAATAGTTAATCGACATGTCTGCATCCACCGAGCATTACACCATGCAAACATGATAAAAATGACACCTGACTGGTATACACCCTGACGCACGTCAGCAAAGTTCAGAAAACTCATATTGAAAGTGTTAGATTTAAAACAAAAATTAATAAGTTATTCACTACGCAAGTGATTCAATAAATATATATATATATATATTTATTTTTTTTCAAATTCTCTTTTAGATTGGTACATCTTATGAGAATATCTAATTGTAAGAATCGATTTCAACATAAAAAAAGTTCAAATTAGGAAGCATTTCAAATACTGTACTAATTAGTCTAGTGTTGAATGCAACCTTTATTTCCGCTAAAAAGAATAGCTGCAAATTATTAATATTGTTTCTATCCTGTCGAGAAGCATGGAAACACTATCACTGTCAAAATAAAATAAATGTTTCCTATCAATAAACCAACAAAAATATTGTTATATGAATTTGAGAAAACTTATTGAAAAAATTCATATCAAAATAGCTCTTATGTCATTAAAATATAAGAAAAAAAATTACAATTAAAATAAAATTTACAAAAACGATCAGATTGCTTGTATTTATTATTATGAAATTGAATGAGTCTTTAATACGAGTATAAAATTTGCTGCCAATCATGGACAAGAAAATGCATTAGAACTAAAATATTTTTATGAACAATTAACAATATGATATATTTACACATGAAAATACATCTTCATTGTTGTACAAAATTAAATGATAACAATTATCAATGAAAATTAGGTTATGCAGATTTTTTTTAAATATGCATTGAAATATTCAAGAAATAATACTATTCTTAATCAAATTTGAAGAAAAACTGGCATAAGAATACATATTTACGAATTTACAATAAATTTACAAATATAAATACTAAGAAAACACATATGATAAAACTAAAACATTGTTGACGAACATATGGAGCCTCGATAAATATTAAAAGGAACTAGTATTTTTCGAAACATCAATAATTAATAATATCAAATACGAGAAAAAAATAATACTAACACTGTCACAATCAAACATAATATTCATAATGCATCAATATACCTTGGTAAAGATTGTGTGACCAACGTAAATCATTTAAATAAAGAGAGTATACTAAAACAACAAACTATAAAACAAGTATTATAACGGCACTATAAAACAAAATAAACCTGTATTTGCTTATCAATTTAATAGGGAATGTTCAGTTGTAAACCAAAAATATAATAATAAAAATCTTAACAAGTTCATTTAACTTTTGATATACTTTAAATATACGTGAAAAAATATTTTTACTATGTGTATGTGTAGAGTAAATAATTAGTGAATATGAAAATAATTATGGAGTGCAGTGTGTTGCTTAAAGTACTGCAATTAACGATTACCAAAGATAAATCTTAATGCATATTCCTTGAAAAACGTGAATCAAAGCAAATTTCAAAGTATATTTCTTTAAAACAAAATGAACAATCCGACAAAGAAACAAAAACATCTGTGATTTCACCACACATTTGAATCGAGCAGTAAACGGGCAATACGTAAAAATTATTCTCTGGTATAAAATGTAATCTTACGACGTATTTAAAGCCTGAAAATCTCATAGTACCGTTTACAACGATGAAGAGACTAAATGTTATTCTACGTACAATACACAATGGCTAGAATAAGAACTCCCCAGACCGAAGAGCATCGGAAACTCTATAGATACGGTTCCTGTGGAAGATACGGGGAGTGGACGGAAAGCCTTCTTCTTGCTGTGCCGTCCACGTGGCGCTTCCCACCTCCAGCGTTGCCTTTCGCTAACTTCAAACAGTGTTAGTATATCAAAGCGTCATAAGTCGGGAAAACGGAATGGATCTTCCTCATAATCCGGAGGGATTTGAAACATGTCCTGCGGAATACCCTCTCTAAACTCAAATTCTTGAAACGTTATTTTCGCTGTTACAGTTGGCAAAATTGGTATGTCGATTTTCACAGGAAAACCACTCGGCAACTTCAGAGCGACAAATTCTCTCAATTTAGAAAAATGTTTAAACGGTGCAATCACTTCTAAAACATTGAGGAGCATATCGACGCTCAACGGGAAGTCATTGCTCATCGCGACTGTTGCCCGGAAGTTTTTAGTCGACTCTTTGTATACGAGCTCTCGCCCTAGTCCTACGTATCGTCCTGCCGGAGCATTGATATATTCTGTCCAGGATGTTCCACATTCAGGCGGAGGATTAAGAGAGCTTCTCCTTACAGGTTCTCCGTTTGAATCGAGTCCTTGAGTGTTCCCTTTAGTGAAACTCTCCATCAGAGCCTTATTTTTTTGCAAGTCATCGGTAGATAAATGTTCTCTACGTTTTCTAGATTCTAACACTAATCCGTTTATGTAATATAGATCACTTTGAAATTGTCCCGCCACAGTTTCTTTTTTATCTTCTCTGAAAAACCATCCAGACTGGGCCCGAGTGAAGGAAATGCTTTTGGTCGACATCTGAGCGGCCAAAATATCACTCGACATCAATATATCGACTTCATCTTCTATTTCTAATTCAGTTTCTTCATAACGAACTCTTTGGTACACTTGAAACTTATTGTCCAATACTGTCAACGATTTACTCGGTATTTCATCACCTTTGAATATAAATGATATGTCACCTCTTTCCCATTTCATATCTGAAAAATCGACTAAAGTTGTATCTAGACGAATGCTCGAACCAGACTTGTAAATTTTGCAAATGTCCGAAGGTAGTATGCGCGATACAAGAGGCACCCATGACTGAAAATCCCATTTCAATTCCATATAAAAATCTTGGATTTGTTTCAACGCTAATACTAGGTTTGGTCTTCTCTCTTCCATTTGCTCGCGCGCCTGTTGCTTCAATTTTCTCACGAGCGACGAAATAGTTTGACGATCGCCGTAACTGATAGCCTCTGCCAACGGAGACCAGCCCAATAAGTTTTTCATTTTAACGGGTGCCCCGTGAGCTAGCAATATTTGGGCGCATTCTTTTCTTCCGAGCATGACTGCCAAATGTAGGGCCGTGTTGCCATGTTTGTCTTTCTTCGATACGTCGTTCTTTCTTAACAACGCCGATAGTTGTTTTATGTCCCCACGAAACACGGTTTCGTGAAGAGGGTAAGATACCTCTTCTTCACCGTTGATGTTTTCTGCCATTTTCTTTTCCAAATCAAATTTTTAACATAGCAAGTTCCACTCCAGAACAAACAAACCTGAAAATATAACAAATATTGAAAATTTAAGTATTTTGAATTTATCGAGAAAAAATATCTTATACACAACACTGATTGGGTGATGAATATGTACTAATACGGTGAGAAACGAGATAATCTTTTTCTCTCGTTATCTCTAACAGATTGTTCACCGATCTAAAATGAAAATATCTGAATAGAAAAAAATGATCGTTTGTCAAAATAAAACGAAGATTTGATTTGATCAACAATATATTTATCATTAAAATCAAAGAAAACAACAATAAAAACAATACATGTCAAATGGTATATTTAAAACACATTAACTCCGAAGGGATTTGTAGTATTTATGCAATAATACAAAAATATAGTTTTTGCAATTTTTATACAACGAATAACGCCTGTATGAGTAGATTGTGAACGAGGATTGAGGTTATGTCACCTGTACGAGGGCACCCGACTGTTGGGAGTTGGGGGCGCGGGGGGCTGAGCCCCTCGGCGCTAGCCCCGCGCCCCGCTGTCAAAGAACTTGACACGCCTCCCATTACACCACTCGACACTAAACACTACTTTTATGGCTATTATGTGGGACTTCACTGCCTCTTCATCTGATTGTGAACTAAATTATTAAGATATATTACACTAATCGTTTTCATCGATTTATTTGCTGATCAGACGTTTGCTCAAATCACCCTGGCTAGCACATTATGTATGTTGGGTTATAGACCGATCTATACATACATCGCTGGAAGACCGAAAATTTCAAACCCCAGTGACGACCACGTACACGTTCGCATTCAGCTGGCACTCATTTGACATTTATCGCGAATAACCTTACGTTACGTCGAACGAAAACGATAGATACTTATAAAATATTTTCGATCTGAATATCTGATTGAATGAGATACGTTCAGTAAATGTGACGCAAAAAACGCTAACCTAACCTAACCTAAACACGCGTTTAGTAATAAATACGCTCAGACTTTTGACCGACAATGAGACATGCGGCATTAAATAAGTGCGTTTAGTTTCCCTGACTGAGAAATGCGGCGTTTGGCCCAACCCCCACGTTCAGTTTTTCTGTAAGGAGAGTGGAAGTAAACACGTCGTTTAGCGTAGCGTAGTTTACTCCAAACTGACGTTGCAAATGTCAAATGAGTGCCAGCTAAGAGCGAACGCGTCTACGTGGTCGTCACTGGGGTTTGAAATTTTCGGTCTTCGAGCGATGTATGTATAGATCGGTCTATAACAGGCTTGTCCAAAGGGCCACTATGGTGCCAAAGTGGCCTCCACCTTTCAAACAAAAACAAAAATAACAAACAGAATTTATTCCGAAATGTACTCATCGAAATAGGTAGTTTTATAATAGAAATAAATAACTTTATCAATATTTTAATACTTATTACGTTTTAAATTTACAATAATTGAAATTTTGAGATTTGAAATTTGCAAGTGGCCCCCCGCATACTGAAATTTTGGATAATCCTGGTCTATAACCTTTTATCAAAATGATAATAGTGATACTACTTATTATGAATTTTTTTGAAAATTATGCGCCAACGTCGATGTGGGCTATTGTCCTTTGCACCAGTGTCGTGTGCGCCAGCGTCATGTGTCTCAGCGTCATGTGTGCCAACGTTGTGTGCGCCAATGAGTCAGAGAGAACAAACGTCTGGGAACCCTAAATATGAAAATACTTTTGATTTTGAAAATTTTATGTCATGCCTCATCTACACATGCATTACAAAAAAAGGCAACATTTTGCTCCAAGAGAGCACACTTTATAATACACACGACTTCTGCAAAACGCGCAAGCGCTTCACAACAAACATAACATTTTCACCTCGATAATTCAAATTCTAAAATAGCAACAATTACTTCACTAAAAATGATTGTGATTGTAACGATGTGTAATTCATTGTTAACAATTTACTGCATCAAAAAACAACATTTAAAAAAAAAATTAATTCAAATAAAGATAATAATTTTTCATATCGTACAACCATACAATTTTATTTAGTATCATTTCAATTTCTTCAGTACATTTTCCCGTCCGTTCAAATTGAATATTTGTGCAAATAATCACATTTACCAACCTGACAGAGTTTCATATAAAGACAAACGTCAGTGTGAGCTCCGAGGCGATTAGTATGGAGTCTATTTCCTAGTGTACTCAAAGGGTGATACAATATTGAGTGAGTGGCGGCCTCCAAAGTCGCGCTTTCTGTGTATCCTTTCTCAAAAATAGTCTCCCTGAAGTTTTCCATCGTCGTGTGCGATCTGGATCCGATTGCAGTGCGTTGAACCTTCAAATTTCCGGAGTCCTGTCGTAGCCACGGTGAATATCCTTGACCTGCATCGATAACCTTCGTTGTCGCTCACCTTGTCCTATGTTTACTGCTGTTACTATCGTTCATAAATATTCAACACTGCATACTCGTACCCTTTTTAATTTTTCTATTACAATTAAATATTGTTGTATTGTAAGTACACGGTGAGATATAGTAAAATCTTGACGTAGCGGACTAATACAGATGAGGGGGTGTTTGTTATACAAACATTGATTTTACGTATTGGTATTTTCTTATTAAGAAAATAAACTGCACAATACTAGGCCTATAATGTTTCCTTAAATAGTTTCAAAATATATGTTGTGTAATTCGAGATTACGTAGCTATGAAAATTTTAAACCTAAAAAAATTTGTTATCTAATAAAAATTAATAAACAAACAATTTTTTTATCGAAAATACACTTTATTTGTATTATATATTATATATTATTCAATAATATATAGATATATAGATATAGATACATATAAAGTTAATTATAAAAATATTGAATGGAGTAATTAATGCGTCTATTCGCTTCAAGTAAAAGAAATTAAACTGCTGTGAAACGAGAGCAGAATAGTATTATAATATGACTCAAATTCTAGTATGAAAAGTATGACGCGATTATCATACACAGAACAATGTTTACAAGTGTGACATTTTTTAAAGCGTTACCTTGAATTAAGAATGTACAACATTAAAAACATGTTTTTAACAATTTTCACATTTGACCAGATATTTTATCTGTTATATTTGAAGTTTGTTATATCCGAAGTCCCTTATATCTACTCTAATTTGAAAAGGCCGTATGATTTTTTATGTTGTGATTGTTCATTTTTTTAGATATGTGGTCGAACCTTAAGGCAGTCGGTTGTGTTTGCCGATACATATACCCTTATTCAAAGTGGGCTCAGTCTGGAAGACCTTTGTTGTGCGTTTCACAATCGAAAACGAACAATTATGATAGAAACAGCCGTAGGAATTTACATGCGTTTGAAGGAATTAATAACAAGTATTCATATTTCACCAAAACTTGTTGCGCTATAGTAGCAGTTTCCGTTTTAGGTGTTGCTTTGAATTTTCAGAAGTAAGTGTTTCTTTTAGATTTAATTATTTTGTACTTTTGAAAGTCTAACCGATTATTATTTTGTAGATTGAAAACAAACTTTTTACCGAGTGTAGGAGCTGCTGAACAAATCACTGAGTCAGAAACCGAAACCGATCTCGAAGAACAAAATGACAAGAAAAAGAAACATCGCCGAGAAAAAGTTGGGTTTAGAGATAGAAAGGTTCGTTATATTTCAGTTCACTTTCTGTTAAATTTTTTATGTATCATATCATTAGTTTCATCAATTTCCGTTTATTTATTTTTAAATTTATTATTTGGATTTTTTATTTGCTAAATATACACTCAGATAATGGAGTATGAGAATAGAATGCGTTCATATTCGACACCAGACAAGATTTTTCGCTATTTTGCAACAGTTAAATTATCGTTTGGAGATGCAAACGAAGTTTACATGACTCCCGATGATTTTCTGCGAGCTATTACACCAGGAATGAAACAACCAGATGGTAAAGTTTAGAAATTATTTTTTTTACAAATCTCCGTGGTTAATATGAATTTGTATTTTTCAAGTTATTTTAAAAAAGCAAAGGTGGAATGAACTTTATATTTATGTACATTAACTCAAAAGTCGAAAACAACAGCTCTTTTGCTTTTTTGTTATTTTACTACTTCGATTGATTTTTTTTTAAATTATTATTTGGTTCATAAAACTTCATGAATACTATCCATATTTATGTGTGCATTATTAATCTTTTTGTATTATTTTTTTTAAAACATTTTCTGTGTTATAATGTACAGATTAATATAATATTAATCTATAAATAATTAATTAATTCATATTTTATTTTCATAATATCTTTAATTTAATAATTATTATTTTTTATCGCCAACATTATATTGATGCTTTTAATTTTGTGTTTGTCAAATTAAATGTTGTTTGAAACACAAAACTCATTTTAATGCACATATATTTTTCTCCTCCACATGCTTTCACGGGTTATTAATTTAATGTATATTCCAATATGGAATGTAATGATGGATGCATATTCTCGGATCATATTTATATTCTACAATCTAGATTATGGAATACGAAAATCGAATGAGGCATTATTCAACTCCTGATAAAGTTTTCCGTTATTTCGCTACGCTGCAAGCGCAACATCATGACCAACATGAAGTGTTTATGACGCCAGATGATTTTTTGAGGTCAATGACACCCGGTATTAAACAACCTGATGGTAAATTATTTTTTTGACGATCTTTTTAATTCTCATTATAATTTTTAATGCTAGTTCATTAAAAACTAGTTCATTGATTGCAATTTCTCTATGGTATAAATATTATTTGTATACTTTGGAATGTATATTAGAAGGAAAAAATCCATGTACATATATATTGCGATAAAAAAAGATAATGAAACTGAATTTTTATGACTGATTTCTAAAGCTATTTGTTCTAGTTTATAAATACCACATATCCAGTTTTTACCAATTTTATTAACATGGTGAAATCTTCATTTAACAGAATAACACTGTTTAACAAGTATTTTGAAAGTGTGCGTTTTATGTCATATTGTAAATATTTTTACAATGAATCACTTGCATTTTGAAAATCTTAAGGATTTTTTAAATTGTAATATTCCTAAAAATCAAGAACTTTATCATAATTTATTTTTTCAGGGCTTGGATTAGACCAGTATAGGCGATACGATCCAAAGGTAAGTGCACAATCCTACTTATCCATGTAACCGTTGTAAAGAAATATATTCTCTGTTGAAAACACTAAATTACCTTGATTTGCACCATCTTCTCTATGACTATTAAAGTTAATGATTTTTAATTTGATTTGCCTGTACGTGTCCAATGATGAATGCTCAATAATGCACTGTCTTTAATCTTGTTGATATAATAATTCGTGTGATCGATGCAAAAACATATTCCATACCCTGTTTTCACATGTACATATGTTATGTATGTACACATGTTTTGCTTCTCGATTTGTAATTCATCTGACATTGCCACAGGCAGAAAAAAATACACTGTTCACTGTAATTGTATGACGGCAACTACATCTTTCTATCTCTTATTTTTTTACAGAACTTCAACGAGGTACTAAAAATCTTCTTATCTTATTTTTTTAGGTTTGATTTTCGCCTAAAGACTATGCTTTGTCACATCTTTTGTATGTGCACTGGTTTTTTGATATTCAACATGCGCTTTTATTGCAATTATTAGCCTAAATAAACAATTTTCGGTCATGGGATTAGGCACATTAAAAATGCTTTCATTATTTTTAGTTTAAAATTTATACGATGAAGAAATATATTTATATAGGCTTTAGAGCATAGTTTACAATATAAGATTTTTGATGGAGTCTACATACAATTCTTATCGATAAAATATGTCTTCATTTTATTTTCGTTTTATTAGTGATTCTACTGCACATAGTTCAATAAATTTTCTAAACATAATGTGCCGATTCAAATACGATCTATGCAATCAATTGCAATTAAATGCTTTCTTTTTTTTTTACCAATGTTGAAAAACATTGAATGTTTTTGCATTTATTTTGACAAAGAGCTATTTGATAGTTTGCTTATTCTTCTAAATAGTCATTTTTGAGGCATTAAAGCCTTATATAATTTTTTGAACTTGGAAAATCACAAAGAACAGTATCCATTTTTATTTTACATCGATTATATAAAAATTCGAAAAGTATCTATTTTCATTCAACGAGGCTTCGTCATTTTCCAATTATATAAAATAAAACAATTTTTCAAATATTTCACCCAATACTTTTCTATTGTAATGCGCATGAAAAATTAGATATTTCGAATAGCTTTATATTGTAGACCAATAAATTTTTATAGATTTCTTATAAATTATATTTATACTTTCTCATCACATAATTTACAGATTAAATTATGCTTTTTGCTTCTATATTATTATATTAGTTTCGAATTATAGATTCTAGATTCCATTGAATGTTTCAAGAACTTTCACATGGTGGCGAGATTCTGTCGCTTTATTTGCATAATCACATTCACTTCATTATTTATTATCGTGGAAGCCCTCAATTTATACAAATAGTGATTTTTTTTTGTGAATCTAAATTTATCCTGAAATAACAATAATGCAATGATATGTGCAGAAAGATTGATGGCTGCCTTAGATATTTCAAAACACACAATTCATTAAGAATGGGCTGTAGATTTATTATAATCTTAACGATACTTAAGTGCACTATGGTTTCTGGATATGGTTTATATTTTGATTACTAAAACCTGGATTAGATTCAAAAATTTTTTTGTATTGAATTTATGAAATTAAAATACGAAAATGGTGTTTCGATTGTTGCTATTGCTTGGTGGGTTGTGGGAAAACAAATATATTTTCACATCAGTGATCAGCAACTAGAAATATTAGTTATCATTTCTTGACTTTTCAATGAATTATTTATCTTATTTGTTAATGATCATTTTAAAAGGGGTTGTCAAAAAAATATGGGTGAAAATAATTCCTTATGACAATTTATTAACACGTATCTATAAATGTTTGTAGTTTTAAAAAAAAAATGGAAAATTCTATGGGTTTTATTAATATTTTTTTACCATTTCTAACTTTCTAGAAAAAATACTTTTTTATTTAAAATTGGATTATTGCTGATCACTGAAATAACATGTAAGAAGGTAAGATTCTTCATCGATTTTAAAATTTATCAATAAATCGTATTCGAAAAAATATATCAAATTTCTAATTGATTTAAAAATCGTTTTAAAAATCAACAACAAACATTTTTCATATAGATACGCAGGCATTTTAATATTTCCTTCAAATTTCTTAATCGATATATTTTACGAAATTTTAGAACGTTCATAATCGTCTGGACTTGGCTTTAGACGAAGATTCGATTTTCTACAAACTGGGATCGTCCGGTCTGATCACATTTTCCGACTACATATTCTTGCTGACGGTTTTATCAAGTGAGTACGATTGTAAATAAATAAAACCATTTGACATTTAACACTGATGTTATATTGAACACTTTACATTCATGATACATAAAAAAATTATTAACTCCTTTTTCCGGTGTTAACGTTATCCGAAAATATAATACATGCGTATGTAAATACAGAGTTGAGATTGTCATTATAGAATATATAATTATCAGATATTTAAATGTTTTAAATATTTTTTTTTACAAATTAGAACTTGCTATAAAATTTGTACATAGATTATTTGAAAATCAAAACACATTTATATATTTATACATTCATGTAACATCGATTGATTTTATTGCTGATAAATATATTTTATTTTATTTTGTTTTAAACACTTGTGCTATTTTTACAAAAACGCTTTAAGTGAATTGCAGAATATAATATATAGATTTTAAAAATATATAGAATTGCTTGTATTTTTCATATTTTTCTAATAAATTGGCAATGAAATCCATAAATTGTTAATATATCAATATATACAATTATAAAATTGAAGATGTTTTAGATAAATATATAATATTTTGTAGAATATCATAAATTCATAAAGACCAATAAAAATTAATATTTCAAAAAATGGATAGTGCCGTTGCAAAATTTTACAAATAGGAAGATTTATCTTTGGAAGCGTCTTTGTTCCTTTTATTTTTCAAAAAATATTTACTATTTTGTAATTCATCATCTGTTCTTATAATACTGAAATATCTGGTCGGATCATAACCGAACATTTCGAAATCTATTCCATATATTTTCATCAAGTCTTCAAGATTCTTTTTATCTAATTGTTTGAAATATTTTTTCAACAAACTTTTCGTATCTTTGCCATCTTTTGCTTTATTCATGATTGTCTTCACCCTCAATTTTTTCTCTTTCACGGGCTTCAAAAGTATACTTTCCAATCCTGCTTGATATATCACGTAATCAGTGTCGCGCTTCAAGGTTTCAACCTTGGTTATTATTGTAAAGTTAATGTGACATGGCGTACAAAACTGGTAATAGGGCGCCCAGTGTTCATCAAAATTCATCGCTTTTCCTTTCAATTTGTGCATTTCTGTTATATATCTAACAAATTCATAAAATGTTGGACCATAATTTTTTATTTTTCCAAAAAGAAGCTCTGATTCATTTCTGTATTTTTTTATCATTTCGTGACCTATTTTTCTGTAATATTTTTGTCTATATCTTTCTAATTTATTTCTATAAGCCGATAGTAATCTTTCAAATGGTTCGCGTACTGTAATAAATGAAACGGATCCCGGTAAACTTGTTTCCAAATAATCGAGCGAAGGTCGAGGAAATTTTTTACGTGCTAGTGTCAAAGGGGTTTCTCTTGATCGTTTCAAAAAGTCTTCTTTGTACCCACCTTAAATACGATAATAATATTAGTATTATTTGACTATTTTAAAATCATAGTTTAATTATTTTTACCTAGTATATTGAAATTATACATCCAACTAGAACTAGCAGCTTTGAATATATTACACCACACAAGATTGTGATGAGGCGCTATGAAAAACTCCCAATGATTGGGATTTCCACTCAAATGCAAGTTGTGTTTTACGCAAGTTTTCCAAACTTGTTTTCTTCGTCTTTCATGTTCCTTTTCCAAATCATTGATTTCCACATCAGAATAGTCTTCGTATCTTTTCACGGAATTAATCTTTTCTTCTTCAAAATGCTCCGCCCATTTATTCTTAAAATCAACATGAAATTTTACCGTTCTTAAAGAAAAATTTATGTGATTAGTGTAATTTACCTGCCATAATTCAGTTTCATTGCTTAGATACAAATCTTCATTATCGTTGTCTTCTACTTTATTGTTCTTAAAAATAGTCAGTCTCATGATCAGCATGTAGACTAATACCCATAAAAAGAATGTGCTGGTCTTTACAATCTTACAATGAATATGCTTATTGTTGACAGGATATATTTTCTTTTTGCACTGCATTATTTATTCTTTTTTTGTAATTTTTATCATACGATTTATATATTTTATTTTGGCATTGCGCGCTTTTGTTTATATTATTTTAAATCACAGACTGGTTTTATTTTCAATTGTGTCATGAAAAAAATCTTCATTTTTGGCACAATCCTCAAAAAAATCTCACTCAAATACTCTATAAAAATATCATTTTGGCTATTATCAGTCTTCACCTAAAATATAGATTGTTTTTGAACAAAGTCTTTATTTATATTCAAATCATTTTTGTTATGTACCTTTCCTTGTCACTACAAGCTTCAGACTGAGCAAGTCAGGGCGTATTGATTTTCAAACAATGGTGGAATGAGGCTGTAATGTACCAACCTTTCCTTCAGTTTATATGGTTTTGTTTTACTATAATATTCTGGTTTTCTATTCAATTTCCTGTATCGTTAATAAAATTTTAGTAACGTGTCATTTACAATAATTTATATTTTGTTTTTGTTTTTTTTAGCTTCTAGACGTCATTTTGAGATTGCATTTAGGATGTTTGATTTGAACGGTGATGGAGATGTAGATTCTGAAGAATTCGAAAAAGTAGCTACCCTTATTCGTCAACAAACTAGTATTGGATCTAGGCATCGAGATCATGCAAATACTGGAAATACTTTTAAAGTTTGTTCATTAATATATTCATATATGAAATTTTCAAATTGAATTATTTTTTAATCAATATTATTTGTCCATTTTATAGGGAGTCAATTCTGCCTTGACGACATATTTCTTCGGACCGAGTATGAATCAAAAATTAACTATTGAGAAATTTTTATATTTCCAACAGCAATTGCAAAAAGAAATTTTGTCATTGGAATTTATGAGAAAATCTCCTGGTAATTTTTGATCTAATTTAATTAAAATTAATTTAATTTTTACAAGTTTCTTATGAAATGTATCATAGATGAAAACGGTAAAATCACGGAAGCTGATTTCGCTGAATTACTTTTGGCATACGCTGGATATCCTCAAAAAAAGAAAGCTCGTATGTTGAAGAGAGTCAAGAAAACGTAATTCTTTTTTATTAAAATTCTACTTGAAATTCAATCTATTTGCAATGTTATAATTTTTATTTTATTTTTAGATTCCGTGACCATGGAATTGGCATATCGAAAGAAGATTATTTGAAATTCTTCCATTTTCTAAATAATATTAACGATGTTGATACAGCATTGACCTTTTATCACATTGCCGGAGCATCGATCGATCAACCAACTTTGAAACACGTTGCCAAAACTGTGGCGCACGTTGATTTGAGCCATCATGTTATAAATGTTGTTTTCACAATATTCGACGAAAATAGTACGTTTTCTTTTTAAAATTGATCCCATACAATTCAATAGTTTTCAATCGATGAATTTCTTGCAGTGGATGGTCAACTGAGTAATCGCGAATTCGTCGCTGTGATGAAGAATCGTCTGTTACGTGGTCTGGAAAAACCAAAAGACACAGGATTCGTGAAACTCATTCATTCTGCAATGAAATGTGCCAAGGACACTAAACCTGCATTATTGGACTTTTAATGTTGATTTCTTAAATTCATTTATCATATATTTATTGCTCATTTTCATATCTCATTTAGGTTTCTTGCACTTGTATTTTGCATAATATGAAATTATTAACGCGTTGTGGTTTTTATTGTTTATTAATGTTAATATTGTAATAATATATGTTTGTTGCATTTCTCTATATATGCATTTCTCTTTTATATGTCAGGTATCCCTCGTTTAACACAGTAAATAGGTTCTGCTAGATGCCTTATAAAACGAAATCGTGTTAATGAGTCTTACTAATGCATAGAAAAATAATAGGTTTTTTTTAGAAAAATAATAGAAATGTACATGTTAGTATTTGTGAAAATCGTCAAAATTATATTGAACCTTTTATTACATCTTTCAGTGTCATTTGGAATAGATATTTAGTTGGAAATGAGGGAGTTTGTGCGAAAGACTTGAAGAACCTAAACTTTTACAAAGTGTACATATTCCTTTTTTTAATACACGGAAAGAGCAACGATGCATTAAAAATGTTATTCTCAATAATTTGCATCGCTATACATAGCTCGATATAATAGAATTTCAGTTAAAAAAAATTTTTTTTACAAAACAAACCGTGTTAAATCAAAATTATGTTAAGCGAGTACCGTATTAAATGAGGGATATCAGTTATATATATTCAGTTACTTATATCGTTTTTTTCGGTTTTCAATCTTTTTATGAATAATATAAGTGATAGTTTAAAATATTTTTATTATAATATTTCAATATGGATAATTTTAGTCCTAAGAACATGAAGAATGCAATAACACTTCATATGCAAATGTAAAAAATAAAAATTGAAGGAAAAATTGTTAAATAATAGAAAGTCACTTGGGAAACCTGTAATTTTCAAAATAAAAATGAAAATCGCAGAAAATAATCAACTGATACTCATCGATAAAAATATTAAAATATTATCGTAGATTTGACAATTTAAAAACTTTTTTCATGAAAGTTTTCATGATTTCGCTCACCCATTAAAAAATTGTCAATTCTAAACTCACGCATTTTCCTCTATCCAATACTTTTACCTGCCATAAATAAAAATTACCAACGCATAAATTCTAAAAATATTTATAACTACGACTTATTCGAAAATATAATTGTTTATATATCACACTGACGCATTTTCACTAAAAACCTATCAATTTCAACCCAAACTTTCCTCATCGGATACCGAGAAACGAATTACGTCAACGTTCTCAAGAACCGACACTGCAATTGGCACGCCTGCGCCCGAGCACGGGGCGGTCTTCTGGAGCGGTGCTGGCCGAAGGTAAGTTCGCTCCCCGATTTATCCCCGAATTTCCCTTTTCAGGACCCTTTTCAGACCCGAAACGCACCCGGGACCTGAAAGCCGAAAACCGAAACCCGAAAAACCGGCGACATTCGCGCTCGATGGCCGTTACGCAAGAACATCGAACATCGCAGATGCAGAATGACGTTTGACAGCACGTGACCGCCCCCCGCGATAAATTTAACCCGAGCTTTGTGACGGTTGCACAACGTCCGTTTAACGGGCCGTTATCCCGTTATCGTGTCGTTTCTTTTGGGTAAAGTTGCACAATTTTGATCTCTTATCGATTTTTTTCGATCGCTCGTCAATTGGCCCAGTTCGTTGCAGTCGTTTCAATTGAGGTTGTTTGATTTGTGCGATTTCCGTGTTGAAGTTGTGACGGTATCTTAGATTTCGATTGTGCAGTGAAACCTAGATGTTAGGGATCGAGTGCTGTTGATGGGGTGTATGTTAAAGTTGAAAATTCGTTATATAAAGGCAGGTTTTCTAAACGCTATTCTTTTCATTAAATAAATGACAATGCAAAGCTGTTTAAGTTTCCATAAACTGATTTTTAAAACACATCTTATGTAATTTAAAATAACGTCTAGGTACTTACGAAAACTTTAATTCACCGAAAAAAGTTCTGTTTAATAAACAAATTTTTTTTTAACGAAAATGCACTTTTTAAGCGTTATCTTGGATTGAACATGTATAACAATTTTCACATTTGACCCGATATTTTGTTCATTTATATCCAAAGTCTGTTATATCGTGGTTTTTCTGTATTATTGATTGGAATCGATTGGTTTTTCGTTTTTGTATTGATAAGTTTGTATGATCATATTTTCAGTTTTATTATAATCAATTGTCAGTGTTGACGTATATTTTGTGAATTGAGTCAGGTCAACTCGGTGATCCGAATGCATAATTTATTATAACAGTTTTCATAGAATTATTAAAAATCGTTCATGCATGTTTTTAAATAAATTATGTAATATAATGAACTTTTTTTATCTTCAGCTTCAGACTATTTTTTGTATTTATTTCCTTTGTGAGATATTTTTAGTTACTGTACATTTGGGAATTGGCCAAATACCTTAAATTACAATATTCGCGTCTTTCGTCCGCTAAATATTGTGTCGAATTTTATTATTCAAAGAGTCGTTTCAAATCCATTATGCAATTGTCATGTATGTGTAAGACATCAGTTTTAATTCAATTATATCAATTATCGAAGTATCACAAATTTTTTTACTCTTCCTTCAAAATATGAAGGTGTTGATAAAATTAACATATAAACAATGGCAATGTCAATTTTTGATCTTCACGATGGGATTGTTAATTTCTCAGCGAGTCATACTTTGATGGTGAAAGTGTGAAGACCTTGTCACAGTTTTATCTCTAAAGTAGTTATTTTTTATGGTTCCAAGTTCAATTTCATGTTTTTTCATACTTTGATAATCGGGAAATAATCTTTTTCAATAATGTGGACTCAATTTTCATTTTGAATGTGAATATTTAAACGTGTGACTTGTGACTCAGTTGTGTAATTGCACTTGTCGACGTTGATTGATAGAAATGGACATATTTGTCAGTCAACTACGAAGTGTAACCTTTATTTTTGTTTGTTTCAGCTAACCATATAATTTGGTTTAAATAAACTATAACAAAATGCATCGAGCGTGTTCTGTTTTCACACAATTTGTACCAAAAGTAGGCCCGAAAGACAAAGCATTCGCATCGTGGCTTTTAAAAAAATCAGCAGTATGTATTGTTTATTATTTTTATAAACTTTTTTTATGGTTGACGATAATAATTTCATGAATTTCTATCAATAGGCACCATGCATCACTTCTACTTACAATCCTCAAAGGCAATTATCGGCAACCGCAGCGGAACCGTTCTTGAACGGTTCCAGCGGAGCTTACGTGGAAGATATGTATAATACATGGCTAGCAGATCCCAAAGCTGTACATGCTGTAAATTCTCACAACATTTTTTATTCATTGATTATATATTAAAATTGACGTTTTGTTTATTATTATATATATTTTTTTTAAAGTCATGGGATGCATTTTTCCGCAATTCTACCCAAGGATCTCCTCCGGGTTCTGCTTACCAATCACCACCTGGACTTGCTCCACTTCCTAGAAATACTGTTCCACTTTCAGCACTCGCTCCGATGGCTGGCATGAGTTCACCATCCCTTTCAGGTATGTGGTTTCCCTTTGATGAATTCTCATGGATGAATTTATTTTACAATTTAAGTTTTTCACAGGATCTCCCGTCAATGAAAAGATTATCGATGATCATTTAGCTGTTCAAGCTATTATTCGAAGCTATCAGGTGATATTCAAATCTTATTTTCATCTACTTATTTTTTTTAATTTTGCCTATATTCCTAGGCCACAGTTCATTAGCTTTCGATATTGAGTAGCATTTTGTTATTTTATGTAGTTTAGTGTTGTATATTATTTTATGTTATGTTAGTGTAAAAATGTGAAATCATATGAGAATTGTGATGTAGGTTATATTCTATCTTCCCTTAAGGTGATTTTTTAATTATAAGTTTCTGTTTAATTTAGTTGAAATTTTTCTAATTAATTTTCTGTATATCTTAGAGATTTAATAAATTAATATTTATAGGTAGTTAAATATAAAATCATCTTACAACAATTACTTCTAGTTTGATACTAGCATATATTTTCCTATTATATGATTTTTAGTGCATGCTTGTGATAATAGAATGTCATAAGTATTGTACATAAATTTCATAAGAATTTTTATTTGAAATGTGCATTGAATTTTAGTTACCGTCTACAAAAAAAAGCTATCTAAAAATAGTCTGTTTTAAATAAGTATTTTTTCCTTTTTAAAGTCACATTTGTTAGAAATATTATTTTATTTTCAAACACAAAAGTACAAGTTATATTTCTGTAGATTTATGAATTTAGATATCAAATTTTTCACACTTATATTTTTCATGTTGTGTGATATTTTATTATCTGAAGTCTGTAATCTATATCTGTTCCAAGTATTTGTGCCTTGTATATCTATTGGATTTACAATATTATATTTCTAACATGTTACAATGCTTTTTCATAAATTCACATTTTTCCCCGAGCTGAATTCATATCATCACAAGGGATTGGTATTTCTTGCATGAATGCGGTCATTTTATTTCATTTGGTTTTATTTTTTTAGTTTTGAAATGCATCATAAAGTCAATGTGCATTGTTTTGTATTTAAATATAGGAAATGATGTATTATTTTATTTCTGTTAGAAGAAATATAAAATTTGATTGACAATCAATATACATAGTTGAATTTTATACATTAGTACTTTTCAAAGTTTTAAATTGAATACCTTGTGTCCGATGGTATATGTATGTGTGGTGATACATAGTCTAGAGGACACCTGGCTGCCGACCTCGATCCCCTGGGCATCACAACGGCTGAAAAGAACGTGACAGCGAGTGGACAAGCCCGAGCGTCCGAAGCTGTCTTACGACAATATATGCAATTTGGTATGCAATTTAAACGGCTTTCATTTTTCCATTTAATCGTCATTGTTTCATATGCTTCAATTTATCATCTTTTTCATTACAAAATTTATCATCAAACAAATTTAGCGATCAAACTTCACATATTCACCAATTTGGAACTCCTTTTTCGTTCTAGTCATTAAGTATTATATACTTTCATAATCCTGACAGCTTTTCTTGTATAACCAATGGGATATTTATTATTTTCGTTGTGAATGTTTATATATCATTTCATTAGACAAATTGAACTCATTTAAACGCCTCGCCAGAATCCATAGTTGACTGGTTTTTGAATGTGACATATCCATATTTCATATCATAGTTGTATCTCGAAATACTTGTGACACTAGTAGATGTCAAAGTGTTGCAATTTTCGTTTTACTGTTATCATACTTGAATTCTTCTTTTATTGTTTTATTGAAAAGGATTACATAGAGTTTTTGAAAAGGTAGGTGTGTAGTTATTTTAAATTAACATTTTCTTAGGTTTATCTGCTTGTTGATCGTATCTATTGTTTTAATTTGTTTGGCTCTTAGCTTAGTGCATTTCTTTGATATCTGATTATAAGGTAAATTATTTATCAACGTAGAATATGTTAAATGTTTAATACAATATATAAAAAAAATATATTGTAACATAATTTTTTGTTATTCCATTACAGGATGAATTTGTAGTATTGTTGTTTTATATATATTTTTTTAATTAAAATGTGGTTTCAGGTTTATTTATATTTTATACATGTATTTGTGAAAACCTTCCTACTAATAGGTTTTTTCTATCAGTGAAAATGTATTTTTTATATTTACTGTGGTACTATTTTTATTTATAATATTAACAGATTATCTATCTTATTAACTAATATGAAAATGCATTAAATTAAAAATTTAACAATTTGTATTGCTTTTGTGCTATTATGTATTAACTTTGAGTAAACATGAAAAAACAGATCCGGGGCCATCACATAGCCAAGCTAGACCCGTTGGATATATCAGCTGCAGATCTAGACGATAAGCCTCCGCAAGAGCTTCTCTACTCGAGCTATCGATTTGGTAAGAACAAATGCCGAACATATAATAGATCATGATTCAGTTATTTTAAAACCCTTTTCAACTTTTTTATTCATTTCGTTCTTAATCTTTCGAATGAGGTTTCACCATAATTTATAAACTTATATTTTCTAAACAATTATATGTATTTCATTTGCGTAGGAGATCCCTGATTAATATTCCATGGTATTTAACGCAGTGAAATGTGGCATAGTAATCATTTAATTAATCCGAACTTATGATTCTTCTATAATATATGTTTCAAATTCGCTTCTTCACTTTTTATTTTTATATAGTTTTCAGATGAAAATTAGCATATTAATGTGTAAAAAGCTATTGCCTGATTTCTCGTTTGCAATTTTTTACATTTGTATTGACTTTCTCGATCAATATTACATTTAAAACAAAAACTAGTTTCACAATTAAAGTCTTTATTATTTGTTCTGGAGATCGTGTTACAAAGGGTGACAAGATGGAGTTCCACCGTCAACAACTTAACATATTCAGTAAGATAGCGATAATACAATATTTATCTATTGGGATTGTGCACTTGTGAAATTGGAATTTTTTTGTATAGCACGGGACATCCGTATTGTGGCAATATAAGCGTCACCTTGTAAATGGCTGTGAAATTTCGTCTGGGCGTATTTATTGTGGGTTATAAATTTTTGAAGCTTCCATATTTATGCACACTAGAACGTTAGATTAATTTGAACATACTCCTTTATTACTGGTTACGATCTAAATGCCCTTACATACCTTTTTATAATATAATAAATTAGTTGTATATCATATTTGTGATTTTGCTATTTCTATGATCATTTTAAGTAAAGAAAAAATATTATCTGAAATGTCTCTTTTGAATTTTCATCTATGATATACAGCTTTAAATCTTATAAATACAGACTTAGTAAGTATGAATTATTTTTCTAAACCATTTTTATTTGCTTGCTTTGTAATTATTTTATTCTTGCTATTGATTACTCTATTAACTCAGTAGTATAGTAGTAAATGTAGATTTATTTTATGTTCACTAACATTTCCTTGTAAATATCGCGATCTATCAATGCCAATGCAGCTAATTCAAGTAAGTTTCCACAAACGTTTTATTATTTGAATACAGTAGATATGTATAACATTCACAACTATATAAACGTATTTCCAAAATCCATTGGTAATTTATTTTTTTCGAAGGTTATTACAATTGATTTTTAGTCTGATTGGAGTTCTATTAAAGGGTATCAACAAATTTTCATAGTTAATAAAATTAACCGATTAACATACTTATTAGATAACAAAAAATGATTTCTAAATAGAAAAATTTATATGCAGAATGGTTATATTGTAATGAAAAATTTGATAATTTAGTCAAGAAGACTAAATTACAGATTCGTTGTATATATTGCATATTTCTTGAAACATAACATTCATTATAAATATTCTATACTTTCTTCATAATTTATTAATTTTTATAATAACTTGAAAATGCAATGCGATTTGAGTTTCTGTTAATTTTTCACAATTTTATTACCAGAGGAAGCCGATATGGATAGAGTATTTAAATTGCCTGCAACCACTTTTATTGGAGGTGACAAAGATAAAGCTTTACCCTTAAGGTGTGACAGAAAATTCATTAATTTAGTTAAAATTATGTTTATAGTTTTGTTTTTTATTAAATAACTTTTATTGCAGAGAAATTTTGAACAGATTGGAAAATGCTTACTGCAACAATATTGGAGTTGAATTTATGTTCATCAATTCATTGGAACAGTGCAACTGGATCAGACAACGTTTAGAAACTCCTGGCGTAACCGCTGTCAATGCTGATACAAAGAGATTGATCTTAGCTCGTCTCACTCGAGCCACAGGATTCGAAGGATTTCTTGCCAAGAAATGGTCATCTGAAAAGCGTTTTGGACTTGAAGGTTGTGAAATTCTCATTCCTGCTATGAAACAAGTTATTGATGTTTCTACTAAGTTGGGTGTGGAGTCTATCGTTATGGGAATGCCACATAGAGGTGTGTTATTATTTTTTAGTACAAGCCATAATATCTTATCATCAGAAAACTGGGTTTTTCATTTTACTTTTTTCCTTCAGGACGATTAAATGTTTTGGCTAATGTATGTCGTAAACCACTTCATCAACTCTTCACACAGTTTGCCGGCCTCGAAGCTGCTGATGATGTAAATTTGCTACTGTTTTGTTATTTTAAATTGTTAATTTTAGCAATACAAAATATTTTTATTTTAACTTACAGGGGTCTGGTGATGTCAAATATCACTTGGGTACATACATTGAGCGTTTGAACCGTGTCACAAATAAGAATATCCGTCTTGCTGTATGCGCTAATCCCTCTCATTTAGAAGCAGTAGATCCAGTTGTACAAGGAAAAACTAGGGCTGAACAATTCTACAGGGGTGATGGTGAAGGAAAGAAGGTAATCATTGAATAATCAAAAAATTTATGGATTGATTATTTAATTACAAATATATTCTGATCATCGTATTTTATTTAGGTGATGTCAATTTTGCTTCATGGTGATGCTGCTTTTGCTGGACAAGGTGTTGTTTTCGAAACAATGCATTTGTCAGATCTTCCGGATTACACCACCCATGGTACCATTCATATTGTTGCCAATAACCAAATCGGCTTCACCACAGATCCGAGACATTCGCGTTCATCAGCATATTGCACAGGTATTACTGCTGTTGTGATTATTTTAATGTATTCTATTTATGAAACTGTGCTTTAATATTTGCCGATTTTTAGATGTTGCACGTGTCGTCAATGCTCCAATTTTCCATGTCAACGGTGATAACCCTGAGGCTGTTATGCATGTGTGCAATATTGCTGCAGAATGGAGAGCCACCTTCCACAAAGATGTGGTTATCGACATCGTATCCTATAGACGAAATGGTCACAACGAAATTGATGAACCTATGTTCACTCAACCTTTGATGTATCGTAAAATCAAAAATACAAAACCAGGTTAGTATTTTTCAAGCTTTTTTTTATTTCGTTTTTTTTTCTATTTGTTCTTAGTAAAAACCTTTTTTTTATCCATAGTTTTGGATATTTATGCTGATCAATTGATCAAAGAAGGCACAGTTAATGCTGAAGAAGTTAAAGATGTCCGTGATAAATATGAAAAGATTTGCGAAGATGCTTACAATCAAGCTAAACAAGAAACTCATATCAAATACAAAGATTGGCTCGATTCTCCATGGTCTGGATTCTTTGAAGGAAAGGATCCTTTGAAAGTAATTTCTTTTTCTAAATATACACTGTATTATTAATGTAAATGCGAATGGACTCGTTTAAATGGTTGAAATATAATTTTAGTCATCATCCACTGGCGTATTGGAAGAAACTTTGGTTCATATTGGCAAACGATTCAGTTCTCCTCCTCCAAATGCGGCTGAATTTGAAATTCACAAAGGTATCGGACGTATTTTGAAAGCTCGTATGGACATGGTTGAAACACGTACTGCTGATTGGGCTCTTGGAGAAGCCATGGCTTTCGGTTCCCTGCTTAAAGAAGGAATTCACGTTCGCTTGTCAGGTCAAGACGTTGAAAGAGGAACTTTCTCTCACAGGTATAACTTATTTTAAACATACTTGTAATAATTCATTTTCAATATAATAATTTATATTCATGTATTTTTTAATTTTTCAGACATCACGTACTTCACCATCAAAAAGTAGACAAAGCTACCTATCGTCCCCTTTGCCACCTTTACCCCGATCAAGCACCTTACACTGTTTGCAACAGTTCTCTTTCTGAATATGGTAAAAATTTGTCATTCTTATTGTCGGTTTATAGTTTATTTATTTTTTTATTGTAAATTTTTCTATAGGTGTGCTTGGTTTCGAACTTGGTTATTCGATGACAAATCCTAATGCTCTTGTTCTATGGGAGGCACAGTTCGGAGATTTCAACAATACTGCTCAATGCATTATTGATCAATTCATTTCGAGCGGTCAAGCTAAATGGGTGCGTCAATCTGGTTTAGTTATGTTGCAACCCCATGGCTTGGAAGGAATGGTAATTAAATACATTTGGACTTAATAAAAGATGATTGGATAATTTTTTTATTATTAATTGATGTTTTGTTCAGGGTCCAGAACATTCTTCAGCTCGTTTGGAAAGGTTCTTGCAAATGTCCGCAGATGATCCAGATTATTACCCACCTGAATCTGAAGAATTTGAAGGTATAATTTTTGTATTCAGCACATAAATAAAATTGTCTAGAATTTTTTTCAATATGATTTATTTTATGTTTATTTTCTCAGTGACATTTAATTTTGCATTCATTTTACTTTATTTTCTTCTTTCACTTTTTATTTCTTTTTTTTTTTTTTGAAAAATGGCAGTTTACGTTTTTTTTCATTATTGACAATTCAATAAATTTGCACTAAGCTATTTAATTTTTCAAATCAAATTGCATTCGTTGGGTTGCAAACTTAGAGGAATTTGAAGGTAAACCAAATTGAAATATTTTGGCTTTCGAGTGAAAAATCGGACTAAGAAATTTTTCATAGATTTATATTGTGTCTCATGGTGGTTTTCATTCCCATCGCATATCAGGTGATTTACTTTGAAAATATGAACTTTTTATTTTTGCATTATAGTACGACAACTTCATGACGCCAATTGGATTGTCGCTAACTGCACTACACCTGCGAACTATTTCCACATTCTTCGCAGGCAAATTGCATTACCTTTCCGCAAACCTCTCGTAATTATGACTCCTAAGTCACTATTAAGACATCCCGAAGCTAAATCATCATTTGATTTGATGAAAGAAGGAACCAATTTCCTCAGGTTATTTTTTTTTATTATTGAAAATAATTTCTTCTATAATAAATTTATAATTTGTAATATGAATAAAATCATTGTAGGATCATCCCAGACGAAGGCCCAGCTTCAGAAAATCCCAACAATGTTAAGAAACTCATTTTCTGCACTGGAAAAGTATTTTACGATATGCGCAAAGCACGATCCGAAAAACAAGTGGATGATAAAATCGCTATTGTGAGGATGGAACAAATTAGTCCCTTCCCGTATGATTTAGTGAGACGAGAATGCGAAAAATATCCAAATGCCAAATTGGTATGGGGTCAGGAAGAACACAAAAATCAAGGAGCCTGGTCTTATGTCCAACCTAGATTCAAGACTTGCTTGAATGGGCAACGAGATGTTAGGTAATTACTATTTGAATACATTCTAATGTTCTTTTTTTATTTCAAAAATTTGTGCCCTTAATTTCTTTATCATGTTGGTTTGCATAAAATCAAAAACGTGGCCAATTACAGTGGTGATGGTAAAAGTTGGTTGTCTTCAGTCGCTAATGTTTTTCGTCAGAACGATAAAAATATTCCTAAACCTAGTGACGATGTAACCAACGCGAAAGTTAGAGAAATTAGGTGAGAGACAGGAATGTGTTGAATCTGTAGTTTTGCTTTTTGTTGTGCTTTCAGTATATAAAATCAAATTGATACGTCAAAAATGATTTTGTTTTTTTTTTTTCCATTTATTTATTAAGCCGAATGCATTTATTTCATTTGCTGTCTTTCACCTAACTTTTTTTTTTAAGAAATTTTTCTTAAACTTTTATCAAAGTGCGATAGTCATTTAAAATTACTTGCATCAACTCGATTGGATAATTTTTTAAATTCTTTTCAGCTACATCGGAAGAGCTGTTGCAGCATCACCCGCCACTGGTTCCAAAGCAGCCCATTTGAAAGAACTTCACAACTTGCTCGATGAAACAACCTCTATATAAATTATCACTGTTCATTAAACAACTTGTCATTTTATTTATTGTACAATGCTGGAAAATTGTTCATTTAGGAAAATTCATTTTTATTTATAAGTCACTTAAAATTGGAACTAACATTCTAAATGATTCGAATTATTATCGTCTTTGTCTTATTTTCCAGAAAAAAATTATTTAAAATTCACCCTTATTATTATTTTGACATTCTGTACATGTGTGTAACATTTGCAAGTTCTAATAGTTACATTTCGAAAATGTAAGATTTTTTTTGAAACTACTAATTTGATGTAATTCTATCAACAAATTTTATGACTATTAGAAATCTTGAATCATTTCTGTATTGTAATTTGATATTATAGCAAATTATACGTAAAACAGGAATTTCTTATGTTCCATGTTTATTTATTTTATCTTTAAGTATTTAATTTTTGGCCACCACAATTATTAATGGGAAATACAAAAGCTTTTGCTTTGGCATTTTGTATTAAACCAATGTTGCTTCAAATGATTCAATTCGAAAGGGGTACATTTTCCTGTTATTCAAATTAAAATTTATAGTATTTTGTACATCCAAAAAGTCAACATAAATTATTTTAAATGTTTTGCGCTTAAGATAGATTTAGGTATTTATATTAGATAGAAACATATTTATTTAATGAAAATATTTCATTGTTGAGTTTGTTATATTAAATATAACAATTTAGCAAATTTTAATTTGTTTTCAATTGTTTTGCACTTATTAGTTTAACACAAAAATTATTCACTATCTTAAAGCAAATATTTAATGTTTCAATACTTACAGTCATATTGTCGAATCAAGCTTTCGAAATTTTCGATTTAGACTAGAAGCCTATTGAATACTAATTGATTTTTTGTATATAACCATCTCTGTTGAGTTGTGTAAAATTATCGTAGTTGATTTATCAGATAGTGTAATTTGTGCCTCTGTATAGTTCAAACTATGTGTTATCTTAAAAATTTCTTCAGTATTTATTATAATATATATGTACTTGTTTATAATATTTCAGTATGTAATTAATATATTTATTATATGTACTATAAAATAGATTCGAACACTTAAAATAAGATGAGACTGACGCAGTAGAATGCAGGTGTAAAGGATGTATATTTAGCCTATTATGATCGGAAGCAGTTTTCTGTTTCGATTTTGGGTTGTTAAGGTTCTACTGTCCCGTATCTGAAAGAATGTTATTGAGCACAGGGAAAAGATATTTTAATTAAATAATAAATCAAAATATACTTGATATTTTATTTCATCATCACCATATATTTTATAAATTAATATACATACTTTATTTTAATACTAATATTGAGATTGTGTTTTTTCACCATACAACGTATTTATACAATTTTATGCTTAAAACTGTTGGTCACAAAACTGATGCAAGATTTAATATCAGCTTAAATACATTTTAATTTTTTTATTGATGACTTACATCCTTTTTTACGAAAGCTTGAATATTCTAATGCAACTTTATAATTGCTACATTACCACCATTCGTTTTTTTAATTATTTTGGTCCCTTTCTAGAATATTAGTGGCAAACTATTTAGTTTTCAAATTATAACAGATTTTATCTATACTTATTCTACAATACATTAATATTTGGTTAAATGTTCTATTTTCATAAACATTTTTGGTATTGTCATATTAATATAATATGACATTTTCCATCTATAATAGTTAGACATTTCATTTGATTTAACAATCAAATCACTGCAATGAGTCATTTCACAATTTCGTATAGATCACTAATATCTTCCTGTTATACAGTATTGTTGTCGATACCACGCCATCTCTCGGTAATCTGGTTCATAGACATCAGGTATATCTTTTCCAGCAGCTTCGTTATAAATTATATTCACAGAAGTCTTTCCGAACAACTGTTCTTCATACTTAATGAGTTGTTTGAAGAATGCTGTATTAGGACGTATTTGCGGTCTGTAACAATTTAATTTGATTTATAAATAAATATTTATTTTTGATTTGTTATGTAATTCATTATAGAATGTGAATAATTACCTTTTGGTACGCAAGAACCTAAAGGAGTCACTAAGTGAAATACGTTGTTCTCTCATTAAGTAGGCTAAACACAAAGCTGCTGACCGACTAACTCCGGCAACACAATGCACTAACGTACAACCTCCAGCTATTTTGACCTGCAAAAAATAAAAGTTTAATATTAAAATTATTAAAATCGACGTAGTTGCCCACCACGTATATACATACGTAGGGGCTATATACATATTATTAATATAATAATAAAAAGCTTTAAAAAGTATACATAATTGTATCAATACGGGGATGGCCAGAGTAGGCTCCATTTTTAACAACTTCTCAATCGTCTCAAATTGGGTATTAAACCATTAGACTCGAAAATGAGAGTTTAATCTCTCATTAATGAGACGATTCCAAAAAATGGTTCCGATTTCTCTCTCTATCGACCGCCGTACAAATTATATGTGCCGACGCCGCGATTATTGCGAGTTTGATAATGAGATTGGCCCTCCTTCCCTTCCCACCTACAAATCTCGCCATATGGCACCCATTGTCTCATGATGTTCCTTTACATGTGGAAAATGGACTAGTCCAGATACCACTACCAAATGACAACACGTGAAAAAAAAATGTATTCAAAATTTTGATTACATTTTTTTGATATTAGATATCCAATTATTTTTCGCAATATATTTCCAAATTAAGCGAACATTGAAATTTTCTTAGCCCTGAGCACATTTTCATCCCACGAAAAACGAATTCCGCGCGAGTCGTTGAAAGCTTTGTAGGTTAGGTCACAGGAAACCGAAAGCTCTTCCGCGCGCCAACTAAATTTACAACATCCCAGAAGTCACATGATTAGAAAGTGAGATTTCGTAAACGTAAATAATCTGGCATCCGAGTGGGAGTGCCATTCAGCCGGACCTACACTACTCTATCACAACCATTCGGAAAAGCTCGAATTTTCCTAAACAATTACCTGTTCTATAACATCGGCGACCATGTCGAAGTAAGGAGTGAGATCATCGTCAATGGTGTCCAAAACGGGCACCCTCAAAAAGACAGTGTCCTGATGAGGAAGCGGCGTGTCGGGAAGTTCTTGAGCAGCACTAACTATACAAGTAATTCCACATGAGCGAAGATCCGCTGGTCTGCAGGCTCCAGCACCGCTCAACATCAAACCAGGAAGGACATGAGATATGCCTGGACAGATCGACGACACACCTTCCGAACGACAACTGAAATAGAAGAAAAAACGAATGGTTTATCATCAAAGAAATAAATAGAATGGCCGCGGAGGACTCGCCTTGTTTACTGTCTATTAGCGGACAACTCATTAGTGCGTAAATAAATTTAATTTTCATGAATAAGCGGTGCTTTTCGCGTCACTCCTGCGACACCTTGTCGACATATTATATCACGGGGACGAAAAAAGAACATGTCGCCCACGTCTCAGACTAAGAACCGCATCGTGTTGAGTGAGCCCGTTGTGCAATCCTCGATTGGGAGACGATGACGGCGATGATTCATTGTGCGAATTCGCAACTTGTACTTGGAAAATGTGGTTGTGAAGATTTCTGAGAACGTTCGCGTATGATCAGTTGTTAGTGACATCTACGTGTCGAATAATAAAGTTTTAGAAAGTATACAAACCGATTCAAGTATTTTATTATATAATTTTTATTCGAACTTTTGTATAATAAGTTTTAGAGGTATTCTATTTGTGGTATTCAAGCACGATTTTCAGAAAGCGAAGAACTAACAGGAAGCTTGCTGTTTCTGTTAAAGACCTTGAAGTTTCATTATTGTATCGTCGATAAATAAACATGGTCATTCACTATCAACAGTTTTCGCGTTTTCGAAGACTTCTTGCCAAGAAATGTCTGCGGAATTTTTCATATTGTCTGACGAAATCGATAGAGTTATTTTTTTTAATTATTCTGAGTATCTTTTTGTGATACATGTTTCGGTTAATGAATTGCTTTGTTTATTCTCAATATTTTTTTCGTTCAATTTTACTAATTATATATGCTTACAACGTCATAATTATCTTGTAATCGACGATATTGCGTCTTTCATTGGACTCATGAGAATCATCAGAACAACACAAATCGAAACAAAATATCAATAAATAAACAGTATATTCGTATGTATATTATATTTTGCTACATCGAAATGCCAAAATCTAACATATACGATTTCGTACGTTATTCAAATAAAATCAACTACGTGCTCGGCACAAAGACATTGAACATCAAAAATGAGCAATTTCGAAAAACGAATAACTCATACAAAATTTACGGATGGGTTTTGACGTTTGCTTTATTTATTTGGACGGTTTCCACGTTCGAAAAAAACGTACGAAGATACAGAGAAAGGACTTCATCATTGTCTCTCATTTCGACATACATACTATCTCAAGTAATACTTCTACTATTATTACTAGTGGTACAAGTCAACAACATTATATTTGGTTCGCATAATACTAAAATGATGCTTTCGCTTTTGTTAAAAACCGATATGAAGATTCAGTTTGAAAAAACACGACAGAATAAATGCATTAAAATTTCGGTGATTTTGACATACTTAGCATATTTTATAATAAAATCTATTCAATTTTATATCAATTTTTCTCTAACTGTCATAAACCAATTTCCCTACCAGTGTGGTTGTATTCTTGTGGATATGCATACCATGAAGTTCATATTGGAGACGAATTTGGTAGCAAGAAGATTTGAAGTTTTAAACTGTCGTTTGATTTCAATGCTTATGAAGTTCGATTTGAATACATGCGATAAAGGAGATGGTATTTTGATACGATTTTGGAGAATGAAAAATAAACGTTTCTCGAAAAATGAATGTATAAAAAATGATTTTTCTATAGAAAAATTGCTTTCGGCGCACAACGAGCTTTCGAGGGTCGTTGAAAAGTTGAATCGTCAATACAGTATGATGGTTGGTATAATTACTTCTCAATTAATTTTTCCATGGTATTCGAAAAAAAATCATATTAATTTAACAATCATTTAGGTATTAGTTGTCGGAATATGGATTATTTGCGCCTTTCTTTCCAACATCAATCCTGCAATTGAATTGAACTATGCATACAAATCCTTAGTGAGTGTTGATTGAAAAGCTAAATACAAAAATGTATAAAATAAACTAAAATAATAACATGTACATTTTCAATTTATAGGGGGATATTGAAGTCATAAACTCTATTTGTTGGATGGTATATCATATAATAAGATTAATTTCAATGTGCACAGCTTGCGAAATTTTGCATCTTCAAGCTGACAAGACGAATTTAATAGTTGCCAAACTTTTTTCATCGGGTAAGCTCAATGAATTCAAGTGGATTTATAAGGAAATGTTGATTTTTACGATTATATTTTCATTTTTACAGACGATAGAATTGTGATTAAAAAGTTTTCCAAGATATTACAATTCAAATCTTTGAGGATGAAGGCGAAAACTTTTTTTGTTTTAGATTACAGCTTTATTCCCAGTATTATGTCTGTCTCGTTTGCGTTTGCGTTTATATTGATACAAATGAAATAATAATGATACTAGAGCATTGACATTGATTTTTCAGTGAATAAATTTTTTTAATTACATAATTTATTCCATTGTCGAAGAAAACATTCTCAATCAATTATTTTTTATTTGCTTGATATTTTAAAAATCAATACATATTATATAATTTTCTTTATTTACTCTAAACTTGAAAACTGTAATTTTCGTAATTGCTTTTAAATAAATATGAATAATTTTCTATTAATTAAATCTTTGTTTGCTATCACGAATACTTAAAATATAATTGATACATTTTACAAAGGAAATTTTCCAATCAAAATGAATCTCAAGTCCAACGTACACATATTTTTACGTTTTACAAACGTTATAAATAGTTTTATCGGTCAGAAAAATATTGATATTCATAAAAATCGCTTCAAACCAATGAGTAACACTTATAAAACTTATGTATTATTTCTAACAATGAGTTTGTCAATTATTTTCACCGTCATCCATGTCCGACAGTTATTATTTGTCTCTAAATATTTTCATGTGCTTTCACTTAATTTAACGTATGCACTGATGAATATATCGATGCTTTTAATCTTCGTTGTAACACTATTAGAATCATTATTGTTTGGTTTTCGGCACTCTAACATTATTTTTTCACTATTAATAGAAGGTGATCGCGAAATAGAATTTGACAAATCTAAACAAAACAAAGGCATTGAAAAATCAATGATTTTAACATACATTGTGTACGCTGTAATAAAATTTTTCAATATTTATTCAAACGTGGATAGAAACTGGCTTTATTTATTTCTATACCATGCTTGTTCTACTACTGTGGATTTGCATTTCATAAGATTCGTTCTTGAAGTAAATTTTCTTGCAAGAAGATTCGAAGTTCTAAATCAACAATTGACCATTAATATTCCCAATACTATGTTTGATATCGAAGATGGAATTTTGATAAGAGTTTGGCGAATTAATAATAATGGTCATTTGAAAAGAGAAAAATTGAAAAATAATTGTGATTATGATGAGTTCATAGGGAAATTGCTCTCTGCACACAATAAATTGACAACGGTCGTAAAAATGATAAATTCACGTTATGCTCTCACAGTCTGTGTTTTTTCTATAATACATATATAATTTTAGAAACATTTATCTTAATTTAATAAAAATATGTAATACATAAAATTTTCAGATTTTGTTGAAAGGAATATGGATTTCCTGTTCATATATTGGCAATATAAACGTAGCCTTTGTATTGAATTATAGAAGTAAATCGATAGTACGTTTCATTTTCAATATATGTATGTATATATTTTTTATTATCTATATCTAGTATTATTAATAAGTATTTAAACTGTTGATTCAGACCGATCCTGCAATATTAAATATGTTAGGATGGACAATGTATCACAGCAGCAGATTGATTGTCATGTGTATATTTTGCGAAATTTTATATCATCAAATAGACAAAACAAACGTGATTGTAAGCAAAAATTTGTCTTTACGTAAGTTTTCTAAAATAAGCAAATATTATTTTTACCCCGTATAACTAGCATAAAATTGATTTCTTTTTTTTTAGATTACAGAAGAGTTTTAGTGAAGTTTAACAAAACGCTTCAATTCAAGTCTTTGAGAATCGTAGTAAAAAAATCTTCGTATTAGATTTTAGCTTTATTCTTAATATTGCATTTACTTCGCTTTCATTTTTGTTATTATTGTCGCAATTGAAATAATTTTTTTTTTCTTCTGAAAAATAATTTATACTTTATAATGATACTTTAATTTTATACTTGGTAGTGTAAACTTTAAAAATTTATACATTATAAAAAATTGCGCAGAATGATATTGAATCGTCTTAACTATAAAAATAATTGATCAATAAAACAAAATTAGCACTTAAATAGATTGTATTTGCATATAAATTAATTTGCCTTAATAAAGTTTCATTTTTTTCTCATATTATATTATGCATTGTATGTTGAATTTGAAATATTAATGAATATTCAAAATTACAAAGAGCATTACAATTATTGTAATTGCTAATTGAATATTCAATTAATTTATTTTAATTTTCAATGCACTTACATACGAATCACACATATAACATATATGTATGTATTGTTGTTCTTTTGTAATATGTGTATTATATATATGTTTCTATAAATGCTATTTTATTGTTAGAACAAAGCTTTCTTTACTTTCACGAGCCAGTATAAAAAATAAGGATACTAAAAATATGAAAATGTCTGAAACTAACGTTTATAAATTTGTATTATACACGAATAGAATTAATGCTATTTTCGGTATGAAAATAATGAATGACGATTTACAAACGGCCAGTTGGAATAAAATTTACGGAACGATTATGTTTTCAATTATCCTCATATTAATGTTTTTATTAACATCGTTTAACGTTTCGTTATTCAAAGAAAACTATCATTTACTATCCCTAACTATAACTTATGCTCTATCCCAGATATCTGTTATCTTAGCCATTTTGATGATTCATGTAGAATCGTTGATATTTGCTTTCAACTATTCCAGAGATATATTCAATATATTATTACAAATCGATCGCAAATTGGAGTTTGAAAAAACTAAACAGAACCAAGGAATTAAAACGTCAATAATTCTATCATACGTCATATATGTCTTAATGAAATCAATACATATTTATTTCAATTTGTGCTGGTCTTTATTACATACAATGCCTTATCAATTATGTTGCATAATTTGGGATCTTCAAGCCATCAGGTTCGTTTTAGAAGTGAATTTTGTTGCTAGAAGGTTTGAAGTGTTAAATCAAAATCTAACAATGTATGCAAAGGCTGATGTTGAAAAACTAGATGGAATTCTAATGCGAATTTGGAGAATAAGTCGCGATTTTCAGCAATATTTGGATTTTGAAGTAAACGATACGTACTTTAAAATAATAGTTATAACACACAATGATCTAGCAAGAGTTGTGAGTAAATTAAATTCTCGTTACGATGCAACGGTTGGTGTAATACATTTTTTAATAAATCAATAAAAAAATCTATGAATGTATTTTGAAATTTTTTATTACAGATATTACTATTAGGCATATGGACTCTATTTACGTTCATGTCGAATATAAATCCCATGATAATGTTATATAGTCCTGAGTTTGTATACGTAAAATAAACTTTATCTCAAATTTTTTAAATTATTTTTGTAAAATTTGATATATAACTGGTTGATAAATTTCAGAATAAAAACGAAATAATAAACACAGTAGTCTGGATGATATATCATTTTATTAGATTGAGCATAGTTAGCACAGCGTGTGAAATATTGCATCATCAAGCGGACAGAATCAACGTAATTCTCAGCAAATTGTTATTAACAGGTGAATCATCGAATAAAATAAATCTCGTGAGTTCAATAAATACGTATTTAATATTTTCATGTTTGTTCAGAAAATGGAATGACATGGAAAAAATTTGCTGCAACGACACAATTCAAGCAGCTGCGTATCAAAACAAATAACTTTTTTACATTAGATTTCAGATTCGTTCTAGATTTGTTTGTAGTTTCCACATCATATTCTTTTGTAATTATACAAATGAAATAAATAAAAATCAATTATTCTCCATAAAATTGAATGCCAAATTATAAACGGCAAGAATTAATCGTCGCTAAAGTCGAATTTATTACCTTGGCAATATCTAGAATCTGAAGGAATTCGCGTGTGCAAAAATTCGTACATTTCTCACTATCACATTTTTATTCGCGATTATTAACCACTCGTCGCGACTAAACGGCGCTCTCTAGAACGACCTCATATTTCGCCGTCAAAATGTATTGCATATTTTCGAAAATTTTTCTCGAACATTGCGATAAATCTCATCGCGACTTCAATGCGTTTTCAATTTGCGTTTCAAACCTAATTTTTTCTCTTCATTCATTATTGTGACATTCACTGGGCTTGCCGAAGTAAACATTTGATTGTTGATCTTTTCATATATGAAATTTTTATCAATACGTGTACTTATTCATTCAATAAAGTTTCGATGAAATGCCAAACTATGTTTTGTATTGTAATGTAATAGAAAAGTGATGTATTGAAATATGCATTCGTATTTGAAAATATGATAAAACTCACCTCGATTCGTCATTATCAGCCAATATATCTTGAACATCAGTCCTGCCCTTATCAGACTCATCGTCCCTCTGGCTCCTGACACTGTTGATAACCTCGTCCCTGACCACCTTCATGATTGGGCCACAATATCAATACTGTTATTCGAACACCACAGATCACACCATAACACGATCCCGCCACCGAACCGAACCAATTCCGGCGTCTTATACGACTTCGACCGTAGAAGATCAACTGTCGAAGATCGACTATTGAAGACCGACTATTGAATTGTCGACTGTTGAAGAAGCACACGCTCCACGTCCGTCCCGGACGGAGTGGTCCGCCTGAGTCATGTAAAGAGCGGTTCTCCCACAACAGTGAGTTTGTATTTTTGGTAGATGGACGCGTCATCGCATTCCTCGATGGTCCCAAATACCAGCAGTTTTCCGCACGCCCGGAAAAGCCGGTGCCGTTCGGTCGCTGGAAGTTGGTCGTTTATGGCGGGAGTTTGCTTTGAGTATGTGCGATCTAGTGAAAATGTTCAATTTGAAATATATATTGGTAAATATTGGTATCTACCGTATTGAGGTGGTAAACGTTTGTAGGTGTTTGAATTTTGGGATCTTGTGTGAGCTTTTCGATAAATGGTAAAATTTTGTGGTAAATCTGTAGTTTAGAAATTTTATAAATGATAGAGTGGAGTAAAAAAAATTGTGGTTGTTTAGTAATGGAAAATTGTGCATTTGTAGTCTTAGGGATCATCAGTACCATTTGCAATATATTAAGTATAAGAACTTGAAAGAGAGGGATTAAAATATAATTACAGAAATCAATACACATATTTTTTCTCTACTATATGAAGATAAAATTTGTAATTAAAAAATATTATATAATTAAATACTATCGATAAACTATTTTTTTTATTTTATAAGAAGTGAAGCATTGAAAATTTTCTTTTTAGTCACAATCAGTGCTGAATTAATAAAATTGATGGAGTGAAAATATCTAAAAAAGAATACAATTATTTTAATGTTTATAGTTTATAGTATCACAATCTAAAACAATTACCGAATTTAATTTAATTGCCTTGAAATGCTATTTTATTCTTCATTATAATAATTTGTTAAAAAATTTATTTTATATAAATCAAATCATAAGATAATAGCAGGCATACTAAATACACATTACATTAATATACATCAAGTTTTAAAATAAAAATTCTTGTCGTTAAATAATATTACATTATAAATAGTTGCATACCGATGACTTGGCAAGCGATCCGTTCAATTTAAGCAAAAATCCCGTGGTTAATGAGAAGTTTTAAATATTTGTGCAACATAAATAAACACATCGAAACTATTCGAAAGCTTAACATAATAATGTCATATAAATATTATTCACGTATGATATGATAATATTTACAATTTCTCAAATGAATTCCACATAATTTCTAAAATATTTTATTGATGAATTATTTGAATGGATCTTTAGAAATAATTTATTTTGAAGGTCTCGATTCGAAATGCATGAATATCAATTAATTAATCATTGAGAATTTCATTAATGCTCTTAGAATATGAATATTGGCACAAAAAAACGTCGTATATATTTATTATTTTTGTTTATGTTGATTAGTTTTTTTACCCTCAATTTCCAATTTCAAATTTGAACGATGAAAATTTTGATTGATGATGTGACTTTTTTGCGTTTTGCAAAATTAACCATGTATTTATTTTTTGCGTTGAAATTTTTCGTGAGAAATTCATGATTTTACTGAAACACGCGACAAGAACTTATGCCAACGATACTTCAAAGGTCAAACACCGGCTAAATTGACAATATTCACATTTAAGTTTGCAAAAACAACGTAAATTATAAATATCATATATGAATTATTGCAATATGAATCATATAAATATCAATAGAGATATCACTTTGTAAATCCGTTCACTTTATCATTTGAATATGAAAGTTAAACCTTCAGCGAGCTTACTCCAAATTTTATTAGATTTATACATAAAATAAATTATTTGAAAGGAACAAAAGGATGTCTAATTTTTTTCCATGATTGAAAAGCATTGCTGATATTTTTATCCTGCAATATTATATTTAAGTTTTTCAAAGCATTGAAGATGAATGAAAGCTGAAGATCATCCAACGTATTCTTTTATACGACATACGACTCATGCTGAGAAGACAAAGGAGATGAACCATTTGTGAACACACTGGAATATAAATAAATTCGAGTTCGATGGAATGTGAATGCGTCCGGTGTTGGAACCTGCATTCTATGCTCTAATTTAGAAATAGAATTAAATGCTCGGGAATTTCATTGCCTTTATCTTTCAAGATACAGATATGGAAAATTTCAATATAAAAAATCATTATGTTCATGAAAAAAGTAGATCTTAATCGTATTAATTATAATAGATCGGTGGTTATTTTCAAATGTTTCGCTCTCATTCTAGTAAAATTAATTATGAAAGCTTTTAATGTGAAAAATACGATAATTAGTTTGTTTTTCAAACGTATTCAGGTCTTGTAACACTAAAAATTGACGTTTCCGTATGACGCTTGTCACAATTCCACAGGGCACCCAAATACCCAGAGGAATTTTCGCAAAAAATAAATGAAAAGCGCACACGCGAGCCGATTCGCTAAGCCAAAACGTAACCAGGACATTCACATGACAGTTTCAACCCGGAAAACACCCGGAAAAATGTTTTGAACTGATATTTTAACCCTATTACTGAAATAGACAAATCGGTCGCTCGGATTCCATAGTGACAAAACGAAGCTCGCGTTTCACGCAACAAAGAAATCTGGGATCTGTGCTAAATTTATAATCTTGCCATAATTAAATGTTTCGATTAAAATTTAATATTATATTTTTGATTAACAAATACAATCAACATATTATATAACATAACTAATGTAAGCCAAAATAAGTAATTCTATTAGCATCAAACATAACATACCTAACGAGATTTTTTTTAACGTTGGTCAAGTTTAATTGGAATTTATCTATAAAACTAAATACTAACCTCCTATTAAAAAAATCACGACTAAATATCAGAACAAGCTCTATTAAACCAAGAATTCTCAAAGAATTGAAATATAACTGAAAATCGTCATATGAGTACTTATTCTGGTTTCAGCAAACCAATAACTCTTAACAGGACCCAATCGAAAGCATCTGGCAACAGTAGAAACACTTCAACCAGGTGGTTAGGTGTTTTAACGAAGAATTTCTCCATTATACCAGCAAAACTCATAACCGAGTTTATGTTCATTTTGACCCAAAAACCACAGTTTATTTTTCGATGTAGTAGATACTGAAACATCTTACACTGATGGCACTGCAGTCATTATAATATACGGTGAGAGCTTATTTCGACATCTGCATAATATGAAAATTTATAACACAACTCAATCGATGCTGATTTATCTCGATCAGAAATACATATCAATTATTTATCATTAAAGCAATTTAAGAAAAATATATTTCATAGTGGCATAGCTATTAGGAAGGTCAAATATACCGTAATTTTAATTTTTCGGTAATCCGGTATTTTTTTTACTAATTGCCGGTATATTACATATATTTTGAATAAAAACCGGGAAATCTCGGAAAATATAATATAACAAAAATCCAAAAAAAAACTTAAAACCAAAAATGCTTTCCAAATAAAACAACAACATTTTTCAAAAATATTCGAAAAACAAAAAAAAAATTTCCTGTAAATATTAACAATTTACCAAACTATTATTTGGGTAATTTACCGGTTTACTGGTAATGGTCTCCCTATTAGCTATAAATGGTGAAAAAATCGCAAAATAATGAAAAATATGTAGCCTGAATAAAATTTTGAACATTTTTTTAGATGAATGTGAAAGTATTTGATAAAGGATTTTTTTGAATACTGAGTATTTCAAAAATTATTCTTCTGTTATTATTCTTAATGAGGAAAGCTTAACTAGTCATCACTAATAACGAATGAAACTCGATCTAAAACAATCAAGTTGATTGTATCAACATTAAAACAACCCAACAATAGTTCGCTCCTTCATACAATCAATACTCACGGGCATATTTACGGCCATTTCTATCAAAAATTACCATTTTACATTTCCGTTGGCGAGAAACCACAATATGGCGGCCACTAACAAAAACTCAACAACCTGACCGGATCATCGCTCAACTCGAAAACAACACAACACAACAATACCTATGTATATATTGTACCTTCGTATCGGCGCACAGCCCACGGTCACATTTAGGGCCGTTTCGAACCGAAATCTCCATTTTACATTTCCGTTGGCGGAAAACCACAATATGGCGGCCACTATCAAAAACTCAACAACTGTCCCGACCATCGCCCAATTCGACAACAACACAACACAACAATAGATTATACCTTCGTATCGGCGTACAGCCCACGGCCACATTTACGACTGTTTTGAACCGAAATCGCCATTTTACATTTCCGTTGGCGAGAAATCGCAATATGGCGGCCACTGTAGTTGTCCTGCGTTGGCGCGTCGCCTCTGGCATATCAGGTGAGAGCTTATTTTGGCGCCGGTGTCTGCATTCCACAGCTGAGTCGGTTGCACAATGCTACCACAATTTATTGCGATTTTTTTTTTCATTTGAATTTATTTCGGATTCTTCGAATCGATGCAATTTTCGGAGATTCGGCCGGATGTCGCGTTCCGAGGCGCCGGTTCGGGCTTGTTTTTCGGTTGAGTTGGCTGAAATTTGTTTTGGGGTTGTCTTTTTTGATTTGTGTAGTTTTTATATCGTATGTCTTAAAATTTGAAAATTTTATGGTAATATGAAAGAAAGGATTCTTTGGAAATTTCGAAGGATTGTAAGTTTTAAAGCAGCAATGAATTTAGATTATTTCGATTAAAATTGTTTTACAATTAGTTGATCGGAAAACGCTTCGATAAAGAATTTAAAAATTAATTGATAGGTTTTATTTGTATGATTAAAGTTTTTATTCTCCGTTTTGTCACTAACATTAATAGTGCTTAACTAAACCAATCTAATGACAATAAAATATAAATTCATGTTATGTTACAAAATGTTTAGATATTATAATTCTACATTTTCGACAAATCTCAAGTATATTGAACTCAACCATCATACCATACTACGTACAACCTATCGCGTCACTGATTACACAAATATACCCATCTTAATTTAAACTTGAATAGGAGAAAATAGAATTTCTAATTTATTACCACCTATTTATAAATAGAAACCATTTTTTCGAACCAAAGTCGTGCGTCAATCGTTTTGACGTTACACTGCGCATTATACCACTGATTCACATTCACCTGACTTTGAAAACGACTAAACAATTTCAGCGGAAAATAACACATTTTTTCATTAAAAAACCCCGGCAAACAAACTCCCATGTACCTGTAACCATAAATTATACACCAAGTTACGTAAAAATTGCGTATCATCATCATATCGTCAAGGTGGGTGGTTTCTTGGACGGTGTTTATATTTTCGAAAGACCGTCAATAACACGAGTTGACGACCTTGTTCAAGCATATTTACAGTCAGCGTCACCAATCAGCTGAAAAGCTCGAGAGAGCTTTCCCCCTCTATTGGACTTTCAGCGTTGATTTTCAACACCTTCGACAGAATTTTACCATTTCGGTCGAAGGAATGCTTCGTCCGAAATAGCAGCAAGTAACTGCTGCGTTATTCGTTGGAATTTCGCGGGTTGAACGAAAAGTCCGTGCCGCGAAACCGTTCCGTCCGCATAGTTGAAGTGACGCCAAGACCTGAGAGCCGGTCGTTACCTGAACGTTTTATTGCGTATTTTATTTTATTTTTCATATTTTCATCTATGGGTGTTGCTGGGAATGCTAATTAAAGTCGAGGGTACGTTTCGCTTTGTAATTTTATGAGATTTTTTTTTAAATAATGTTACGCAGAGGTTTTGTATAATATTTTTGTAAGTAAAAAGGTTGAGAAGAGATGTTTCTTATTATTAATGGTTAAATGATTGGTTGATTAAAAATATAAGTAAATTGGTTTTTCGGGATGCAGTAATTTAGGAAAAAATTATCTTCGGTATTATCGATTATATAGCAGGAATTATTAATATTCCTAGTTCAAAAAAGCACTAAAAACGGTATCAAAATTTACCAAATTAAGACTTAAATGAATAAAAAGTCACCAATTATATAAATATATAAATAATATTTTTTTATTTATGTAACACCGGTAATTATAGACGACGATAATTTTCGTGGACTCGAATTTTAATTTCTATAGTATATTTTTATACCTATATAATACATACTGAAATTTTGAATAAATTCTAAAAGAAGAAAATTGAAGTGATATTTTAGTTTCAATATTTCATAAAAATATGTGATCAATTATTCGAAAAGATATTAATTTAAAATTACAGAAGAATTTTTTTTTAAAGATTACTTAAGTCTTTTATAATACTTTTTTGAAATATTATTTCGTTGAAATTTAATGAATTATTAATACAAAACATAAAAAAAATCATTATCAATACAAAAACATACATAAACCAGAAGCCCATAGCATACATAATAAAAAAGACAAACACAACCAAAACATGCGCTCCGTATGAAATATTAGCGCTATTTTCGTAATGCAAGCATTTGAAGCTGTCATAGTTAATGGAGCGCTACTGATTTTCGCTTGACCTATTAACGGCCGAAGTATATGATCGGGCAAAGCGCCATTTAATGGTTTCCCTAAATCGATCTATAACAAGCAGCATCGTAAATCGGACAAAACACGTGTTGCACGAATAACTCACTAATCCAACGACGAAAATCGCAGGTTTACACCGAGTATAAATTAAACGCGGAAAACCGCGGCCAACACCGATAAAGATAGCCGCCAAACAAAGGCGGCAAAACAACGTTTTTCATACTGTTTTGAATTCTTTTTCACTTTCGATGTTGCGTCTTTGGACTGTTGTCAAAGCGGTGCGCTTTTGGCAAAGTACCTACCTTCGAAAGACAAGAAACAGAAACTCGTCGAAAAGGTAGGTGTAACTGGTTATGAAGGAGCCAAATGCCTTCGGCGAAAATAGCCAACATTGTGTTGTCGTTTCGACGATTTTTTATTTGCTTTGGCCGCTTTTTGGCCATTACAGACGCTAATCGACCGTGTATAGTGTGACTAAGAAAACATAAGTATCGTTAGTGGAAGGTTCGCGTTAATTATTTTTGATTATTTTTTTTATGCGCAAAGCGGCGTGGGAAAAAAATATTGGCAAATACTTCGTAACGGAATTAGCATAACATTCGTGCGCTATTTGTTTGTTGAATCCGTGAAAAACAAATATAAATAATCCCGATAAACATTCGTGAATTCCTATATAATACTTACTGCCCACGAGCGCGTGAAGATCATCAATGAAAAAGGTGATTCAGCAAAAGTCATCGAGCCGGTGGAGATCGTCCTACAAACGAAAATAGCTCGAGATTATTTTGAATTTGTCGTCGTGAACTCTTTTGTTTGAATGAAAATAAATGAAAATTTACAGTCATTTTCAGACGTTTTTCAAGCCGTCGAAGGTCGTTCAAAAATTTGTACAGGCATTAAAAGAATATATGAATATTTTCATTTACTTATAATTAGATATGTATATGTATTTCTGCCGTTGAATGTTTAATTATTTGGTTCGGATTAATTAAAATGCGTTTTCACTCTGTGATCATTCATTAAGAAAAACTGTCGGAATTTCAGTTTTAATTAGGAATCACTAAATTTAAAAATATTTCGATCTTAATTAGTAATTAAGATAACAATGAAAAATCTCTTTCGAAATTGAAACGATTCCAATAAAAAATTACTTAATACAAATATTTGGCATAAAATATGATACGAAAAATATAATTTAATTTTTTTAAATAAAAATATGAATATAACAGACACGTAATTTTTGTCGTAATTTTTTTGCATGGAAATTTGATTAATGTTAATCAGTTCATATTATACCTATATATTACATAACAGACTTGTTAATAGTATTTTTATTCTTTATATATTTTTTTAGATCTGGTGGCTAAAAATAGAATGGTTAATTCCAGAGGAATAATTTTTTTTTGAAGTAATAAAAAGTGTTCATTATTCAATTATTCTTTTGAAACAATTAGCTAATTTCCAACATTGATCTTCAAAAAAGAATCAAATTTATGATCATATTCATAATCATAAATTTAAATTTTATACATTTTATATTTAATTCAAACAACAACCCCTTTTTTCGAATCCTTTAACATAAAAAAAAAACGAAAAAACCCCACTCAAACACAAAAGGCCAACAAGAGCGATCTTCGCAATGACACCACAAGGAAAAATCGCGTCCGGCAAACAAACGGTTAATCGCCCCGCGTCCTCTACGGACCAAAGAATCGCTATCCAAACATGCCAAGCATTCGAGAATCCCGAATTCTTGCTTTGGGATATCAAAACAGATATTCCGGCCTTGACTGGCCTGCTGAAAACGCTCTTAGCGAATTCCGTAACGGTCGTATATTAGGGGCTTTATGTCGTTTGGCGGATCGGTGATATTTGGCCGCGACCCACTTATTGGAAATTATCGTTTGCTTTATGCGAATTTTTTATTGATTTATCGTTCGAATGTATTTCTGTTGGAGTTTTGTTGGAAAAATTCGGATGACTCTTGTGCTTTTTGTAGTACATATCTGAAATTCTGCGATTTGTGAAGTTAGCAGTTTTTATGATATTGGAATTTTTTAATGAAAGTTATTTAAAAATGGTTCAGATGGAATTCATGAATCTTGTATGAATTCGACTCATATCTTAATAATTTAACTTTAGTTATCCAATGTATGATTGATATGTGAGGTGAAAATTTTATGTAAATTTTCTTGGCTGTAAATTCGGCAGTCATAATAGTCACAAGATCAATACAACGCTAGCCAAAATATTTGAATTTCAAATACATATTCGTATAAATCTAAATAACAAAACGGTTTAATTAAATTATTTAATATCATCAATAATGTGTATAAGTTTCCGAATAGTACTATACTTACAATGGATCAACTTCATTTGATCATATTTAATAGCAATTTAATACAAGATTGTCACAAATAATATTCAACCACTTGTTGACAACACACCCTATATATAGGTAATAAAAGATAAAAATCTGTTTGTTTTGACAGCAAGACTGCACTTAAAAGTTGCGGCTTCGATTAAAACACTCTTTTCAGCATCAACAGAACGGACGTTGAAGCACATAAATCTTGGCAAGACAATTTGAGAAAAGCCAGAAGACAATACAAAAATAAATTATTATCGAATTGAAAAAATTGCCAGATACGCCGTCCATCAAAAATACTTTGAACAAGTTCATTTAACACACTCTTTCGAATTAATTTAGCAATTAAAGTTGCAAAAGAATTGCGTCCATTTATGAGTCATCAAGCTAATTGTGTGGACGTATCAAAGCTCAAAACTTAAACTTATTTTAATGTTTTGTTATCAATAACGGTGAATATTTTTCCCTTTTTCAAAATAAAATAAAACATATTTAAACACGATGATAATATTATGAATTATGAACAGAATTTGTCATCGCACAAGTGGTTACCGTTGCCAATTCTTGTGTGAAACACAAATAAAGACGTACTTGAAGAGGTTTTCTATGCATCTTTAAAATAAGACCTAGTCGACTTAAATAATCGTTTTTTTTCAATTTAGTATAATAATCTGTTAAATTAAATGTTCATAAGTATAGTTTACTAATTTATTTGTATAACTTGTGTCAAGGAATAAATTAAAATATTTTGAAATTTAATGATAATTATAATTAACTGTTTAATTGTTTTAAATAAATCAGTTCGTTTTAATCGATTATACTAGACCAGTGGTTCTTAACCGGGGCGCCAGCGCCCCCTTATGATCTGGCGGGGCATTTTTAAATTTTTAGCATTTGGAGGGCGCTACACGAGGCTCAAGGATCTCATTAATTTTTTTTATTTTTCAATAAAAAATCACATTTCCATTGAATTATTTACTTTTTAATTGAAATAATATTTTAATGTTGTATGTAATGTTAATATGACATAAATGGCAATAATTTTACCGTGGTAAAGGGGGCGATTCTTTCAATATGGTTAAAAAATACTGTACTAAACAATATGCAGCATGGTTAGTAAGTAAATAAATGGAAACGAATGTTAAAGTCACCAAAAAAAATTAAATTAACGAATATTTGCATGAAAAATATACAAGAAAATTATCATCATTACATCCGCGATTCTAAATATTACAGTCACGGTCATGGAAATTGCAGCACCTAGAAACCTTCAATTCCATCCATTGTATGTGAATTATGCTACATCTTTTTTCAAATTTATTTATCAAAAACATTAAAACAATAAATAATCTAAGATTGAGTAAAATTTTGAAACGATAAGTTGATTTTTGGAAAAGTTTTCAACGAAAAACAATAAATTTTTTAAATTACGCGAGTGAAAAAAATGAAGCGTTTTTCGGCTTTAAAAAAATATAGTCTATCTTCACATGATATTTTTGAAAATATGAGTTATGTCCGTTTAATTTTTGAGCGATTCTTTAAAAGTTCGGAAAAATCTATCAATTGAGAACCTCGTAGGTGATCTAGACCGGTAAAAAGTACTATGACGCGACAATGCAGATTATTACTCCGAAAATACTGAAAAAATTAATTCAAATTTACTTATTAAATAAATAAAAAAGTTAGATAAGTAAATTAAAATAACAATTAAAGTTCAATCGATACGTATAAGGTCTTGAAAAAGCTGATTACAAAGAACAATATAAGCAAACCACCACTTTTGGCAAATAAAATGAAGTCCAGACGGACAGGATGAGTTTAAAAAAATAAAAATACAACTTTTTCAAGTTAAAATTGATGTTATTATATTTTTCTGAATACATCAATTTTATTTTCTTGAACCCAACAGGAACACGGGTATGCGATAGCAAACTAGCGAAAGACGCAGCAAATAAAGGGTATATGAAGCAGTTAAGATTTCTGCCAACTGTATAATCTGGGGATGTTTTTTTATATTCTAGTATTAATTATCTTAAGCTAATTGATGAAATGATGAAAATTAAAAATATTTCAAAATACTGAAAAAAGGTTTTTTAACATTTATAAAAAAGTGTGTTTTTTTACTACAGTAACCATATTTTTCCGGACGGTTTTGAGCTTTGTCACGGAACTGAAAAATATGATTATATATTTTTTAAATAGCCAAAATAATGTAAATTTAAAATAAGTGAAAAAAATATTCGAAAACATTTTTAATTTTAAGAGGTAAAACAATTTCTGAAAAAACTCTGTATTTGAGCATCAGGGAGCTAAACTGGATTTCAACCCTATTGTAAAAGATCGATGAATGATACAACCTAAAACATCAAAATAAGGTTTCATTTAAATTATTGAGGAAAAAATATCCAAGGAGAACGCATAAAAACATATCATTTTGATAAATATAAAAAAAAAATCAGTTACCTCAGTACTTCTGAAGATAAGGACTGAAATTACAGTAAAATGGGGTAGTTATAAATATTGCAAGTAGTGTAAAATAAAGAAGTTCTTATCACCTTATGAAATTAAATAAAAATTATTTTGATGTTTGCTTTTAAATCATTAATCGAATGATTTCTTTCGTGTCATGGTATATCGGCCGATTTTCTACATTTTAAAAAAAGGTGCTTATTGACGGTATGATGATAATTTTTCAAATCGATATCTTTGTGATTTGATAGAGTTTTATTTCCTCTTACACTTGATATAAATAGTTTTCTGTTAAATATTGAAAACTCTTCATAATTTATAAAAATGTCAATTATTCAGGGTGCTGCAATTTCAATGACCGTTACTGTATGTGATTATACAATAAAGTAGAGAAATCAATTAAAAAATACCATTGTTTACATTTCTGTTGATCGCCTTTGAAGTATCATCAAAATGCATTTGTAGTGAATTAACAGTTTTGAGGGGAAAAAAAACTTTTTGAATAACCTAGAAGTTTTATTTTACCTGCATACACCATTTTAAACGCTTTTATTATATAATACAATACACCCAATCCTCTTTTCCGATTCAAGATTCCGAAATAACACGTTTCATGGAAGAAGAACCGATTATTTTTTTTTACACAGATTTTTCACTTTAACACGGTATAAAAATAATAAAAATATGTATTATTATGCTAAAATGGTAAGATTCGGTGCAGGCCAGTATACTGATATAATTATATGTATGTATTTATAGTTATTAAATCAAAATTTTCGATGATTTTACATTATTACACATTTTTTATAAAGTGCATTTGGATGGAAGTTCTATCCAAATATAGTGATGGAACCTATCTTCAATTTTTGTATGGTCGCCATACATTTTTTACACTGTTTTTTTTTTTTAATTTACACGGTAGTCTCTGGAACGTATCCCCCGTGTAAAAAGAGGATTGGGTGTATGTTGGGTGTTGTGAGGATGTATTTTTAACTCATATAACTTAATACTTGTACACAATAGAAATTTCATCACAAAAGATCAATTATAACATCATAAACACGATATTACATCAAAATTTTGATGTCATTTTTTGCACTGCAACGCGATTCCACGCCTCAATTAAGGTTAATTGGAACGCGCGCGTTAATAAACCGTCAAACTAGAATTTTGGCCCAAAGCAGATGACCGATGGCCAAGATTATGATTGCGACCGAGCGAAGATTTATATTGGACCAGGCGCATTTGTCACACTGCGAATTTTTTTCGCATGTAAAATTAACATTTTTCGAAACGGTTTAACGACCTGTAAACGTTACGCAAAATGTATTTTTACGGCTTCGATTTTTCAACGGTGATTTATGGCCGAAATGAGCGAATCGACGGCTAGGTTGCCTTTCGCTAAAATGTGGAAATTCGCTCAATTTTTTTTTTTTCGGCATAATAAATTGCAAATTTGATGAATTCGTGAATAGGCGAAAATAATCGATACAATAGACATTCAACTGACAAAGTTCTCGAAGAAGTAAAACTTGCTTGAATTCAGCATCCAAAATCAAATTGATCTCCAGGCAGGTATATATGCGTTTCGTCAAATCGACCAAAATGACTTGTTGATATTTGAGAAAATGAAAGTTTCCTGCGTCAACGGCTCATCTGCCACACGTCATTCGAGGAATGTGCAAAAACAATGACTAATGTCCAAATTCGGTTTCGGCCATTCGCGAAAGCTCGTAAACACGTTTATATATAGTTTGTTTCAGCTCCGGAGGCGTTCTTTGTTCGGCAGGTGTTATTCAATTGTGATTTAAAAAAAGAAGATTGTTGGACATGAAGAAAAATATCGATATGATGATAAATATGTCAGAGGAATTGAGTTGTTGATGTTTCGAATGAGATTCGGAAATTTGATTTATGATTTTATGTATTCGATATTGTTGCTGAATAGTTTTGTATTCTATACTAGAAATTTAACAATAACGCTTTGATTCTCATTTGATGAATCGCTTTGTTATTCATTCACATCTACCTATCTATTTATCTATCACCGGGAATTTGGCATAACTTTTATACATTTTTCACGAGCCCCAATGTCGTTAATTTGTTTTTTAGTGCATTTCGACATTTAATGAAGGCTCGCGATTTTTCCGACTGCTTATCATTGCATATCATAATATTTTTGATATGTTAGTGCACTAAAAAGACTTATGCATCATTTCGTTGAGTTCGAAAATTTATATGAAACGGTTGAATGGCATTCTCACTAAACCAAAAAAGCAAAAGAAAACAAACGAGTGAATGGGAATATTTTATTAAATTTCTATATCATTCATTTGTATCAATATAATAAACGTATTTGCTATTTCTATATCATTCACTTGTATAATATATATAATAAACGTATTTGCTTTGAACGTTACCATAAACAGACATATATAGACAGATTCAACAATGAAAATCAATAAAAATATCTAACAATAAGAATCGTAATAATGAAAACATAAAACACGCGTCATCCGACACCGCAAAAAACGCAACTTTTCCATCCGCATAAACGATTATAACATACAAAAATTCGTCATCGTTGACAAGTTCAGCATCATCACTGGATCGACATTCCTCATTTCCGAAATAGCATTGTCACCTTGGGGCGGGCCAGAGGTGCATTCGAGGTGCGCTTTCCCCGCGGATGACTCACGGAAAATGCGAAAAGAAAACTCGAAAGTGAAAATAAGCGAGCCGAGGGAAAAGCCGAATCTCTGGATGATGTATATTTTTATTTGCGCTCGAAGCTGCGTCGTAAATCAAGACTGTGAGCGTGCTATGTGCGTTATGCGAGTCGTCTTGTTCCAAAACGCTTCTGTTTTCTATGTTTTTTGTTTTGAAAGTTTGTTTTTTATTTTATTTGTAAATCGCTGAAGTCGAGCGATGAATGGTGCGGTCTGTATATAGATAAACGTGCGATCGACTTATGCAACTAACACTTACAGTGACATCCTGACTATATAAGTATAAAGTATTATCATCAAAAAGTATTATTTTCCTAATGATGGAAAATTCTAAAGGGTGGCATAAGAAATTTAGTAATAAAACATATTCGATTAAAAAAATAAACAGTGAAAAATTAATAGTAAAAATCAACATTAAAAATTTACTCTGTGTAACGGAGTAAATTTTCCACGTAAAAATGTGATTTAAAACATCTATGTATCTATAATATTCGAATTATTATATGAAAAAAAAATTTAAATATATTTCTAGAGAAGGCGACATTTTGAACTTTGACTAACAGTGGCAAATCGTCTTGAGATGTCACTAAGCACTTACCATGATGGAAAATTTTATCACAATTTGCACACATTGACTAACTCCATAAAACAAAAAGTTGAGAAAATCGATGAAAAAATATTCATTGTTTTTTAAAATTCCCTTCATAATATAAATTCAAATAAATATTGTAGAATGCATAAATACAGGTTTAGTGCATTTGAGTTGCATTATTGCAATGATTTACATTAGAGTATGGAATTAGTCAAAATGGCCCTGAAATAAATTATTTATTATTCAATGGCCAAAAAAATTTTGTCGTTTTTTGATATTAATCTTCATTATTCAGGAAAGTTATTTTAAACATAAATAGTTATGACTATACCAAGTGCTTTAATACTTAAATTGTAGATTCTTCAAAAAGTGGAGTTAATCAGTCGATGAAATCGATGAAATTATTTTCTGATTTGTTATCTCAATTAATGTTGTTAACTTGAAAAATATACCCGTAAATGAAAGGATGAATCTCAGCTTTCATAACACATTTACGAAGGAAAATGGCACAGTACATATACATATGTTTTGTATTGTATTGTTAAAGTAATTTTTGATAAATATGAGAATATCCATGTATGTTTCTTAAATCGATCGTTTTTCGGCAGATCACATATTGAGCGTCTTTAAAAATATTTGTATTTAAAATGCCTTTTTTTCAAACTGACAATGAACTCAGCCTATATACTAGAATAAATATTTAATCCCTCAAAATTTAACCTCAATTATCAATACATTACACGATAAAATATTATTTAAAATATTTAAAAGATCTCAAACTTCCCACATCATCGAAAAATTTTCCGCATTGTAATAAAAAAAAACACATCATTTCGAAACTGAACGACTCGCATACTAAAGTCCCGTGCTTTTCCACACGACACTGTGGAAAGTTTGTTTTTCGCGATTATTGCGCATTTTATTATCGCGCGAGTGTGTGTGTTTTTTTTACACGAGCCACAAAAATTATTCGGCGTTTTCGAATGCTTACATCGTTCAATTTGTTACGTAAGATTTATAATGTATACCGTTTCACAGTTCGTGTCGTTTGTTTTTCGTATCGAGAGTGTCTGGCGGAAAAACTGGCCGGAAAATGTCAATGAAAAATCGCAACGTCGCATCGGACACGTTTTTAAGCTTCTATGCATTTGTCTTGTTGAGTTTTTGTCTGGGATTAAAAGCGTTGGCGATTTTGTGTTGGACTTCAAATGTTTAGAACGTTGTTGTTTTTCGGTTATATATCGGCAAATTTGAAATTATTCGATTGAAATAGAATGAAAAAATTTATTGAACATTTCACTTTAAGTTTATAAGGATTATTTTTTCTATGCACACTTGTGAATCTTTCGAAATTTTTTGCCGATATGAATCACTGCCAACACACATAATTATATGAGTCAAGAGGGTTTTTATTTTTTTGGCTTTCTTATTAGTGAATTTTCACGAGATTTTTTTCAGCATAATTTTAGACTGGCAATTGTGCTATTCGCGATTTTTACGATTTCCACATAGATTACGCGTGCTGCGAACACTGGACGTTCTCCCAGGGAAAACAAAAAAATAATACATAAACTATAGCGGCGAGAGCTATCAAAGTATATAAATATAATAAATTTTGAAGCGCCGTGACGCACAAAGGCAATCGTAAAACTGTTATATTCGTGAAAAAAATACGTCGAAATGTCCGCGATAATGAACGAATGCATTCGTTTTGCAAGCGGTCGAAATTTAGGGGTTACCATTGTTTCATAATTGTGGGTTTGATTCGGATTTTGTATATATCTTTATATCATTTTAAGTGGTAATTTCCAAAATTAATTAGAGGAATTTTGTTACGGAAACACCTCGTCGGTGCACTTGAAAGAAATTAGAATGAAAAATTTCTCAAGCACCACTTTCATTGCTTTAATGATTTTTCATTCAATGATAGTAAATTTTAGCATTATTATATGCAATCTATATATAAATTTCACTTATTTTTAAGAAACGATAACTGTCATAAAACAATTCTATGAATCATATTTTGACAAATATCAAACCAACGACATCTAATCATTTCACACCTCTATCTATTATAAATTATACTACCCAGAAATACTATTAAGCCCCACAATTATTATTTCACCATTCACTGCTGGATTACAATCATCATTCACTATTCACCTTTTCAATTCTCTTCCACTTTTATCTATGCAATTCACTCTTATATAAATATAGATATCCTCCATATAATAATAGCGCTATTCTGTCTGTCTGTCTGTCTGTCAGTATGTGTGGGGTCACGCTAGAAATTATGCACTGAATTAGATCCTTTGCCAATGTGCGTTAAGGACTATTTCAGCGTTCACATTTTCACGCTAGAAATTATGCACTGTTCGAAATTGGAAATTTTTGTTTTTTATTTGAATTTGAATTATAAATATTTTTTTTACATTTGAATTTAAGTAATTTTTATTTTGATTATTATATTAGGGGTACCGGAAAAAAATCCATTTTTTTTAAACATAATAAAAATTTATTCATATATACATATTTACGGGCATATAGTAATTATAAAATATAATCGCCATCATTATTTAAGACTGTCTGCCATCTATTAGGCAGCTTTTCGATCCCTTTTTTGTAAAATATGGAAGTCTTTGATGCAAAATATGAATTTAAATGGTTTTATAAAGTTTTCACCCTGTTGACTTTTTTTCCCTTAGTGAATGCTCCAAACATAAACAAATAAAAATCTGATAGCGCGAGATCTGGTGAACAAGGAAGATGATTTTGAACTTCGAAATTTAATTCGGAAATTTTCTCACATTAAAAAAAAAAAGTAAAGCATCTAGCATAGTACCTCCTGGGTGATGTGGAAATCTATGCTTTATTAGATAAATTAATATTAAATTAAAATAAATATTGTAATATCTACAAAATATTCTATAATATTTTATAAAATAAATTAAATAAACATTTCACATTTTCAACTATATTCAACGGGTAAATATACTGTCATTATATTGTATTTTCAAAATTTTTCCTCAAATCACGCGTGCGATGTTATAACATCGGGCCTACCGCTCGTGATATATAATAGTTTATATTATACAGTGATATAAATATAGAAATATCTTTTCTAATTTTGTTTTATAATCACATCAACATCATCATCATCATCATCATCATCATAATCATCATCATTTTGTTTTGTTTTATAACATAATCATGTTTATGAAGATACACTTCAAATTCAACCATCAAAAAGTATTTTTAAGACCATTGTCATATAATAGTAATTGATAAAATATTTCAATAAATTCTAGGATTATGAATTCAAAGTTAAAAAGGTAAAATATAATATAATACTTGTACAATCTTGCAGGAAAAAAATCTTTAGAAATTTTGACATTTATTTGCTCACTACTTAAGAAAAACCTTCAAGGAATCCGAATATTAATTAGAAATAATCAATATCTCAAAGTAACATACACATTCATCCATATTCCACAAACAATCAAAACTAGTATTATATAGGTACATATTACTCGTACATATTACATAGGGTGGTCGGAAAGTATAAGTGTTATTTATTTTTAAAATTACTGAGAGACGCGTGGGTGGAGGGGAAGGGGCGTGCAATACTAAGTAGCCCGGTTTATGGAAATTTAGTATTACTAATTAATTATTATTAAAATTCGAGTGTATAGCTAAAACAATAATTCTGTCGTTACTGCACAGCGTTTGTTTTGTGCTCATTATGAAATCTGAGCTCCACATCACCGGAATATCATTTGGAAATGGGTTAAAATATTTGAATCGACGGGATCAACGGTTAAAATTTAAAATACTGATCAGAATAACGAGGAATAATCGGCCCTTACTTCTTTGAAGATCATAAAGGTCGAGCACTAACTGTGGATACAGAGCGATACTGAAAAACCTTCATACAAGATTAGAAGAATGCCAGGAGCGTAACAGACACCATTTAGATAACATAATTTTTAGCAAATAATTTTTCAACGACTTAAGATTGAAAATAAAAACAACACTTTCCTGAAACATTTTTTATTTTTTATTTATTTCACTTTTAAACTGCACTTACACTTTCCGAACACCCATACATTAAATTCATCAACATCAAACACAACCGAACGCCATCACTAAACCGGGCAGTGATCGACCCACAAAATTGCATTTACCAACATCAACGCTCATGACCATCCATGCACTTATCATTTGCATGATTTTGGCCGAGCCACAAACGAGCTCGGTTCCTATATGCAGCCATCAAAAGGAACCGCTTCGGGTTAATTGTTGCCAGCGGCCAAATCGAACGTGCGAATTTGTTCGATGACTCGACGGTTAAATCCGAGCACGTGGTCGATAAACTGGGTGCATGGTATCTGTTTGGTGAGCTTTCAGATAACAGGGATGTGTCTTGTTTTGAATATAAATTTATTATGTTCGTCTATTATCGGTAGAAATCTTGTACTAGGCCGCTTTAGATATTAACGAAGTATTTGCCACACCCAAAAAAGTAGAAAGCGAAATTGTGCTATTTATGTTAGATATGGGCTGGGAGTTCGAATGGTTCAGTTGATTTTTTTTTTTAATAAAATTGATTATCTTTTAGGGAATTTTTGTCAGTCGTGTCAAGAATTTATTGGGTCGGTAAAATGAAACGATGACGTTACGATATAAATTAATCTTGCGTGATGTAATATTATTTTTATTGGTGAAGATTATTTTTGATATGTATATAAATTATTAAGTGAACTTTATTACTAATGTATACAATTGATGACTTAGAAAAGTAGTAGTTTTCAAGATCCTAAATACTCATAATTAATTCTCGCGAATGTTTTTCGAAAGAAAACTATTAATCTTAACAATATTTGCAGTTATGTTTGTACATACTGATATTATTTACAGTGATGATCAATCTTTTCAATGATACAAAATCTTATTTCTAGAACCACAACACCGAAAAAAATTACTGTTCCATTATTAATCAAACATCCCTGAACATTTTATCATCGACTAAACCCCAAGAATTTCCGGCTTTTACCGCATCAGTTTCCGCAAAGTTTTCCTGAAATCGCCCGACCATTTTTAAGCACACATTTCAAAGGCTGCTTAAAAATCTACATTTAAAAACGAGAACTTCTATAATCAGAACCGTCGACACATTCTAACTACATATAATACATCCCGCAAAGTTCAAGAACAATCGAACAAAGCTGACTCGAAATAGCTGCTTGCATTATCTGGACGACTAAATATAGCGATTGCACGCAAAATATAAACGGAATGTATTTAGCGAAAGTGTTCTAATACGGAGTGTGTAGGTTGGTCAAATGAATTTCATATGAATGAATCATAAGACACAAGTGGCATGAAAGGAATTTTAATGAACGCAGCACATATTTTAATTATCTCGTTCAAAAGGAGCGGGTTTTAATCTATTGATCTAAATATTAAAATTTTCGATAATAGAGATTGATTGAAAAAAAATTGAATGAGTAAATAAATGTAAAAAAATTATATATGTATACTCTCAATTTCGTTTACCAGTATAAAAACAGTCATTACGTGAGCATGCCATAGTTTTTGATTTATTGTAATACAGAATGTTAATTCTTACCAAATTATCGTTGATAATATTGTAATCATCAAACGTAATCTGTAATTAGGACCCAACTATTGACTAATTGCAAGCCAGCCTCGTAATTTTGGAGTATAATAAATGAGTTAAGATCAATTTTGTACAATACTATTGAAGATTATATCTTATATTCATTAAAAATCATACCGATTTGACTGTCCTGCTTTGGCAGGACACATGTTATACTAAAACCAATTTAATCGCAATATAAATCAAAAATATTTCTTGTTTCGCCGAATGTGTTATAGATTCGAATAAGACGTTCGATCCGACGACGTATAAACGCGGAATTGCAATCGTAAATTTGGCAAAGATTTATTATTTCAAACATCCGCAAACCGTCGAGTTTGTCGACCCCTGACTGTGAACCCATCGTAAGAAAAAAATAATATTATGAATTAACGGTTTCGTTTGTGGCCAAGTTCAAAGCGAACATCGCATACGATGATAATAATAATACACTATAATACGACGGTCGTAATAAATTTCCCCCGATTTCAGCAGTGGGTCACGGTCGATCGAAATAATAAATTTCGGAAGCCGATGACAATTTTTCTCGGCCTTTCAGCGTAAATGGCGATTTGAATAAATCATATTGTGCTTTCTCGCCGTCGGGGAAAAAAAAATTATGTTGTGCAGTCGGCCGGACGAGGCTGAAATGTGTGTTTTCGTTTTGGGGAAATTTATAGTTATGTGCGATGTTAACGGGCAGATGATTGAATTATTGTTTGTGTTGATGTTCTATATACTATATATTTGGTTATTTTATTATTGATCGTGTTCTGTTTGCGCGAATGTGTAATCGATGTCCTGTTTTGTTTGATTGGATGGTTTTTGCTTTAATACGACATCTTTGGTGCGACTTGTGAAATGTTTTCAGGATGAAATTTAATTTGATAGTTTTTTCAGTTAACATTCATCATTTCGATCTATTTCAATATTTATATGTATTAAAATTGATTAAAAAGAGTTGAATTTATTTTGTTTCAAATAAAAAACAATAATTTATGATAAATATTTTTAGCATTGAATTGAAAATATATTTTTAACATGGAATTTGAATTTAAAAAAAATACTAGTGTCATCTATTGTTCAAGTTTATCTTATTCGTGAAATCATACGATTCGAAAACTCAATAGTTTTTTTGACTATCAAAAGATGCTAAAAATTAAAAAAACGATAAATCTATATTTTATAGTCTTTTCTTATAATTAGTATTCTATTGATTTAAAAACGAATAAAATAATTCAAAATTTTCATATTATTTCCAACAAATTACTTTCGATACTTACTCACAACAAATTAAAGTATTTAAATTGAAATTCATCATCATCATCACCATCTCATCATAAACCTGATATTTGAACAAAAATAATGGTACACATTATGTTATAAATAATAAAATTATACATACATTTTTCAAATTCGGCATAAAACCCCATCGAAAATCAAATCGCAACCCCTAACAACAATTTTTATGCAATCCTCTCTACACATAAGCAACAATAATTGCATTCGACGCGACTGCAGGCGCCCCAATACAAACGGTGCAGCCACAGATCGAGCGCGAGCAGCATGTTTCGCCAGAGTTCAGTTTACATTCGACCGTGGTGAGGGAAGGTTGCCTCGTCCGGAAACGATTTTTTTCTAACTCGCTCACTGTCGTCTTTTTTCGGGCCTTTCGGTCCGGCCGACCCATCTTCCGCCGTTTTTTTGCATTCGAAAATTTACGTTTTTTCTAACGACCCGCGGCGGCCACAGTATCCGCCGAAAAGGGAAGCTACGCTCCTGAGGAATAAAAACATTTTGTAATTTGATAATTTAAAAAAAAAATGTGACGGCGGATTTCGCTTGCGTGTTCTGCTTGTGGAAAATGTGACGAAAATGATTTAAACTAGTGTTTGGTGTACTTTCCTTCTGTGACTTGTCAAACGAGTATACATTTTTTTTAAGGAGTATATCGGCTTTTTGCTGTATCGTCTTCCGAGTTTGTGTGAGTATTCGATCTTGTATGTATATGATTGTTATGTTTTATGTGTGCTGTAAACAAAAGCGATTAGAAATTGATAATAAAAAAAACACAAATGAACGCCAGCAGCAGGTAGACGATTTAAGCCGTTCATCCATCGGAAACCCTCAATTTATTTATTTTTTATTTTGATTTGATGTATGGGCGTACTAAATTGAAAAAATTAAATAGTATAGACTAATTAACCTTTCGATTTTGATAAATATCAAAACATTGTATTATTACAGAGTCAATCAGATAATTTATTTAAAAAAAAAACTCGTTCTTTATTAACGTCCGAAATAAACATTTAAGCTAAATTAGTGTCCTTACTTATATGGCACGCTATTAATTTTGTTTTGCTAATTTGCAATTTCCGCATATACGTCTCGTTTGATATTTTAGAATTTTCCACGTGTTGGAGAACAACTTTCATACTAGCCGATGTAAAATAACCATTGATTGGTCTCAATTAAAAACAATTTTTTGCGAAATATCAAATTAACTATTACAATACGACACCTTTAACAGATTAATCTGACAGAATTTCACACCGGCTTGTCACATTTAACGATATCCATTTCAATATCGAGTATCGAATTTTATCACTTGAATTTTTTTCTAACGATTGAGATTTGATGTAGCGCGGCGTTCATACGCTCAAATTTGCCCAATTTTTTTGTATTATTTTTCCAAATGTGTTATTTTCTTCTGCGTGACGGCGAACGTTTGTTCGTTTCTGCGAGTCGAGCTATACAAATCATCCACAACACGAAGTATGAAGCACGATTTCCATTACAAAACATTAAATGTTGAACGAACTTTGCGAACACACACACACACACACACACACACACACATACGTAATACGATTTCATCTCGTTTGGGATGTACGAAATTCGGAACATATTTTAATATTTAACCAAAACTTCGAAAACTTAACTTTTCTTCTATTGTTAGATTAATTTCGCAGGTGAGATTTAATACTCGAATACACGACATGAAATCAATCAGGCAACAAGTGATTATTAATATGTGCTGGAAGTGTTTATTCGACCACATGTGCGTTCTTACTAGTCATTAATATGCTATTATCTATTGACAAGCTTATCAATAAACATGAATCATGCCCAGTAACAATAAAAAAAATTAAACGAAAAGGAAACTTTCGTCTAGCACTAAATCATCTGTAATAAATTTATATGGCATAATATCATATTCGCCACTAACTTTTACTGCTTTTACATCATAAATAACGTTATTTATTAAATGGAAAAAATAAACTGTTATAGTCTTTCATCGATTTCGCTTTGTCACATATAAATTATACGACTTCAATTAGATTTATATGCAATCGGATATTCGCGGAAATCAGATATCGGCGCTACCAGCTTCATTCACATAATTTGATACTCACAATCAGTGTCTCTGTATCGAAGTCCTATTCCGTTACAATTATTAAACGCCGCAGCTATAACGATCCGCTTAGTGCGCAATTCTTTTTCAAGCTCGTTAAATCTTCCTTAACCGTATTCGTGTCTTAGTACCATTTAGGCGCAATTATTATAAAGTTATTGTATGCAAAAAAAATGTATTCTAACATTTGAACTTAAGACCCACTAATTGCAAAGTCAGCAACTAATATCCCATTGTGACGATCGTTTGACGACCAACAAACGGAACCGAAAATGATTAAAAACGAGACTAAACTCTCAAATTTCTGAATCTTCATTTTTTACACTCTCGGGCCATTCAAACACTTTGAACCGTTCAAACTTAATTTCGGCGAGTTTTACTGCAGTGCGGTGCATCGACCTAATCCATAGTATATACGTGGATGCGCAGTGAGTCGCTTTCATGTTACTAACGACGTTATCTAGTATAGAATATTCCGAAAATTTGGCATAGAAGTATTGAAATATTTAAAGGTTACTTATGTATCTGATAAATCGATTTGATCGAGTGAAAGTCTTCCGTTGCAAGCAGGTGAACTATTATGCATGTTATCGACTTGTTTGAGGTCGCGAAATTTTCAACCCGAGTATACCTTGTCCCGGATCGTGAAAATTATTTCAAATTTAAATTAGACGAGGTTGAAAAGTCAATATCCTCTGAGGACCGTTCACATAGCGGCCGTGATCTATAGATCTATTTGATTCGATTTATAAATTTAAAAGCGGTCCGAGTTACAATCGGATTTTTCACTTTTACTCAATATTTATTTTCAGCAGCCTTTTTGCATTAGAATAAATTCACATTTCGAGTATTGAAATGTCTCGTTTCTATTTTTGGATTTTCAACGGTTTAAATGGAAACTAACCGTTGATTTTTTCCTTATTTAATCAGCGAACACAAAAAAATTGGCGGCAACAGTACGCGTTATAATTGCGATACTTTAAGGCCGACCATCCATTCTTTTCGCTTGATAAACAATAATAAATTAAGGCTAACAAACCCGGACGTTTTTTTCCCGCGCTCGCCAAATTAACGGTTCTCATACTTTCGTGTGAGGTTGATAAACTTTCAGGCATGTCGGGAGATTCGCGGATAGATCTCGAAGGTATCGATCGGTCGGTTTTCGCCTTGAATCTTGCGGTCGTGGCTCACTCATCTATTGGGCCAAGGCGTGTTAACTCGACGAGAAAATCGTTTTTTTAAATTTTATTTTTGGGTTATGAATGTTAGGTAATGTTTTGAAATTGTACTATTTCGGGGAATCGGCATTTTAGCGGTTGAAAACGCGTGAAAAATGATGAAAATCGCGAATTCAATATGCTTCGTTGCAGGAAGATCATGGCGTTGCGGATTGGATGTTTTTGATGTTTCGTTCCCTTATAATATTTGTAGTATTTTCCTTATAAAATTATCTCTTATATAAAACGGTTTAACTTCGTTGTTATAGAATCGTATGTACTTTAAAATTCTTCCAATACGAAACCTATCTTGAATTATAAGGAAATCGACTCAGTCTTTAAAAATTCAGGGAAAGTTCTCATTGAAAATTCTTTCTAAATTTCAATCGAACTGTAGATAAATATTGTTAGATATGGTAGACCGTGTTAATTTGCCATAGTGCGATTTCTATCCGAAACAAATCGAATAACATTCAATTGATTCAAAGAATATTCAATAATTCGACCAGCTCGAACAACCATCACCTTGGTTCTGGGGTCGTTCGTGACTCGATGATGCCATCGTCCATTTTTTCTCATTACTAATCTACAGCTTTTCGATTTGGAAGACACTCTCGGCATCTTTGTAGTCGACGAGCTGCAAACAAACAAAACACAACCTGAAAAGTTATCAGAAAGTGAAAATGGCGCGAACCAACAATGCGTGACGATTTGTGACGGCCGCGTGGATGTAAACGTACAAAAATGGTGAACCGATTCATTTCTAAACTATATCGTTCGCGAATTGTAGAAATTCGATCGGTTAAACGGTCTAGTCTAATATTGGTGGTCTTTTGAAAATGTTTTTATTTAAAAACGATCGATCTAAATAAATGATATAATATTTCAATAGAGCTAAACGCACCGATTCCTTCTCAAAAAAAAATCGAACTTTTGACTGTATCAAAATATTAAAAAAGTTATATAGATTAAATATAATAAAATAACCTTTACGATCCACGATGAATAAACCTTATATAAACATGTATAAAACAATACGACCATCATTGAATAAATAAATCTGAATCTATCCGCAACGACCGCAAATCACGTGCGAAAGCGTCACCATGCAAAACCGAACTGCAATAAACAGTGAATTTTCAAAGATACAGATTTACGAAGCACTTGTACCACATTGTTTCACCGCTCGCGATTAGAAAATTTACCGTCGAAAGTCCGGAGAACTACTTGTTCTGACCCGGGATGGTAGCTTTTTGCTGTGCGAAAAGTCGTTAGTTTGCAGTCAATAAAACTTGTATGGTTATAAAGTGCTTTATTTGTGCGGAGTTTCCGGAGTAGGTGCGATTTTCGGCATGACCCTAAAAAGTCAGTGAATGTTGTTTCTAATTGATGTTCGTTTCGTATTTACATATTTATGGATATAATCTAAAGATGTCGTAAAATTTAATTTGAATTTTCCATTCTCATTTAATGTTTAATATGTATACGAAGAACTAGGCATATTTTCCATTCTTTTTATATTTCTACGACTCATATTTTCTAAATAAATCCTCAATATTATTGTAAATAAAACTATAATACACTTTTTTTTTAAATTACTGATAAATCCAGTCTTATTATCAACTGTCCAATGATAAGTACAATTCTAGTCGAGAAAGTAATTTAGATTGATAACGATGATGGACGACGACGGGATTCGCACATATGAGGACCTAACTACTTTTCTCTTTTGTTCCAATCTTTAATCTACTTATATTCGTGTATTTTATCAGATCCCGTATTAACTTTTTATTAATTTCGAAATAACGACCGTTCGAAGTTAAACTGATTAATGAGCGCCCGATTCGTTCTCTCCGCGTTAAACTTTCTTCGTCTCGACTACGGGGTAAACAAAACGTTTGAAAAAAACGATGATTTATTAAATTAGGTGAAAGGCTACAGAAAGACCGGTAAAAACGCATGTGTATATAAACTTGTCCGTTTTTTGTGTTTATTTAAATAATTACGTTATTGTTTCGAGTCGGATATTCGTTGCGTGCCTAGCGAATATTACCTTTTACGCTCGTTACGCATGTCGTTACAACGATACGTCAAAAGTGTATAAAAAAATCATGGCAACGATCATCTTATTTATTATATGCATTAAGCTATCGCATAGAAATCACTGGAAATTGAAATGTTTGCTTGAATAATTGAACGTGAGAAATATCGCCATTAAATCGCCACAAACGAGCCCTTGATTCAAATATGAAATTTCACTCATAAATCATCATATGACGCTTATATTATAGTGCGAATAAAACAATACTACATCCATGTATATTGCTTATCTTCTATAATAAGAATCGATTGAACAAAATTGAAATTAAATTTATTTTCCAATTATCATAATTTATTCAATGAAACGTGAGCAATGCCCGGATTGAACCATCCGCGAGTGACATGCATTTTTAATTACGGCGAATTCGCCATAATCAATCTTAACGGTCTCCTCATGGGGAAAAAGTGTCGTTGCCAATCATGGCCATGGTCAGCTCTCACTGTTGGGTGCCTTCGTGAGAAGTAATCGATTCTTCGAGATATCTTGTTTGTACAACGACGATTGCCCAGCCGAGTATTTAACGTAATGTCGTTTAGAAATGTTAACGTTCGCAGAATTGATCGTTGTTATTAAAGCGCGTTCGGTTTGACCGATTCGAAAAAATGCTGTTTTGCAAATTGATTCTTGTTCGTTATGATAGTTTTTTGTATCAATATTTGTATTTAATTGTCGCCAAAATTTGTTTAGAGTAAAAGTTGAAGGGGTTTTGTTCGTTTTTAAGCATTTTTACTTTTGATTATTGCCTGATTTGTTCTGTGAAAAAATATTTTCCATGAATTAAATTTGAATGAAAAAATGTACATACAAAATTTGAATGAATTCAAATTCAAAAAATAAATTCCGCATATACGAAATTAACTAATGTTACAGCATTTTAATGCAAATCAGCCCACCATTTGGCTAATAAAAATATTTTATAAATCGTCTAACCTAATGTGATTTTTAATATACATATACTTGATAATATTCGATATGGTATAAAACGATGTCTATATTATATACATACATATTTGTATTTCGTTCATATTGAAAGCTGACGACATTGAGGTATTTTTGATGACAGGTTTGACGTTAATAACACGTAAATAAGTTGAAAATTTCTTGCACGTGAACGTCCTTTTTAACATTCACGAAAGCGTGTGTCTCGGCATATCGATTTTATTTTGAAAAGTCTGCGAAACTTTTATACGTATTGAAACTTTATATCTCCTTGCGCTCTACGTATTCGACATGAAAGGTATAATCGAATCGAAAATAGAAAAATTGATATCACGTTTCATAATTCTTATAAAATCCTCTTGAATATATCACGAAACGAACTTAAATCATTATTTTCCACCTACTGTTAGCATATCTTGTCAATTTTCTTTTCAATTAAAGATTATGGAAAAAGTAAACAGAGAAGATTGAGTTTACTATAATACTAATAGATGAAATAAATATTTTGAAATTTAAATGAAAATATTATATATTAAAATCCATAAATTCGACATATAATATTTACTACGTTACCCTCTTTTTATTATTCAATACCATAATCCTTTTAATTACAACCGGCTATAAAAAACGCATTATCTTACCTTAACACCATAAAACTGAAACAATCGGTCAACAGCAAACATGTAAAGGCCGACAGTCAGAGTATATATATTTTTTTAACTACACAACTGTCATTGAAGACCTCGGCAAGGGCCTTGACCACACCAGATGACAAAGTGGTCAACTCCTACACAACCTCAATTTCGCACCACCTCTTCGTTGTCGTTGTCGTTGTCAAACGATCATATAATAGTTATTTTCGAACTATCATTGTTTCATATTTATGTTCATATCATCTTTAAATTTAAGCATTTCTAGACAATGCAGATATGCAGCTGTGATCAGATAAGTCTCGTTAAACTCATAAAGTACGTAACGTACACTCATATCGCATATTTTTATTGCACTTTGCAGATCTTTGAGATATAAATAATGTAATAATCGTTTATATCGCGATATAGAGACGTCGAGAATGCAGTTGAACTCAATTCTACCAACGCATTCCCGTCTCGATCGAGACACTAACTTTGGAGACTTTCCAGAGTCCAGTTCGGTCCTTCCGAAATAATTTCCAGTTCAGTTTGCCAGAATTGCAAAATCCTCGGATCGTATATAATGTCTTAATTTGCAATCGAGATACTCACATCGAAATTTTCTATTTTTAATACTATATAATTATTATTTTTTAAGGATTTATAAAAAATGTATCGAATTATCTGTGGTTTTAAAATAGAACGTGTCTATTCGACAGAATGTATTCTAATGCTATTTTTTAGTTTATTTAACTCGATCGGATGTTACACTACAAAGAAGCGTCAAATCGGCATTTATTAACGTCGTTTATGTTCTTGTTATTCAAATTAGAATTGCTTTTTCCACGTTGTTTGTTAAAAATATATCATTTGTTGTGGTGAATTCGATGTGAAAAGGTTTAAATAGTTGCGACCTCGTTTTTTAAAAATTAAACACACTTTTCACGAACTCGAATCGTTCAATTTGTTTTTATTATAAAAATTACTTTACCAATCGCACCAAAAAAATTATTATCAAAGTATATTTTTCGCAACGACGACCTAAATTAAAATCGAGCTACAATATGCAAAATTTTCCGCATTGATGCAATCCGACTCCAAAAAACTAATCCGCCCGATTACTGAAAAAATCCCCGATTGCGTCAAGCAGAATTGCACAATCACTCCCACAGTAACAAACGATGAAATTTGCAAATTGCACATACACATGCGCTTACATGCACTTTATCCAATATTCGATCGATTGGCGGGAACCGGTCATTTTCATCGTGGCACTTTCTCCGTTCTTCGATCGACAGCTTTCCGAATTCGCACTGAAAGCTTTCGTCATTTTGCAAAATTTGAATTCGGGTTGAGAATTTATTTACGCATAAAGAAAAGACTTGTATGCATATCAATGCCCCTCACTTTTAATCGTGGTCGGGTTCTTCTTTAATTCGGATAAAGATTCGTGATTTCGTGTTCATTTATATACATAAATGAACACGTAAAATACATACATTCATACATTTATACATTCATTCATACATAAAATCAAATCAACATACGTTGATTTGATTTTATGTATGTTTATTTTGTATCTTTGAAATTATATTTATTTTATATAATGTGGTTTTGTGCCGTGTTTTTAGAGTCTGGTTAAGCCAAATCAGCAATAATGACTAATTAAACTTTTTTCTTTTTGATGAATCAATTAAAAATTTGATATAATATTAACTATAAATATTAATTTTAAAAAATCAGTGATACCCTGCATTTAAATTTTCGAAGGGACCGTCAAAAACCATTATTAGAGGAAAATCGTAGATTGAGGATTTTAAATTAAAAATATTGGGTTTTCAGACTACAAAAATTGAACGCAAATAACGGGAAACGTGAATTTCGAGCACGTAAAATCAGGGTTTCGCGACATCAATTCAACCATTTAAATCAATGATCTTCACAATTTATCTTGTTTCAAACATAAATTTGAACCTTCAACTTAATTTTACTATAATTTAATGCAACACATCCGGAGAAACGAGATTTTCTTTTATTCCAGATACATTTTTATCGATTATAAATATTATGCTATAACATACGATACATTTTCTTGATTTTGTCACTAACAAAAACTTCTAAAACTATTATATAATATCAATCGTATTAAGGCTATTGTAAAAAAAACTTTAAACATTAGTGGCACACAAAACTTCTCCTAATATTATCAAAACCCAACTGGGCCAGCCCGGTGCAACAAAACACAGGGTGCACCTAACAATATCACTTTCACACAAACCCACAATCAACAAAACGCAAGGCCAATCAACAACAACAATCCACCACAAGAACAAAATCGAAACCGAACATGTGTATCGATGTCAGAGCGGTCCGCGACCAATCGATGACCGCCTTAGCCCCGCTTTGCCGCGTTTATTGTCGACATATTGTTGTTGTACGCCGCTTTTCGGGCTGCGTGTGCTTTCTTCGAGCTTTTTTCGCCATTTTGCGTTTTGTGGAGTGTGCAAAACCGACATACATTCTCATTGTCGCCACGAGGGTCTTCCGTGTGCCACATTCGCGTCACGATCTCTCTTTGTGTGCGACCGCATCAGACTAGTTTCGTTTTCTATTCGTGTAAAATGGAAGAAATGTGTGGGTTGATTGTGTTTTTCGGTTTTAAGGGTGTTTGGATGAATTTAATAAATGAAATAGGGTTGAATTGTTTGAGATTGTGTCTAGAGTTTTAAGACAAAATTTATCGGTGTTTTCAATATTTTTTTGATTTTATTGTAAAATTAATAATGAACGTTATTACGATGTTTTATTTAAAATGTATAAGTTTTAAAATTTTATATCGTCGCTTTAATTGGAAAGCTTCTGAGAAGTAATTACATATGGCGTACCTTTCCGCGTGACACTTTCTTGATGTCGGTTTTGTTTCATGTTTTTTATAAAATATATTTTTTCCACGCGAAAGTCTCCATATTTTATTTATTGCTCGAATCTAGATTCATCGAATAAGATAAAAGCATTCCGCTAAAAATATTTTATGGTTAATTGCTCATTCCTTTTAAGGAAAAACGACTTGATAACCAAACCGTATCGTACGCCGATCGATCCATACATTTTGCGGCGATTTTAAATTTAAATAACACATACGCCAAAATTTAAAATACTTAAACCAAAAATCAACACTAAACAAAACAATCTTGCCAAAAAGCAATTGCGCAAAGTTGCTTGATACAAAAAGCGACATTTTCTCGTCGATTTTTATCGCACATTCTTACACTCAACGCCCACCGTTGAGAAATGTCCAATTGACAAACTGTTACTTTTACCATTTTTTTTTTGTTCTTTCACATCTTTCGGTTCAGTTCGCCAATTTAGGCCGGGTTTCATTAGCGAGGCCATTTTCGTTTCATCGATACGTCGTTGGGAAACTGCGACACGCCAATTTGATCGGCACACATCCAGTTGTCATAATACGCCATTGTTTTCCTTTTGTGCGTTTTTTTTTTGTATTCGACGATTTTCTCTTCAATTTTGCGTCGAAAATGATACGGTTGTGCGTGCAGCATTTCTCGTTATTTGTTTTTTTTTGTTCTATGGGCGCGTATGTTTTGTTGGTTTTAATTGTAAGCGTTTTTCAAGTTCGAGGTTTTTATAGAAATTTATTTTTGTTTACATTTTTCAATTAGCACGTCTTAATTATATAAGCTGTCATATATGATTATTATAATTAAAATACATTTTCAATCATTTATTTATGTATTCTTTAATGATCTTTCCAATTTTTATATCTTGAACAAATCTCATTCAGCGTATTTCGCACTTTTTTTTTATTGAATTTGTCATCTTTAAATTTTCCATGTTCTCTTTCACAATTTATCGAATGGCCATTTTAATATTTTACGACCTTACGGATACATCTAGGTTTCACAAGTGTTCTCTCATGGCTTGACTATTGCCATATTAAACGTTCATGCTTTATACTAATTTGTCTTTATATGAATATTTAAATAGTTGTTTATAGATTAATTAGCTTTTTGAATTCAAAGAAACCGTATTTAATTAATTAATTAATTAATTAATTATGTAAATGTATTAAGTATTTTCACGTTTACCGCTATAATTTTTTGTAGACACACGTGTAAGTTCATGTCATTGACATTATTTTGATAGATTTATAAATGGTAATTTTTATTCCATAGATCAGCAACATGAATTATGCAACATTTGTTAAGTTTCCAATCGATTGAAATATTTGTAAAGGCAAGAAAAAAATTTAATTAAGTTTTTCCATTTATGTAACATGCATATGGAAAAATATCGCATGATTTTGCAATATTAAATAAGAAAATTTTCCATAACGCAGAACAAACTGCATCGTATGAATATTATGAATGCTGTCAACAAAAAATTGCCCTCATTAAGGTTGACGAGCCGAGTTTCCATTTGAAAGTGACATTTTTACTCTTGATATTAACTCTTTCCTGCTAAAATGCAACTTTTGCACCATCAACATTGTTCAAAATCCAGGAAAACCTCACAGAAAACCTTAAGAATCGAGATGAAAAGGGTTTTCGATCCATTCCTAGTAATCTTATCGGCTTGACCGAGCCTACAAGTTCAACAACCCATAGAAACACCTTTGTCTATACTGCACATAGTTTTCTTCGCACATATACACAATGTATCGTAAAAGAATCGCAGTTTCTCAGAGCGTTTGAAAAGCTTATTCTATTGTGTGTCAGCTCGTGGAAATGTCGGCTGAATATCGTAAAATATTATAATGAATTCGAAGAAAATGTTAGTAAAGCTACCGTAATAATCCCTGGCCTAGATGTTTGCGAAAAAAAAAATTATTTTTTAGTGGGTCTCGTACAAATTTGGAGATACTTTTGATTCGCATATGGTGTGACTTGTTCATTTCTTTTCGACCGTTTCGAATCGATTCCGATTGAACTATTGCTGTGTAAGCAAATATGAAAAATGCGATCAATTCAAATTCGGTATATATTTTGTGCATTATGTTACAGTGAAATTTTAAATTTTACCTGTATGAAAAAAATCAAAATTGTAGTCTTATCTTTGACCAATGTTCCGTGATAAAATTTACCTACTGCACCAAGTGTCGCTTAACTTTAACATTCATTGGGAATTACATATTATAAAAATATTTATCTTCATATGTAAAATATATTAAACTTAACATACGATCCATTTTCTCGACATTGAGAAGCGATAGTGTTATATATCTGAGGTATAAATTTACGTGGATACGACACACGTCCGTCGCTTTCTTCGGATATCTATGTAAAGTTCAATATCTGTTTCGGGCTCGTGCCCGCTTTATAAATTACATACATTTTATTACGGCCGACCTTCTCTTATAGAAATCGCCAATGTCCTATGGTTTTAGAGCCATTTCGCGGCAAATTGTAAATCAACACTGTGGCCGACATATTATAATATACATACACCGCCCGAAGGGCGAAAAGTGACACTGGAGACCGGATCTGTAATAATACGATGATGGATATACATACATACGTTTTGCAAAAGTGTTGTGCGGAAATATCGTGCGTAATCATTATGCCATTTTGGTCGGTGCGAAATCGTAATTGAATTTTCGTCAAGTTATTGGAATTCGTTAATCGAATGTATTGTAGTTTCAAAGAAATTGTCGTTGTTTATGAAATTGGAAGTTCGAATTTTATGTGAGTCGTCTATAACTTCAGGTGGCCAATACTTGAGTAAATGCTCATCGCACTTTCTCGTCTTGCGTCGAAATGAAATATGGTTTTTATTTCACATAATTGGATCCATTTTGAGGTCAAATCGACCGCGCAAAATATTATAAATATCATGCAATTTCTTCGTACACGTACGAGATGGCGCTTAGATATTCGAGCCGGTACTTTTTTCTATAGAAAAATTTCGCTTTCCTATAATTTTCGCATTATAAACGAAAGCACACAAAGAATCGTATTGAAAATATCATCGGTTCGATCTCTAATGATCGGCAGAGGTGTCGCAAATTGAAATTCGGATGAACTAAATGCAATTGTTTGCGGAAAGATGGAAAATAATTCAGACGATATGAAATTTCATCGTTGAAACTGCGTATCGTTTGATTCTCACGATCGTTACGCTGCGTAAACAAACATCTAATAAGAGTTTCATTTCATAATTTTCCACTTTTATTTGTAGCACATGAGAATGTAAATTCATACGATTAGCGAATTTCAACAAAAATACAAAACATAATGAGCAATTAACTCTATTTTAAATGATAATATTATCAATTAATTTACATAATAATAATTGCAGAACCACAAAAATACCAAAAGATAACTTTATTTAATATAAAAACTAAAATATTGTTTTAAAAATAAGACTATACAGATCGTATGTGCCGCTACGTCACTCGTTAGTTCCGCCACGCGTTTCCTCGCAAAGACAGTTTCAATTCACGCAATTTACATCTAAAAACCTCGGCCAAACATAATACGATTTTTATTATATTTTTTCCTCTACATTTTTACATCCGAAATGATGTAAGTTTCGTGTGATGGGTTTTAGATTGCGAGTCGAGAGCGCAACTCACTCGGCGATTATTGCTCGTCGTTGACAATCGCACGCGGAACCAACTCTGTGGTTGTTAACAATATGTTTTTTTACTTGCCTCCATTCTTGTAATCATAATTATGGTTATTTTTCAGCTTTTAAACGTTTTACTGTGATCTCGGACGATGATCGTTATCGAACCAAAGAATCCGTTGCACAATTTCGTTTTCAATGTAAAACTTTTTCGTTACGTAAATCTGTGGCACGCTAAAAATGCTTTTCTTTCTTTTTAATTGCTTTTTTGTCCAAATATAGATTGAGAAATTAAACTTTTAAGTATTTAATACTTTAATTACATATTATCATTGCGATATGTAATCATAATTATACGCTATGTGCTTTTTTAAAACATAATTGTTCAAATAAATACATAATTAATAATTTATCTACCATCAGTATGTTTATAGAACTTTTAATTGATATGTAAAACGATGAATTATAATATAATACGTTACACACAATTTATGATATTTTTTCAGAACTAAACGAGAGCAGGAATCTTTAACGTATCACGAATACATTTTTATGAATCGCCTTCAATAAATTATAATCAAATGTACCAAAATGTTTAAATCCATATTTAATGACTCAATCGTATCAAAACATTCAAACGATATAACTATAAGTACGGATTCGCCACCAATTGGCACTCAGTTGTCACCGCGAACGGCATAATAAGCGCAAACGATGCAACAGCAAAGTTTGCGAACCGTAACGACTCAAAAGATACGAATCTAGCGTGTTCGCAGTTTCGCATTGCAACTTGGAATCCATCTCGGTTTATTGGAAAACTTTTCGAGAGGGAACTTTGAACGGAAACTGTGGAATTTTCTCGTGTGAAACGGTTCTATCGTGCCGAGCCGACTTTTCCGCTTTGTAACATCGCCTTGTGTTCGGGATGAGTTGTTTATTCGATGTTAATTTAATTTTGATTAATTGAAAATGTATATTATATGTTAATAAATTTTTTTATTTATTAATTTTGATTGTTGAAAAATTTTTATTGAAAATCAAACTACATATTTATTTATCAACATTATATAATACGAGCGGTAGGCCCGATGTTATAACATCGCACGCGTGATTTGAGGAAAATTTTTGAAAATACAATATAATGACAGTATATTTACCCGTTGAATATAGTTGAAAATGTGAAATGTTTATTTAGTTTATTATATGATATAAAATATTATAAAATATTTTGTAGATATTACAATATTTATTTTAATTTAATATTAATTTATCTAATAAAGCATAGATTTCCACATCACCCAGGAGGTATGTACTATGCTAGATGCTTTACATTTTTTTTAATGTGGGAAAATTGCCGAATTAAATTTCGAAGTTGAAAATCATCTTCCTTGTTCACCAGATCTCGCGCTATCAGATTTTTATTTGTTTATGTTCTTGGAGCATTCACTAAATAAAAAAAAAAGTCAACAGGGTGAAAAAATTTAGAAAACCATTTAAATTCATATTTTGCATCAAAGCCATATTTTACAAAAAAGGGATCGAAAAGCTGCCTAATAGATGGCAGACAGTCCTAAATAATGATGGCGATTATATTTTATAATTACTATATGCCCGTAAATATATATGAATAAATTTTTATTATGTTTAAAAAAATGGATTTTTTCCGGTACCCTAATATAATAATCAAAATAAAAATTACTTAAATTCAAATGTAAAAAAAAATATTTATAATTCAAATTCAAATAAAAAACAAAAATTTCCAATTTCGAACAGTGCATAATTTCTAGCGTGAAAATGTGTACGCTGAAATTGTCCTTAACGCACATTGGCAAAGGATCTAATTCAGTGCATAATTTCTAGCGTGACAATGTGAACCAAAAGAGTCCTTATTGCACATTGGCAAAGGATCTAAATTCGCATAGTAATTTCTAGCGTCCTTACAACACAGACACACAGACCCACAGACACACGGAATAGCGCTATTATTATATGGAGGATGGAGGATATCATTAATTCTGATTATATGATTAATTAACTTTAAAAAATGTATTCTTCATGGTCGGTAAAGGAGGGGTATATTTGTATAATAAATTGAAACTATACTTTAGATTGTTTCAAGTTTCATATTCATCATCATCATCATCATCATCATCATACCCTGCTGGATGAGCACCTTTCCAGTATTTTTTTTCATGAACAACTCTCACCCGATTGATACGTCTTGTCCATCGTCCACTTCTCCATTTAATCTTCCTTATTTTATTTTATTTTAGTCTTTCTACATTAACATACTATTCCAACACTTCATATGCCCATTTTTTAAATATCCGTCTCTTCACATATTTATTTATATGACCCATCCAATTTAAACCTATTTCATCGCATCACATATCGCTTTATTTCGATAATCGAAATAAATCAGTATTTTTTTATAACTTAAGTATTGAACTATACAAAAATTTATATATTTCGGAAATAAAACGGTTCTTACAGTACTTTAATATAAATGTATCAACACCAAGCTGTTGCGATATTCGAGAAGTCCTCTCATTGAGTTGTCTGCGCTCGTTTTTTGCGGTCCAGGAACATTTAACCACCGAGGCGGAAAACTTGTATCGATGACAAGAATACAAAAGACATAAAAACGCCACGAATAAGGTTAACTCGTCCTTTTTAATCCGATGATATCATTAACACATTGCGCATATCATTATGGACCACCGGAAGCCGAAATATTATAATATTCAAATCGCGATACGAATACGTAATCTTTCGATTCTAATTAACACACGATCAAATACGATTTCTGAAAGTGAAATCCGTCCATTTTTCATTTTCACGACCGCATCCATCGAAGCATGATCGGAAAAAAGAGCAGTAGCCATTTTCTCGTGTAATCTCTCTTATTCTTGTGTGATCCGTATAACTGCGATTGCATAACGATCGTTAAACGCAATCATACAAGATCGTGATCTTTTGATGGATCGATGCTCAGTTATCTTTTTTTTAAATTATACTTTGCAAAATGTGAGATTTCTCGTTTTCGAGTGGTATTTTTTCGTATCGAACAGTGTTTTGGTAACATATGTAGTCGCAATTTTCTGCACACAAAAAACGGCAATGTGTCATAATATATAAATTGGCTTCAAATAGAAAATACGGTTGCGGTTGTTTTGTCGATTTTGCAAGGTTTTTCACAATCAGTCAAATTATATAATGCATAAAAAATATGAGAAAATCGAAATTTTCATTATTTCACTTATTAGTTTAATTGAGGAAACATACAATGATTGATTTCTACACGCATTGTTCCCTCGATTCGATATCACAATGCTGTACATGATTTCGATTAGTATTCCATGCAAATTTAAACGAAACAGGTCAATTTCCATAATCGGCACTCGTAAAAAAATAATCCGTTAAATTCGTGTAGCGAACGGCCTCCCATGGTGCGTCCGAAATTGCAACATTATTCCGCCTAATTGTCGCAATGTTATCGCGATTTAACAGTTAAAAAGATCGCCAAAATTTTAGCAGTTTATTCCCGACACGCGACAGGAAGTTTCCTTTTTGAAATTTTAACCGATTGTGTTAAATAATAAATCGGACGCTTATCCGGTAACAGTACGATGATCACGTTCATGCATTATTTGCATACGACACGTTTTCTCGATGAAAGCCACTATTTACGATTATTAAATAGTCAATAGCCTCATTATGATTTCAATGAACTCAGTGGAAATTTGCTTCGGAACACATTAACTTTTATGCACTATAACAAAAACAATGAATCAATAGTCCTTTTTTTCATTAGTGCAATATGAGTACGTGATGTTTCTCAAATACGCAAATCTCAATGGCTTTATAATGCATCCATATTATGGTTAGAAGTTACGCTTTTAGCATACGAATCGTTTGATCATCGATTGATGATTAAATCCATCATTTTCATACACATATGTAATCGAAACATGCGAAACAGTCCATCTTTGAATCTATCGCGCACAATGGTCACAACATCTCAATCAATATTTATATTTCCTGTCAATATGCAGTGTGATCTTGGAACGAACTTGCGTACGTGATCTAATCGCAAATGTCAAATTTTAATATTATTAATATTCTCAGGATCGTTATGTTACTGATCGTGACTTCTGCGAAGGTTAAATAATTATTTGCGATGATTTAATATTAAAAAAATTTTGTTTGTTTAATAAAATCAACAATTGTCGGACGTAGTGCGAACGAAAGTGACAGTAGTGGTGCTCTTGAACTCGTTAATTCGTTATATGTTTTTTTCTTAGTTTTCGTTCACGCTTTTATCGCGTAGAAAGCGATTTTTTATTAACGCCATTATGCGCACCTCGCTTATATTTTACATAAAATAATGCTTCGTCAAAAAGAAAACATTTTTCACGTAATTTACATCGTCTTATGTTCTCTTATTGTGATTCAAGGGTGTTTTCTATAATATAATTATTTCTAATTCAGTTGTAAGGGCCATAAACAAATTTCTTATTAATTGTCAAATCAACAAAATGTTTGAAGTTTTATTTATTGTATTTTTTTAAAGAAAGATTTAATGAAAATTTTTAAAATATTACATGAAATCGAGTGAATCTTCATGACTCTAGTAATAATCTCGTTAAATCTGGGACGTACATAGTTTAAGTAAATAAACTTAATTTAATATTTACTGGTTGAGAGAAATCTACGATACCTTGAGAAATTTTTTTGACTAACGGTTTCTATTCTAGATGTAATCCTTTCGTATGAAAAATATGCAGTATAATCAGGAATATGAATCAATTGAAAATATTCGAATAGAAAAAGCCTTGAACTTCTATTCTTTGAAAACGATTTGAAATCTTATTGGACGCATCCATTCCCACCAATCACCGAAGTTAAGCAACAACCCGCATGATCTGAATATGGATGCGCGTATCGTGAACAAAATATATTTTAAATTAAAAAATCATCCAAAACTATCTCGATAAAATACCCATGTTTACACTACCATTCAAAAATACTGTATCAACCAAAACAAAAATGCACCAAAGATCAAATCATGTAATCGACCATCAGCATCAGCACACGTAACAACAAACTCATTTCTCAAACTCCAATTCGTGCCTATGAGTTTCACGATCGTGCTCCGAGCACGACCCCGCGTTCCCAACATCTCCTACTCATGTGACTCATACGAGAGCAAAAACCGTTCTCGATCCGAAAAAAATGAAGAATGGATACGAAAAGTGGCTGTCGCAACGGCTACCGGCGATTCCGTTTGTTACCTTCTGTTGCGCAACAATCGCGAGAACATGGTTATTGGACATGGGTAAATGGAGGTTGTCGTGATGGGCGACGTGTCCCTTGAGATGTCGATGATGTGGGATATGTGTTGCCGATTTCGAATGTGAATTTTGATTGTTCTGGTATGTTTATTGGTATCATAGATATTTATTTTTTTATTCAGAACTAAAACTCGTCGTATTCCGATTAATTTAAAATATTTTTTGCATATTGAGATACGAAACCCGTTCAAGCAGCTGCTTAAGAAGCTGCGAAAAAAATTCTTTCGAACGCCGATTAATAGGCCATCATTAAAATAAAAATATTCACGGCGTACATTTATTTGCTATTGTTTCATTAATCTGTTCATCAGATACGATCGACGTTTGGCCGCAGCACGAAATTCCGATTCGAGCACTTACACCATATTACGATAAAAAATCGTGTGCATTTGTCAAACTAACGAGTTTCCTTCGGGAAATTCTAAATGGACCGAATCAAAAAACCCGCATAATATTTCAGATGCTATCACGTTTGATATAACCAACATAGCAAACGGAGAGGGTTAACAATTTCGACTCGTATCATTTTTCATGGCACTATTTGCTAGCTAATTTCGGATTTGATCGGTGAAAGTGTATACGTTTCGAGAATTTGAATATTCAGATCCATATCTGACGGAGCGTTTATATTTTTTCAAACGTTTATTCAAATCCGCGAATCGTTCGGCTTTTGGCCTTTGTTATGAAACGTAAATCACATCTCAGTATCGCATTTTAAATTTATGAAAGTGCATTCGTGTTTCATATCGAAAGTTCACACGGCGCATATTTTATGCAATTTTTGACGCTTTACGACCCACGCGATTATATTGTACCGAGAATTCGGTCGCTTTTCACGAGGTTCATTTATTATGCACATGAAATTGCATCGTCTTATCTGAAAATACATTAAAGCATTCATATAATAATTTGCGACAGGTATGTTGCGAATCGCAATGTACAGAAGCTATTTAATTATTCTTAATAAAATTTAACGGTTTTCTCATTGATTCAAAAGCTTCAATAAATATAAAAAACGCACTTACTCGTGTATCGTTTTTCAAGATTTTATAATATTCTTAATAAATTATTCAATTCACACGTCATAACAACATATGAAATTTATAATCTGCATACAATGCAGTGAAAATACACTTGATAATCCCTGCAGTGTCTGCACAAACGTACATAAATTAATTCGGTTTAATCCTGTCTTTCATAACCTACGCTATTTCAGATCCTCTGGCTTAACCAGGCCACTAAACGAAATGTCCTGATGCACATTGAATATTCTATTGAATTATTACACTTTTAGAATTTAATTTAAATGAGGAAATTTTGTGAATGGAACCGTTCAGGTGTGCTAGAAATGCAGAGCTGCACGTTATCGAAATGAAAATGCACGGGAAAAAAATTGAATAGTTTGAATGCATTATTTATCGAATTTTTCTAAATTATGGTAATTCTGTTATTTTTAAGAGTGTTCAATTCTTGCTTTGTCGGCATACTGATGTGATTTGCATATTTTGTTATAAAAATGTTCAGTAGATCTTCGAAATGGATACATATGTATATTCAAATAATTATTTTCCTTATGAGCAGTTTTATGAGGATTATTATTGCCAAATTTGCATTTTATTTGCGTGATTTTATTATACGTATTTCTATAAGAGTAGACATTATTATGAAAAAGTTTCACGTACGAAAGAGCACTTTATTTAGATATCTATGTCTGAAATTGCATACTTCTATTCCAAATATAATAGTTGTATGCAAAAACATAATAATTAAAAATCAACAATTCTAATTTACATATATAATATTACTAGAATGCAAATACATTTTTTTATCTATTAATATTTTTAGTCGGAATAGTAACTTAATATTTCTGAATTTAATTAATTGGAAAGTCGCTTCGTTTGATAACGACGAGCTTAAAATTTATATGTCAAAATATTAATGACAATTTTTTTCAAAAACCAACCTATTAATTAAATTTATAATAACTCGTTTGATTGAAATTCAAATACGAAATATGTATTGTGCACGATTTCTACAAAACTTTAAGTATAAATCATTTTAAAATCCACTAACAAATTCATCCAAAGAACATGAAAACGTCTCTAATCCAATAGTTTCACTTGCAAAATTCGGTTTTACCATTTCCTTCGATTTTCGCACAATCGACCGAAGGAACACGTACGACTTAGATCCAGTCTCGTCGAGAAATTGCACCAGAGTTTGCACGCGAGACCGCAGAAACTGCAGAAAGCTCGGTTAATTTATTGCATCGGAACATCAAAACCGCAGTTTATTATGGGAGTGCACGCGAGCTTCGAGAATCGAAAAAAATATATCAGAAGACACGTCAGGATTTCCCGATTGATTGTGGTTATTTTGTTAAAGGAAACGTTCGGGTTTTTTGAGACGAGTCGATAGGATATTGGTATAAGTTTTTCGATTCAATGTTGCAATGTCGTATCAAATGATTTTGTTATTATTTTTTAAGGAGTTTTCGATATCTTTAAATTTTTCTGAATGTTCAACATAAAATTTACTATGATTCTTGTTGATCTTCGATAATAAGTAAGAGCCTATACGTTCGAAATCAGCATCTTTCTATATATAAACTAACAAATATCAATCAAATCAGACCCCAATACAATTTTTTCTTGACTTATCATTAAAAATCTCAAATTTCGGATCTAAAAATTGCAATTTTTATCCGGCAACGTCAAAAACATGCAACACGACGGACGCATCAACTCGAAAACGGATCCGCGTTTGACGTCGTCGCAATTACCGCGCACAAAAGCAGTTATTTCGAGCTGAAAAAAAAAACATTAGAACTATACAAAAACCATCATACATCACGCTGACGTCCGATGTACTCGTCTTACAGTGCTTAAAAGAATATAAGAAGCCTTTGCGACATTGCGGAGTCGGTGCGGCCTTCACGCTTTTGGCGCGAAAGCCTCTTGAACCGGAACGAGGCTTTGTCGTCGTCGCGAACTATTGTGATTTGTCGTTAATTGGGATGGTTGCGTAATTCGCGGTTTTTTGGATGATTGTAATTTATTTTATTATTAGTTTTTGGTTTGAAGATTTATTTTAATTGATTACTTATGTTGAATAGGTTGCCTTATATTATCATTATATGAAGTCATTTTAATGTTCATTGAAGTATAATGGTTTTTTTGGATGTTGTGGAAATTCGACCATTTTTTAATTATAAAAATGAGGCATATAATACTTGAGAAGTTGAAAAAATGGTTTCTAAGGGCATAATATTTTAGTCTTATGATATTCAAATGTTTTAAAAAATAAATAGTATTTAAAAATTTAAGCAGGTATGTGTTTTTTACCATTTTTTTTAATAACAGTGACCAATCGACTTCAATTCGTGATTTTTCTGATAAATTATCATCGTTTTGAGTGATTTTACTTTTTTATTATTATCAGATCATTTTTCGAATACAAAAAGAGTTTAAATGCGCCAATACTTATATGTTACTTAAAATATTTTCTGAATTCAAACACATAATTAATTCAATTTGCAAATTTAAAATATTATTACAATTCACTAAATTTAACCAACGTCTAAATAAACGTTCAGCGAGTTAAAATTATACAGTTTTAACGGTACTACACTTTAGTGACATAATTAATTTTTTTTCGGTTTCATGCGTTGAAAAAGTTTTTTGAAAATATGACGTTCGAATATGTATTCAAATGCGTTTGTACCGTTTTTTTTCCAAACGCAATATTATTATCAAAGGTAAAAAACATATGCCGAAGGTTAACAGTAGCAATCAATTACGATTTGATATTTTTTACCGTGCGTTATGCGCCATTACGGGCGAGGTTAAATACGAAATTAATGAAGTAAAAAAAAAGTTAATTCTGTATAAATTTGTAATGAAGTTTAATACAAGATGCGGAACGTATGCGGAATTATCGCTCATTACGACAGAGTTCATCACAATTTTTTATTCAATTGTCCATTAAAAAAAAAACAATCCGACGTTTCCACAAATGGATCGTGCGAGAGTGATACATAATATTTACAAAGGTTTAAAACCGTTCTACTCCATTTTTGACACATCACAAAGGTGTGAACAGAGCGTGACCCGAAATTTTCGAAAATATCATTTCACTTCATATTCGAATGAGTTTTTCGACCGCAACAATCGTCTAAAAAAATCATACACACACAATACTAAACATTTAATATTAACATGTGACAAGATTCGATCCGGTTGTGCCAAATCGTCGGAGAACAAACTAGTTGAAGATTTTCTTCTCGGACGAAACCGGTACACATAAACTGCTCTCTTATCAAAGCGAAATTTATATGCAATGTCGTTAAGACACATCAATATGTTTTCATGCGGAAAAAAACGGCGGCAGATTTATTATAGATCAATTACTCGATCGACAGTCGAATAGAATCATCGCTCATTTTGAAATCGAATAGAAATCGCGCCGTTTGCAGATGTCCGACGGTCGCCTTTTCAATTTCTAATGAATTTCAGTCGATCGCGGAAATGACGGATTACCTTTGGACACAGTTCAAGTGGTGCGTCAAGGACTTTTGTTTAATTGGTTTAATGATTTTCAATTGATTTGTGCGCTCGAGGAGCATCAGCGGAGAAAAACGTATCTGAAAAAAGCCATGCGATCAAATTGAGTATTATTAAGACAATGTTTTTCTACTTGCGTCTAAACATTTCAATATTTTTTATTTATATATAATTGGTTTTTCGTGTTGAAATTGTTAGTTATATATAATCGAGTAGGGTCTTGAGCAATGTTTGAAAATATTACGTGATGTACTCGTATATTGAATGTTTTCCGAAATCATCCCTGAATATACTATACATAGTATCTTTAGCATTCAAAGCGAATTATTAGAATATAAACATTATATTGAATAAAATTTTATTGAAATAAAATCACAATTTGAATTTCATGTCACCATTAAAATTTATGTTTATAAATTTCACCGAATACTACAAAAACCCCATATAACTTTTTCTCGAATACACTAGAGATTTTTATATATTTGTATGCAAGTTTTGTGCATCAAAAACGAAACTTCCAAAGTTTTCCTTCAAACTAATGCCCCATGAATATCAATTTCTTGAAAAATTCCGATTCTGAAAAACATCGACATAGTACATTTCATTATTCAAAGCAAATATCAAAAAATCATAAATTTCGCATTTTCCACGCGAGCAATCAATCGAATCACATGACTCGCGCACAATTGTGCTTATTTTTTTATCCATCAAGTGCTATGCCAAGGTTACAACCGCGATTAGCATATTTCAATTGTTGGAAAAGCAGACCGGAAGACGTCTTTATGAAAGCGGGAAGGTCGGTCCGGTTGTCATGTTAATTCAGAATATTTTCGACGTACGGAAATATTACGCTTTTTCCGCTCCATAATCCCAATTGTTTGATCCAACATAAAAAAGTCAACGACTTCGAAAAAGCCTCAGACGGGAAAATGCGGGTGGATTCGCCAATCAACATCCGGGGTCAGTCCGTTTCGTTGACCCCGATGACTGTACTTCTATTAATATTCTAAATTTTTTTTTGGTGTATTTCATAATTTAACATTAACAGGTCTCGGGCGTTGCGCAAAAGACGGTCGTTTCGTACATTAGCAATTTAAAAATTTTCCTCAGTTGTTTGTTCGTATACGAATTTTACCGTGTCGGTTTCTATGGTCGTGCTCTGTGTGAAAGCATCGATCAACTGAATCGCTTCTGCGGTTGTTTATAACATAATTTATGATAAACGGCATCATTATTCATGTTGAAATTCAACGAAATGGTATTTGGAGTCGTTTTTCATTTGTCGTATTTTCGGAAGATCCATTCGAATTTGAGTGCGAAATAAAATATTAATTGTTTCTCTTAAAAGAGTGGGTGTTTACAAACAATGTGCATTATATTTGCGTAACGTTTTATGAATCGTGCGTATAATAAATCACGTTATTGAGGTGTAAATTGAGTTTTTATGACATGTGTCGTTTGCCAACATGCAGGAAAACATTTTCGCGCGTTTTTAGCGCAATTTTGAAAAGTGTTTACACGTTTGGACATACAATTACAGATTATGTACGAGCCCGTTTAGAGTTTGCGACACGAATCATGCAAATTGCCGGCTAAACATTTACGCGTGCGACGAATCGAATTCTTCACGCCCGAATAGATTTCGGCAAATAAAATATGTCCGACATATTTAGGCCATTCAAAAAGTTGTAGAATTTTTCGTTATTTATTTGATTTTTATTTTTATATAATTTTTCGTGTTCGTTAACCAACCGAAAATAATGAATGAAGTGAAAACTGCGATATGATGATCGTATTTCTCACCTCGTCGGATGATTTGAGATACTTATCCGATTTTTTTATTTATTTCCATGAATAAACGATAATCACTTGTTGTAATTAAAAAAATACAATGAATAAAAGAAAAATTCCCATCTCTAATCAGTCACGACTTGCAATTTTTAAATCAAAAATATGATAAATCCACACGATGATTTTAAGTATGCTGAAAATCACATATCTGAAACTTAAACTTTTTTTCAATGGAGATTATTTATTTTCAAAACTATACTGAATAATACAGTGATAAATTAATTAGAAGCAATGACTATCGATAAATATTAAACCTAATTAAGATATTAAATAAAATTGAATTGAATTCAGTTTCTTCTTTGTGGGACATATCGAAGTTCCTCGAACTTAACAAAAGCACAACTAACAAAACATCAAAGCGCAACTAAAACAACCGAATGTAGACAAGGAGGACACTTTCTTCGGTGTTGCATAATGTCAAGTTTTGTGGAGCACTCTGTTTTACGATGCACAGTGGTGCATTGGTTTTTGCTGCCCACGAAGCCGCATTGCGGCCCCCGAACCTCAGGTGTGTGTCAAATGACTTTACCCACAAATCGGCCTTGTCTGCTCATTTGAGCTGGAATTCTCCAACTTTAGTATATTTGGTTGTTTGATGATCCGATGAGGTGTTGCTATAGAGTTTTTTGTGAGGTTTCTATGGAAAATTGGAGGTTTTCCCTAATTGAAGTTTGAGAAAAGTGTTGTATTTGAATATTCTATTATAATTATGAAATCTAATGTCATTCCGTTTTTTATTTTACAATAATTCCAGTGATCGGAATTAGATTATATACGAAATATTTTAGCATATTTTCCCACTGCTTTCAAATTCCCGTTTGCTCAAATCGTCCGAAATGGAATGATAACAAAACAATTGAGAAATGTCTCTCTTTTTCAACACGTTCATACATAAGAAACGTATTGTTTTCAAAACGAAAACAATTAATTTCACAATAATATGAAAAAATAATTACAGTCGTGGAAACGTCGCTCTGTAACACAGTTTTACAATGAATCCACTTATCTCTCATGCATTATGCATGTGCTAACAAAACATTCAAATAAATCTGTCAGATAGACATAAAACAACACTAATCGCGAATTTAATGAATTCTAACTCGACAAAAGATAACTTTGAATCGATTTTTTATTTATATTCCTCTTTGTTTTTGTTCGCAGGTAAATACCGCTGATTTATACGAAGATTTATAAGCCATTATTACATCGCCGACCCACCCAACCATCCTGCCTTAAAAAGTAAGTAAAAACTCGTTCATTAAAAGAACATAATCAGTTCCTTTTGCGAACATATACAGGAATCGAAATCATTAACCGTACGTTTAGGGATCACCCATCAAACCGGAAGATCGATCATCTTTTTATACCATTTACATATAAAACCACAACACTACTGAAGTGCAAGTCACATAAAAAACGATCTCGAATGTTTGCAGCGCGGATATAACTAGAAATCGATACGAGTTACGGTGAAACATGAGTAAAAATCGACCCATATCGATCTGGTCCACTAATTGATCGTTACGCCATTTTCGCGCACGTTTCTCGTCTGAAAACCTCAAGGGACGAGTCGAACCGGTCGGTTTTTTAACCCAATTATGCCGGAGATTTCCGGTTTGCGAACCTATTATGGGTTTTCAGTATCTTTAGTGTTTTCAGTTCGACTAAAGTGTTGATTCAGATGCAATTTGTGCATTTTAATAGTCCGTCATGCTGCGATGTCCGCGCCTAGGGCCCCGCTTGTCATCGCGTGTTTTCCAAATGGTCATAGTTGAATTAGATAAATAAAATCGTTTGGATGATGCTTCTATGTGTAAATTTTGAATGTTTTATTTGTGTTATTGGATCTATGTTGTTGTTTTGATAGAATTTTCAGTTTAATTTTAATCAATAATTTGTAGTAAGATTTTTTGAATTTTAATGTGAGTTTTTCGATTATTTTCTTAAGATGATCATTGAAATAATTATTTAACAATTTAATATTAATTTTTCTTGGGGTATATTCATTAAATCGTCATTAGAAATTTTAATATCGTGAATAAATTGTACACGTAATACTGAATGGTATATATGTAAATTAGTTATAAAGGTAAATCAGAACGCAATTAAATCAAGATCATCAGGAAATGCTTGAATCATTTGCATACGATAAATTTTATGTATTAAATCTCAATAAAGAGAAAATAGTCTTCAAATATATATTATTATTAAATATATCTACCACATTTCGAAATATAAATCTAAATCGATAATAGCAATGAAAATTATTATAAATAAAAAAAATTTACATAATCCGAAAAAAAATAATTTAAAACGGTACTTATCATGATCGTATTACGGTACGGAGGTCGTTTCAGTAAACTTAAAAACCTTTTAAAGAAAATAATCGCCAAAACATTTTCATAATTTGGCTATTTTGATGTAAACGACCCTGCGAGAAGCAAGGAGGGTTGCATATTGCAGCTACCCGATTATATATTTCGAAAATTATCACGACGTGCACTTTTTTACGAAAATGATCACGGAGCTTTTAGTAGTGCCTAAAATTGATTGCATGTGAGATCAACACACATCCCACGGCTCAGGATTTTGCAATTTTATCGAAGTGGTTTTTATTTATATCAAGTTACAGTATGACATAAATGTCCTATATCGCTGTTAAGTATTGTATATTGTTTTCATTAGGGTTGAAAAAGTGTACTTAAAAATTAAATCAATAGCATATTAGGGAAAATAATATGAATTTCTCTATACCTTGATGAATAGTTTCTGAGATGAAATATTTTTAACACTTGGACGTTTCAAAACATCAATTGTCGAGTCGTTTCTTAATTAGCACGATTAATCACAACTCTGACATTAGAAAACGAAACGAACACGACAATAATTAAAATCGAAACGAACACTCGAAAAGTGTCGATTGTTGCAACAAGCAACAAGTGCAACAACACGTTACCGACGGCAATCACTTTATCATCGGCTGACCTTCGATGATCCCAAACGGTTCGAGAGGTCTTCTTAAATCCGCACATAATTGTGCAACGCCCTTTATAAATAGCAGCAAATTGCGAAATTAACTCATTTATATATATTTATTTAAGTGCGCGAACCGTTGCGCCAACAGTCGTCATAAATTACCATAGTTATTCCCCTCGACACAGTTGCGACACCTCCGAGAATGCCTATGTATATATTTAGACCTATCCGCATATCCTTTGGGAAACGCTGGATTGTATACGGTGTAGAACCTGCTCTATTTTTCGCCACCGATTTGCATATCGCTGCCCACGCCTTTGCATTTCGCGTGGCTTATGAGTCGGGCGAGTGGCTTTCACACGATCCGATTTTGCGGATTTGCGTGTGTAATTTACAATGATTCCGTCAGTTGCGTACATTTCTGACGTGTTTATTTTGTCGTAATGATGCCGTGAGCGTCGTATTGTTGTTTCGGAGTCGTTTTCGGTGGGTGTCCCGTTGGGTTTTTTTCGACGGCGTGGGCCAAAAAGAAGCTTTCGTGGGCTTTAAAGCACGACGAGACGTCGATATTTTCGATTATTTATTCGCAAAAGTTCGTGCGAACGTAGGAAGTTGAAACAGTTTCGAAATTGTTCGAGTCGTAAACGTTGGGATTGTATATATGTGAACGTTTGCCGATTTTATATTGGGCTTTACACGATTGTTCCATTAATATCAAAAAACTATGCATCGATATATATAATATTGCATATACATGGATTAATAATACACATGGACTGTGACAAAGCACGTTAATCAAGAATTTTTTATGAGAGACTATTATTTATTTAGTTAGGAATAAAAATCCAGGCGTTTACCATTTTTCAATGCGTTCCCATCGTATTTGAACGAATATATGAATACCAAATCGGGATGTGCCTAAGTTGAATATTATTTGAGCATCGGTATCTACTTAGATGCGGCGATCGTGTATCCTTGCATATTTTTAGACCAGTTCTTGGTCCTTCGTTCTTCGCGAGGGCAAGCACTCCTCCTCGGACTGGTCCCAAGAAAACTGGTTCCTGGAGTACAAAAGGGTGGACACCCACGGAGGATCGCATACCGGACGAACGTTTCGCACTCGCCGAAAAATTTTTTGAAATTCCATTTCTGTGTCTAACAATAAAATTGTTTTACATTAGATTGTAGGATTAATTTGAAGAAATGTGTCGAAATAATTTTGAAAATATTTCTTCAAAAGAACAAATTTTGAAGTGCATCGGATGTTATTTTTAATATTAAATCATGCATGTGCCTAAATATTGCGATATAATACTTTGTTATATTATATCAGTGGAAAATTTCAAAATAACTATAATATAACATAACCATTTACCACCCTTAGTCTGAAAAATATAAAATTTTAATACAAAAATCATGTCATATTTTATAGTACCTACTTATTATCGATTTATTATATGTAGAATTCTTCAATGATTCAAATTTTTAATGAAACATACAATAAAGTTAGTTTTGTTTATTTTGGTTCAATCGTCATTTTTTTGAGTTCTTGTAATTAATCTGTAGTTATACTATACTAGAATTATTTATTTTGAACAATCAACTTATGACTGGATTCAATTTAAATTTTGACATGTAAAATAACAACGATATTTTATAATTCAAAATAAATTGTCTGTGGCATAAACGATTAAAATTTTTGCATGATGTGTTGCTAAACCTGTGCTTAGAGATGCGAAGGATAATTACTGTTGTCAAAGGATTGTTTTTTCGTCAAATATACAACCCACACGTATGCAAATAGATAAGATGCTAAACGTGATTAATCAAGTGTAGGATGTGGTAATTTGTGCAATAAATCAACTTAATACCAACTATTCAAAGTGAATAAATATTTGCAATTGCGCAATTCGACCTGTTTTTTTTCTTGTTTTTACGTTCTTGTAAAATTGACTTAAATTTCCATTTCCAGATGTATACAAATCGTTACGTGGTTTATTTTCGCCAGAATTCAAAAATGTTAATTTTGTAATTACACATAATTCCTTTGCAATTGCGCAACATTACGTACGAATGTCTCTCTGCTTTCGCCGAAAGAAATTTAATTCAATCGCAATTTCAGCGTCTACGTAACTGAATCATATTAATTGACTCAATTATTATGTATTGTTTCGGTAATAATTCTTCCTTCGTTTTTCATTACCAAACCATAACGAATTTCTCAAATTACGATCGTTTCGGATGACTCATACGAACAACCCGAGAGTTCCTCGAACGCGATTTGCATTTTGAAATCTTCTTTTCTTCGCGGGCTTATATTATGTATACTTTTAATCGTTATATTTCCGTATTCGCTTTCAATCGCATAATTCATTTACGGTTCTTTTATTCCCATACCCGCCGGACGGGTTAACTCAGCAATATCGTTCGACTCGTTCGAATAAATCCAACGTTAACGTCATCGAATGGTACTTTTCATCGGAACCGATTATTTTACAGTACGAATTTACGGTTTTATTTCGGAATTTTGACTGTTGTTTAGTAGTTTCGAAGTGCGTTTTGTCCTCTTATGATTTCCTTTTGATGATGGCCCTTACGTACGAGGCTCTTCTGGAAACGACATTAAAAATGATAAAGAAGCCAGGTGGAAGCTGCACTCGTAGGTTTTGTCAATAATGATCGTTGTGGTTGAGCCCACTTAAAAAACCATTATTTATTATTTTATGTGCATGTGTCTTTCTGTCTGTTCGTGGGAGAGGTTGAAGACCCAAAGGGAACCCCGAAACGGTTCTTGATTTTGATTTTTTTATTTATATGTTCTATTTGCTCGGTCTATAGTATAGACTCTATACCTAGTATATTCAAATATCAACGAGTTCGTTATATGTTTCGTTACTTTTACGTAATCAGATATATGTATCTTGTTGATTTTATATGTGAAATTCAAATCAAATATTATTTGAATCATGTATTGATTTTTCATTAGAAAATGTTTTCATAACTGTATATTGGTTTTATATAATTTAAATTAAATAGAAATTGTTTTGTATGTAAGAAGAAAGATTAAAAACACGCATGCATATAAAATCAGACCATATTTCCGTTATATTTTTATTTATATTATAATACCAACACTCAAATTATGGACTTTTTCATATAATAAATATCTAAATCATACTCAAACTATTTATCGCATTATACGCAAAAAATGATTCTCGAAACCAAATTTTTTACTCACCAAAGAACACGATATACTCACAATCGATCTTATGAATCGAAACTAACGCGACCTACCTCAATTTTTTCCCTACCAAAAAACCCCGTTAAAACCTCCAAATTCAAAGAAGAGCAATCGGAAAAATCGAAACCTCATTAACACTCATTAACATCAACAAAACCGACAATCCCAATCACAATCGGCCGAATTCGCAATCCGCGGAACATCTCGGCGTTCGTTAACATCGGCTAATGAGACCGACACGACACCAGTTGGAAATCTCGATTTATCAATCCGCGGTCGGGGTCGTTTCGCACAATTCATTTATAAATCGCGAACGGCGAGGTCTCACGTAAATTGCGAAACGAGCACGTACAAAGGAACGGCTATCCGAAGGCGGATCTTTTAACCCCTTAGTGCCGGTCGAGTTCATTGTCGCAATCTTTGGGGATCGGTATCGGCTCGGTGCGGATCGGAAGATCGCTTTTCAGTGGTCGCTGGATTGGTCTGTTATTGCTTATTGACATCGTTATCAGTTTTGATGTATCCAGGCCCAGCTCAAGGGTACATAGCGCCCTTAGGCAGATTGGTTTTTAACGCCCCCCCCCCCCATTTTTTTAACCAATAAATTTTATAGATGTTTCGAAGAAACCATTTGTACCAAATACAGTGTGTTGTTTGACAAGGAAATCATTGATATTTGAGAATCGACTTCCTGCACTCCTCGTAAATTATAATATTTCAATTTTATAAACAATGAAGAAACAATTTTTTATAACTGCGAACGCCGCCAGAATCGCAACAGAGCAAGCTAATAAAAAGCGCCCTAGGCAAGTGCCTAGTCTGCTCCCTATTTAAGCCGCCCCTGGATGTATCTTTAGAAGTTTGGGATTTATTTGCGTGTGCTTATTGGTAAGTGATAAGGAGAGAAGGTGGTTAATGGGATGTTTGAATACTGAATTACTATTCCTCCTAAATTGTCTCACAATCAGACATAGTTTACTTAACTATGAGCTGACGGCATTATTTGTCACTTAATTTCAGTGATTGGCGAAAAATAATGTATTTGACCAAATGTAAAATCCTTTTAGATTTATATCCATCTACTACAACATAGTGTAATCCGTAAATATTTCTGATTCATTTATTTCTGTTAATTTAAAAAATATTACTATTGCTTAGATATTTATTTTCACCCTTGTGGAATTATGGAGTGATACTCAAATATATATTGAAATTATGCACCTACATATGTATATATATCAGCTACGGATAAAAAAAAGGTGCCACTCTTTATACAGGACTTATTAGTTCTATATAAACTCTAATTCACCATATTTTTTGTTGTATTATACGAAATTATGAAGCTAGACAACGCACCTCTATTTGACACTAGAAAAAATACTAAATTCCAAGAAGTCCTTAAAACTAAGAAAAAAAAGGTGAAGGTGTCGTATTACAATGCTGCAGCTCTGAAACCAAATGTTCGTGGTTTATGGTTATTTAATGGTGTGAGATTTTTTGTTTCTTTATTTGATTTTTTCTAAGTTCTAGGATAGTTTTTGCATAGGATTTTATAAATAAAAGATAAAAATAAGATAAAAATTATATTTAATATTTGGTTATGCCACCATTGTTTTTTATAACTTCTAAAATTCTAATTGGAATGCTTTTGTACAAATTATCAATAATTTTGATGTCAATTTATTTTTCCCATACATCATTTAAATTTTTATTAGTTCAGAAATATTCGTCGCTTTTCTTTTTCTAATTTTTTGCTTTAAAATGGCCCAAAGATGTTCGATTGGCTTAAGATCTGGACTGTTACCAGGCCATTTTAATGAAGAAATTCCGACTTCATTCTTGTATTCATTGATTTTTAATTAAAATATGATATTAGAAATTGTTTAAAAATAAAAAAAATAAAAAATGCTCTTCAATTTTCATACTATTCTGGCTCGATGAAAGGTGCAGAATCGTCTTGAAATATCGGCCTATCGGTGTGTTCAGTCAATTCTTCTACGGTCGGAAAAATGTGGTTCTTTATAATGTTTTTGTAAACTATTGCATTCACCGATCCATCGATGAAGACTAGCGAACCCAAACCATATGATGTCATGCACCCCCAAACCATAACGGAAGGTGAAAATTTCACTGTAGGTGATGCATTTCTCACGGATCTTTCGCCCGACTTTCGACGAACACACCGCAATCCATCTTTATTAAAAACATTAAACTTTGACTCATCAGAATAGATCACGTTTCTCCAATCATTTTCCGTCCAGTTTTGATGTTCTTTAGCCCATTTCAGACGTAATTTTTTCATCTTTGCGCTCAGGAACGGTTTCGATGCCGAGCGCCGCGCGAGGTAACCTTGCTCCACGAGTCCTCTTTGTACAGTGCGCGAAGAATTTTCGATTCCATGAGGACTGGACAGTTTTCTTTGAATTTCTGACGCAGACTGGAATCGGTCCTCTTTCAAAATTTTGATCATCTGGCGATCGTCCCGGGTGCTCGTAGATCGACCTCTTCCACTGCCTTTTCTTCGCTCTAACGAGCCAGTCTGTAGATGTTTTTTCAAAAAAACACCTACAGACTTTTGTAAAAAGCCTACCCTTTGAGAAATTTCTCGATAGGATTTTCTTTCCTCGCGTAACGTCAAAAGTTTCGCCTTCGTAACAGCGGACATTTATTTTTCGCCTGCCATGATTTTATATGTTCACGCGTTGGAAGACGAAACAAAACTAACATGGTGATTGAATAGGGATGAATTTTAGCCACACGTGTTTACACTGAAAGTCGCTTTCAGTTTATAAAAAAAATGAACAGAATTGGTGCAAGCTTTGTAGAAAAAAACCGATTTGAACTCACAATCAGTGTCTCAGAGTGGCACCTTTTTTTTGTCCGTAGCTGTATATACATATATATAAAGATAATGGTCTTATAATTTTTTTTACTTATAAGGGTACCAATTGCTGATTTTTGATAGTTTAGAAAATCATGATCAAAATTGTAAAATAATAATAGTAAATAAATTTAGTCTATTTTTTCATAATTGCTACAAAAATAATGATTTAAAAATTGAAAGTGTGTATGTATATCATTATAAATTTTATCAGTGCCGTTGTTGGTGTTATAAAAAATGTATTTCAATAATATTTCTGACTTAATTGATGGTTTCTCTCAAAATAACGATAAAACTCAAATGCATAAATATTTTGATAATGCAGATGTGCATACTTGCATATATTATACGAGTATTAGAATGCAATAACATGGGAATAAAATATAAAGATTTTTTTATACAAAAAGTATCATCTTCTTTATTTAGTTTTTCAATTTAGATTAAAATCCGAAAAAGATGATTGTCATAAGAACATGTCAAAAATATATGTATATTATTTCTAGATTTATATGTAAATTATTTAAAGATAACTTCTTATGTAAACGCCTAAACGTGTTGTTAATCAACAATTGTTTTCATTTTGAATTGTCCAAAATTAATCATGCACTTATCTGAAACGGCAAATACGTACATATATCTGTTAATTGTGTTCGCTTTGTTTTCGCATGTGAATGCAAAAAGTGATGGGTGCAAAAAGGGATATTTTCACAGCGGCCAAAAAAACCAAAACAAAAACAATGGTTTTCGGCAAGAAAAACGTCTATCAAGTTATCTGGGAATCGAAATCGAGCCGGTAATTAATACGGAAAAACACAATGGTCAGACCGAGATGAAGATGCCGCTCGCCAGATAGGAAAGTCATAAAATTACGTCGAAAAAAAATATACATTTCTAGTAGAAATGGCCGCGATAAATTGCAATTAAGATAAAAGCAAAGTGCGCCGTGCATTCGTAAAGTATCATAATTCAACGATTTTATCGTCCGGTTATATAAAACTTTTGTCAAAACGCTGGGAAAATTCGTTCACATAATAAAATGCATGTGCGTTTTCTACGTGAAATGCTTTCGATGCAAATTTTGGCCGGATTCAATATTTTGTTTTATTCAAACTTTACGATCTTCGGAGTTTTATCGATTCCAGTTTGACAACGCGTAATGAATCGTATTAGCAATCCATTTTTTTTTTATTTATTGCCCGTTCGAAGAAATATCGCGTGACTATTAATTAACACGGAAGCAATAAATATTCCCGAAATTTAATTCAATTTAAAATTCCGCCGTTTGCGATTCAAAATTTCGCCCACTTATATTATACAAGTGTAATAATTCAAAATTATATTATAATAGAAAATAATGACACTGTGAATTTCGAATGTATGTCCATCAATTTTACCATGTATAATTTGTTCGTAACTCTAATGTAATTATTAGATTAACGATAGATAAACAAAAAAATCTCAGTGTACGTTTTGTTAAGTTGCGCATTCGCACGATACATTCTTCCAAAATATTTACATAGTGAAAGTATTATGCAACTTTCGGACAATTGTTAATCTTTTTATGTTTATTACCGAGATTGATATCGTTACGACTCTTTTTGTTCGTAACCCATTATCCTTACATGGGAGCGAAAACGTTACATCAACAACATTTAATAGCTGAAATTTGTATTGTCAAACAAGTATTACAACGAATTTATTAGACATTATTCAATTTACTTTCAAGCTCGTTAATTCTCTGTATTATTGCCGAGCTTCGGAATGCGGTTTTAGACCGGTACTTTTTAGCAGTGTCCTGCGTGCACCCACGCCCGAACCACGAAGGCATTTATTTGACTTTTTATTCATATTTGATTAATTTGCATAAACATGGATCTGTAACCGAGGCTGTAGAGTAAATACATACAATATGAATCGATTGACAAGTGGAGGATTGACAATGCGCAGGAGGGCTGTCAGGTGCCGATTGTGCGATTCGTGTGCACGCCTTTCGGTGTGTAATTCGGAGCGATTTACAAAAGTAATGTAGCATTCGATGCTCATGAATTATTCATTGTTTATTTATTCGGTGATAGGAAATGTAAATGCGGCTATTAATTTGTGTTGGTTGCTTTTTTCGGATGAACGAGTATAATGTGTAGTCGTATGTAGCTTTATGAATGTTATTTGCATTAGAAATTCGTCTATTTTTGGTTGTATTAAAATTAAAGGAACGTGATTTTTATTTGATTCAAATATACAATGAATTTATTTATTTTTATAGCTTTCAAAATTATGAATGGGTCAAATTTTATATCGGGTCAAATGTATGAGTACCTTATTATTTGCTTGAATGTTAATAAAGCGTTTTCCCATATTTTCTCATTTGGAAATATGGGAGACTACAACTGACATGTTGCTCCACGTGGCCCTCAGTGCACGAGATCCTCCTACAATTTTAATTGACATTCGTGAGAGAGTGCAATTTTTTTTCATTTGCGAATGACTCGCCTATGGAATCTGCGACGTTCGCTCAGCTTTCGGCATTGTATGAAAATTTGCAAATTTCACAGATGATATCACTTTTTTCCGCACTTCGAAAAACGAATGTATTGAAACTGAAGATTCCGAAGCATTGTTCTAACACCAAATAGAAAAAATTGTAAAGAATTCGATTACGCAACCGCACATATATTTTTCTTTCATCAATCAACAATAATTATTGTTCTTTCTTTGAAAAAAGTAAACGAAATTCATAAAAATACAAATACTTTAAATAAAAGCCTTTAAAAATCTTTTTTTTTTTTTTTAAATAACAACTGAAACGATACGTAATTGCTTCTATCTAATAACCGCGTCACATATCTCTGAACTCATTAATCTCTACGTAAAACGAGACTAAATCGTTGACATTGAACGAAAATTCATTCATATATACAAAATATAAATTTTCCTCGGGGCATTTCCACGTCCGAACGTCCCATGTAAAACACACCGATCGAAAATAAATAATTACACTCTCGGGTACAGATTTCACGATAATTTCGAACCTTTTCACCAACGGGTCGGCAATAAAACGCAATTTGTGTACAATTAAAACGATCCGCGTCAAATTAATTGACACGCCCGTTGAAAAACTCAAATGAAAATTAGTTAAGAGTACGTGTCGCATGATTTTTTTTTGTGCAGTAATAACACCTCGCAGCTATCGATCGTCAGTTTAGGCGTCGAATTTGTCCGTTTTGTAACTGAACGTGGAATTAGTGAGAAAAAATCATGTAAACTTTCTACTATTAAGACATAAATTCGATGTTATTTACGATTCGGGAAAATCGAAACGGTACTAGAGCGATTATCGTCATAGAAGTTGTTGACGCCTCGTATTCGTATTAATATGTCGTTTTTTACGTAAATTATTCGTTTATTATTTTACGTATAATATACACAGAAGAGTAATTAAATTTCTCTGGTTTTGTGCGTTTTATATTACGTCAAGATTCTGCTAATGACCGCGAGTCGTTTACTATTTATTCATAACGCGTGTTCCACGATTTCATTTAATATTTACGCTTCTGACGAGTTGATGTTTTGAAAGGTTTCGTCTTAAATCGTGTCATATAACACTTCTAGTTGAATTGTTTTACTCAAGATCTTGTATATCAACAAATTTAGCACTTCTAAATCTGAAGGTTTATTTGTATTATATTGTTTTCAAACGCATACGTAATATTTTCGTTGAAATAATTGTACATATTTTTACTAAGGTACATAACGATTCTGTGTAATTTTTAATTTAGACTTAGCGCCAATTAAACGATTTATATATTTTGATCACTGCGTAACGTCGTTAATATAAGCGTAACATTGAAATTATAATGTACCCACAAGAGAATCGTGGAAATTTTCCTTTCGTTTGATTTCACTCTCTAAAATGCGCCGAATCGTAACTGAGACTTTTGTTTTGTTTGATTATTTTTTCGTAGCGATAGAATTATTGAAAATTTGATAAAACGAAATATTAATCGATTCTTAAATGGGCAATAACGATTAGCGAATGCTGAGCTTCGATTTGTCGATTGTTGCGGTGTTGTTTATAACACCTACGTAGTATGTCTTCATTAAAAACTTGCAAAGCAATTACGGCCAACCCACGTACAAACAAATGATTCTCAATTTGTCTATTGATTACATTTTGAATAATTCGTGTTTTTTTTTTCTTTTCTTTGTAGTTACTGTGATCTGAAACTCTTTTCCAGATATCGAGGTAAGCTTTTATTTTAGATTTCTTTATTGAAATACTTCGTTTCTGGTTGACTCATAACGAAATATTCATACTCATATTGTAAAATTGTTGGTTTATGATATTTACCTACAAACAATGCCAGTAGGTCATGTGAATAAATATTGACTGAATATAAAGAAGAGGTGATACCAATGACATCATTAGGGTCATCATATTTCATTTCTTTAGACACGATACTTCATATTTATGAAAATACGTAATACGCTTCTTTGAATCATTTAAGCTTCTTTCATGAAAGGCAGATGTGTAAATATTGCATTATCCTCATAGATATCTTATGCAGATTCAAAATTTATTTACGTATGTTTTTCCATATTTATTTTATACTGTGAAAAAACGAATTAGCCTACCTATAGAGAGAAAGTAAATCATAAACGTCTTTAAGCTGATATAAGTCAGTTTTTTCTGTTTATCAGCAGTTCGAACCGACTTACGCCTGATAATATCAGTAATATAGAAGAAAACCGTCACGATTACCTTTCGGGTAAGTGAAAATAGTATGTGTTCTATACGCAGTACTCTAATTTAGCAATGGCTCACTTAATTTAAGCAACGATCTCTTTAACATAGATTTTTAGATTTTCACGATTTATCTTTTGGTCACGTTTATCAACAACTTTAGGATTACTTTCTAATTCTGATTTTATACCTACAATATAAAGTACATGCATTAAATTTGCTATTCATTTTTATGGCATTAAGCTCATCTCGATTGATATAAAATTAGTTCTGAACCTATCGGTATAAAATTTTTAACGGGGTGAATAAATTGCAGAAAAACGTTGATTTTTTGTGGAAACTTTAATGAGCTAGTATATTTCAAACCCGGTGTCATTATGTAAATTTAGATATGCAATTGCTTCTTGTTCAAAAATAAAATGTCAATCACAGGAATTTGTTTTAAATTAATTAAAGCATTTCATTATTTTTATAACATTCAATCCAAATAATGCATTCCTCTTCAATATTCGGTACGTGTAAATCTCCAGTTCCGCTTTTAGCATTCAAGCGCTCACACATTGTTTTTCCTTTTAGTCGAGATTTCTTTTCACCTTTGAAACAATTTAATGTCTGTGAAATTGTGATTTTATTTGTGACGCTTTTTCGACAGTTTGCTCTTGTTCATGGTGTTGTAATCCGAGTACTGTTAAGAGTCGACGACACATTTCCAACGGTTCAAGGTTCGTCCACAGAAACGGCGAATAGAAATCGTACGTCCATTGTTCTAGGGGTTCATTCATATCAAAAGTACACACACAAGGACGATTCTAGTAACTCTCAATTCTGGAAATTACCAAGTTTAAATCCATGATAGTCATTATCCACTTCACATTCAATTGATATTATATTCGTTCTAAGAAACAATATCGGAAACGTCGAGCTTGTCTATCACTTATTTTAATTTGATTTTTTTGTCGTGTTTTAAGAACAAATCAGTTGACATCCCTAAAAGGCTAAAACGCCTTCCGATCCGGGAAAACTGTCCTGGTATCGATTTAGCGATCTACGATCTGCAGATTGATCGTTGGCCTGCTCATCTAGTTGCATTTTAATTCAACGGCCTTGTTCCGCACGAGCTATATAAGGACAATCGCTTGTTCTTAATACGATTAACCACTATTCATCGACTAAATGCGTTAGATGTGAACACTTTGAGGAACTGTAATATTTAGAATTATCGAAACGATCCTTAATAGTGTCGTAAAGTACGTTTCGAACAGAATGTAAAATCGAGTCGTTCGACGTACGCACGTTGCAATATTTATGGTTGATTATTTTCATAAAAATACATGCTAGAGAGTTCAGTTTGCTTTCTTCGATGTGACAGTATCGAGATCAAAACGTCTTTGATTTATAATAAATTATTTCGTTATGGAAATTGTCGTTTCAATCCTTTTATAGACGCATATGCAAATGCTAACAATGTCGTGCGAACGGTTGTGAACTTCGAAATTTGATTTATGTAAGAGTATTAAAATTATTTAGCATTAAAATTTGACTCTTTACATCATTAGCAATGAAAAAATTTGCCTTTTTTACTTTTGTATAAATAAAGTGAATGCCAATTAGTGTTAGAAGCCGTCATTTTGATTCGATGCGTTGAAGCATACGGCACTTTCTCATGCACGATAGCTTTGACTTTTGTACGTGTTACATTCACGTACTAATATATTATATTTATAATTTCTTCATTTTAAGAATCTATCCTTATTACGAGGAATGAAAGTTCGTGAGGCCGCGTCTCGTAATTATGATAGGTATTACTCGAACGCGGAAAGCGTTTAAGTCTTCGAATTTTATTTATTTCCTAGAAAGAAAGATGCGCACAAAAGCACTATTATAATTGTCGACGATGAAAGTCACAGTCGCCGAAGAAAGTGTCGTTCGAATAACGATAATTCTGTACGTGTTGACTTTTTTGCGCTTCTAAAGATCATCAATATTAATTACCACGCGAAGGTAATTAGTAAATCCGTAATTGGTTAAATGAAAAATGATTTCGCATATTTTCTTAAAAGCTTTTATAGAAATTATATAACGAAGAACTCAAACTGTACCAGTGCAATGACATTTCCAAAATGTACTGTACCTATTAGAAAATTAAATCTTTTTTATTTTTACGAATCATCTGCAAATTAAAACCCATTACTATAGATACCGTCATTGCTTTAATAATTTTTTTTAGACTGTAGCAAATTTGTGTTTAATTTTGGTGCCCGTTTATTATAATTGGCTTAATCTCGATGTTGTTTCCATATTAGTGTTTTTAACGACGCTAATATGACCTTAACGCAGTGCAAAATAGCTTTTTTTTACCATTAGTTTTTTCTTCAATGGTTGTTTCAAACATGGCAACCCTCCCAATTTTGCCGTATACAGATTACTCGAATCTCATCCGCTCGTTCGGCATATAAGGAAAAAGGATAAATAGCGTTGGATCACTATGGGATAAATTAGCAAACACCTTCTATAACTTTGCATAATTTGCATAATACTGCGCATGTGAAACATATAATTAGGTCAGTCAATGATGTATACCGTATTTTTATACCATATTCATAATGTAGAAGGAGAACGTGAGGCCTTATGTTCGTGTATAATAAATTATCATTATGTCAACTATATTTTATAAAAAATCATACGTTGTCTAACGATACAATGTCATAATCGCATTGGGAAATCAGCAATTTGACCGATGATTTTCTCTTAGTCGTCTTATCCTATCAATTATGTAATTTAACGAAAAAATAAATTATTTGATTAATTAGACTCTAATGTAAGTGTTGTACTTTCGCACGATGTACATTATTCTATTATGTAGTTCAGTTTTATTCAGCCGAGGTTCATCATCGTGAGTGGTAGTTGGCTACAGTTGGCGAAGACCACTTCGCTATTGCTGGTTTTCTTTAAAGTTTGCGTGCGGTCATCAATCCACGTCTAAGAACTGTTCTAATACTGCTTGAATGAACGACGACGCGTTCGCGTGAATCGCTCCAAAAAGACGAATTAGGAATAAAAATATATGTTCGAACTACGTGAGAAAATATGTAAACTGAAAAGTAGGGGATTGTATTCATTTTTTATGAATATCGTTCGAAGTGCCGATTGCTTTCAATGGAGCTTGTTATAAGGCTTTCAAACGCATTTAGTGTCATACTGATGTGTACATTACTGGTCATATTTAGAAAAAAATGTATATATTATAAATATGTAACGTAGAAATGCATCTAGAAAATTGTTAAAATGGCTTATATACATATATAAAAATTATATTTTATAGTGAAACAGGTTGTTTTTATATCAGAAATTAATATTCACGTCCAACGAGTTGCGAACGCTCAAACAAGTTAAACTCCTATCGATGGACACAGTTTTCTGAAAAATTTCTAGTTCATATGAATAAATTACGTGTTCGACTAACTGAAATATAATTTAAATAATTAAATTTTACAATGCAACCTTCACCGACGGACCAAGTTGATTTTTCCAAGAAGCAAACGATTCACTATCTTAAAACACGAATCATACAATAAAAGTTTCTAAACTAATTCAATTTCGTTGAATAACGTATTCACTTGTACAACCAAGTTTAAATCGCACGTAAAAGAACTATAAATCAGAATGCAGCCATTTACTCGAAACGAACGTCTTTCGACTTTTACATCAATCTGAAACGTTAACAAAATTTACAACCAATTCCATTTAAACTTTTTATTTATCATTGTTATTATAATATAACATACTTAACAATTCAAAACTTTATCGTATCGATCGCACAACGTATGAAAAAACGAAATATGACGCGACACTTTTCCCCGTAAGTGAAAGCTCGCGAATCAATTAAAGATCGATGGATCGCGATCCATAAGATCGTGGATCCATAGGCCATCATAGATCGCTAGTCATTGTCGTAGGCGAATCGCAAATTAAGACGTCCGCCTGCGTGTGTAATCATCGTCTCAAAAGAGATTCCCGATATTATGGTGTTTCCGCGGCATGTCTAAATATAATTGAGACGTTCGAAAGTGATGTGTGTCCGTTTCGCGTCGCCGATGTGTTTGGGAAACTTTTTTTGATGGTTTGGTAAATTGTTGTTTTGGGTTTTTGTGTATACATATGTATGGTGATGTGTTCTGATGTGTAAATGAAGTGTGTAATTTAATTTAATTGGAAAATCACGATGGTAATAATAATAATAATAATAATAATAATAATAATAATAATAATAATAATAATAAAGTTAATATTGATTTTTTTGCTGAATTTAAATTAAGCTTTAACACTGAAATTGTTAATTTTATATGTATATACATATACAAGCTTAGCCTTGTTGAATTTATTGAATCTTAATAATTTTCAAAGTTAAGCGACATATCACGCAATCAGTATAATATTATATGTATAATAAACAAAATAGATATTAATCATTCAGCAAAAAATAATTTCATTACTCAGCTCCTTGAGTTAATTTTCCTTTTCGATAATATCAGAAGAGCTTTTTCCTAAATTTTAAAAAATTTAATTGAAATTGTATTGAGATATAATTTAAATTGAAAAGTTTCACTCTACGAGTGTAATGCATACATAGATAATAAATCTTAATGAAAACAGTCACAATTCTAAAATTCTACATAAATTTTTCAACATTCAACAAATCCCCATAAACCATTCTAAACGACAAACCTACATACATATCCATTTCAAAGCTTATAATACCGCACGACGATACGGTCACATATTTTACACCGAATCGAACATTAAACAGCGGCAGCATACGAAAACACGAGATTTTCCCATATAAACAGTTGGCTAACGAGACGAAAGCTCGCAATCGAAAGCTTGCAAAGCAACGACGGAAAATCGTGACAATGTCTCTTTGAGCCTTTTCTCACGCACCGGTTCTAGTTCCCTTCGCTGGCCTTACACATTCCTAGTAGGCTTTGCTATATTATAATGTGTTTATTTATTGTACTGAGTTGCTTGTTTGATACGGTAGTTCAAGCCTTTTTATTCTTAAGTAAATATGGTTGGTTTGAATTGTGTTTCAATGGTAATTTGTATGTGACCATTTTTTAAATTTATTTTCAATATTCATTCGTTCATAATTTTGTTAATATTTTTGTATAAGTCGTTGTATAAAAAAGTTACACAACTGACAAAATTTTACGTTTTCAATTCAATAAAATAAAATGACAATTTATCAATGGAACGACCGCAAAAACCTCACACATTATCTATTCACATGACGAAACACACTACTCCACATTAAATTCTGCAATAAACCCAACGACAGGTCCATATCAACCAACCGACAATAAACAACAAATAATACGATCGTACTCGCATTAACGAAGCGTCGCCATCGGAGACACGCCACTATTTCATATGTCCTAACGAAACGCTTGCTCCGGCGACGTTTCGACATTGTCATAAATACACATTTATGTTGGCCAAAGACGCACAATCGTGGGTCGTTGTTATTGTTGCCATTTAAGGGGAATGCGAGTTTCACCTGCCAATGTCGAGGCTTTTCCGCACGTGGAAAATCCGCTGGAGCTTTTAGCGCGAGGTCGAAGAATCGACGATGGGCGCTTTTTTCATATGTAACGTTGAGTAGATTATCTTTGTTTCTGAATTAATGTTATCTGTTCACAGATACGAAAAAACATGTTGATTCTATTCAATTTGTAATCGTCTACGGTTATTCAAAATTCGAAACCTGAAAAAGAAATTTAAAATTTCGAGTTGTTACGTGAAACTCTTCAATTAATTCACAATTTTTTGAATGCGCAATATTTTCATTTAATCGAACACTCGTAGAAATTCCGTCATCGTATCGTTCGCTTCTTTTTTTGCAATTTTCGCTATGAATACAATGAAACATATTGAAAAGTTTCTTTATGCACTAACGTCTTTGTATTCTCTACAATATAAAGTCGTCTAGCACGTTCAATCCATTCAAACATCGCATTCAATTCAATAATAAAACGTCCACTAATAAACATCGCTCTTATACAGCGACCGTAGAGAGAGATTATAAATTAAATCGACATTTTGAACATTTCAAATTGAAATCAGAAATCGCTTGCTTGTAGCGTTTAATAACCCATTATATGATTGGATAACCGAACGATTCGATAATATATGATCGTTATAATCTCGGTTTATTGATAGTCATTGTTAAAAGTTCGGTCAAATGCAAAGCCATTTTCTCTATCCATTATGTGGTGTACATTGGACAGTTTCACCTGTTGTCGAATACGATCACCTTTTGCTTTGATTTCACTTCGTGTCACAGGAGAAACACACACACATTTAAAATGTGTCGCAGATAAAATATATGAAATAGATGTGTGTTTATAAGATCATGCAGTATCAGATCGTGATGGTGGTGTTAATGGTATATTTTATTCATATTTATTCACCGGTTTGCCCTAAGTCATGGATCGTGAGGCTTGAAAGGAACCACTTTTCTATTACACATTCGGTTGTATTTGTTTATTAAGCTTATCTGATTATTTTTGACAGATTTCATACTCGAAAGTGATCTAGATTAGACTAATGTTGTTATGGGTGATATTCAGATACATGTATTGTATTGAAAATAATTAATCGCACGATTTTCATTAAGTTCTAAATCAAATAGATTTCATAACAGTTTTATAGTGATTATATCGTTTCAATATGCATGATTTGTGTTTTGTCACTCTTGGTCGTTGCTTGGACTGCGATTGCATTTGCAGCAAAAACGGTTTTAATCATTAGATCGAAATACTATCGAATTTTATGATCATGTTTTGATGAAAAAATGCAACAAAATCTGCAAGTAAAATCATATTGCGATTTTGTACTGTTGTGTTAACGATCAATTAGCTCATTCGATAAATTTCTAATTTTACGCAAACTGTTAATTAATGACATAAAAAAATCCCACGACTGTTCATTGTTTTGGAAGCTTTTAATTTAATCAGAATCGCTCGTGTATTAGTTTGACGTTTTGATTCGTTTGCAAAATTTCTATTGAAAATATCGAAAGCCGATCTTTATTTTTGCTAACGTGATTTTACAATAGACAATAACAACAATAAATAGGAAATCAGCCAGAAAAGCCAACAAACTGCCGACACAGTAAAGTGAGCACAATGACCGAAAAATTGCGAACGGCAAAAAGTAAACTGCGTGAAATTGATCTTTTGTTACTGTTTCGACGTCACATGCAAAAAATGTATATCATTTTAAACGAAAAAAATAGATCAGACATAGAACCAAAATATTTTACGAATCTGATATGCATTTTTCGTACGTATTCATTTTGTCTATTTTTTATTAATAATACCTTTATTATCAATGTACTTTAATAAACGACATAAAATCAAATCAGCGTCGAACAATGGTAAAATCTATAAACGTCGTTCGTTCGAATGATTTATAGACACGGAAAGTCATCTTGCCAGGAGAAATTTTCACTGCAGAGTATTACCCCCTTATTTTGCCTATTTAATTTCAACGAATCGTATAATTTACGACATGCGTCTGCATCGTACAAAAGGCTAAATCCGGTCACGATTTGTCCACTCAAAAACTACGATCGAACGTTGATCGACGTATCAATGAGTCGAACGACAAACGCACATTTCTCATACGAAATATGCATATCGAATATTCAAATGAAGTCGGAGATATGGCAAAACGGGCGCTAACAGATTTTCTCGATTAAAGTTCTCCCCATTGTGATAGGAGCGGAACTTTCTCGTATTGTAATTTGGAAGTTAAGCCCCAAAATAACACAAAAGTAAACAATAATGAAAAGCAGTCGCGAAAATCGGTCAAGAGCTTTTCAACAGTGACGGAATTAAATTACTTTCCATTGCAAATAAATAAATGCGTTGTTGGTGTTGTTTGAAAGAAAAAATCGCGAGTTGCATGTGTTACTTTTGCGCGTTTTTCGTTTTGTCGATCGAGATCGAGTTCTTGGTCGTTTTAATATCTACTGTTGTGAAGTTTGTGCAAGATTTACTAGTTCGGTTAACCCGATTTCTTCTCGTTTTCTCGACCGGTTGGTCAAAATAAATAGACAACGCTTCATATTATATATCGATTGAAAATAATCGAATTTGATCATTCGATATAAGCGATCGAAATTTTAATGGCTTTATCTCACATAGAACCTACAATTTATATTTCATTCAATTTATTTTACACCAATTAAAAAGTGAAAACAATACTATCGCGCATGACCCTTTCATATCGGATCGTCAGAAGTGAAAATATCACATTCGACTTTCGCACATTTCAATTTTTACGCATTCCAAAAGGTCACAAAAATGATTGATTTTAACGGAGCATCGACCCTCGATTATCCACGGGTCAAGATCCTCCACGGATGAGTTATGGCATTAATCAATTATTCCGAAAAACACACACGCACATACTATGAAAATTCGCTAATTAGCCAAAGATTAATTGCCGAGCGAAAACGACCGCGAGATGAGAGCTTTTACTTTTACCGCACTAATTGCACCAGTTTCGATTGCCGAACAAAAGGTTCGGCGCATTCTAACGACTTAATTGTCGATCGGAGCTCTTTAGATTGCGTTTGTTAACATTCGACTTTTTTCCAACGACTTTACCCACACTCTCGCCGTTGATAATTCGAGACATCCGTCGACAAGCATTGATAAATATCCGCCAAGATATTAGTTCGCGAAAAGAGCGGTCTTTGATGTATGAGAGTACAACGTGGGTATTAATTAGGCATGAAAGTCGCGAGTAATCGATCTTTAAGACTTGATTTTTTTTGTGAATATATAATATATCAATGTCTGTTTTGTTTTTCGAAGTCCTTGACTTTGGAAAATAATTGTGCGTCCGAAAGTTTCGGATTTAAATTTAAATTTCTAAATTCTGGTCCAACTTTTTTAGTTACTATCAAATTCATCGGATTTTATAGATTATCAGTGATAAACTCAATATCTAAATTAATTAATATATCAAGTATTGATTAGTATAGTAAACAATACCGTAATGGTCGACAAAATACTATTACTTTGAAATTATTCAAAGTTTCGGTATTCAACTTGAATTTTATCATCATAACATATTTGAAGTTCTGATGATATTGGAAAACCCTTTGAATATAATATATTAATGATGAAGCTCTTAACGTATTCATCGCTGCTTTTGCATGATTATTTTGAAAATTTTAATTGGAAAATGTGAATCGAATGTTGTAGCCGAATCAATTTTTCGCTTTGTATGAAATTCTCCTTTGACATGGTTTTTTTTTTTCAATTTTTGCAAGTGAATTGTAAAAACGTAATTATGTCCGATTCTCGCTGCCGGCGGAATATGTCGTTAACGAAGTTCTTTTGATTTTTTTTAATTGAATTGTACGTGGTGTGTATATGTTTTTTGGAAGTCAAAACACCTCGGGGTAAAGTGCGCCGCTCGTCGCAGTACATTTAACTCTCTCGCTCATAACACATAGAAAAATATTCTTTTGAAATAATTACACTAATTTGTAGAACGCCTCTGTGTTTATTGTGCGTTTTTTAAAAGAATTATTACGTTCAGTTTCCGGAGGGAAATCGTCCAGTTTTGCCAGCGTGCGTATTAATGAGGATCCGAAACGTGTGTTTTCGTACGTTTGATGTTTCCTATGTGCTCTAACTTTTCATGACGTTGTCGTTGGTTAGAATAAAAATGTATTTAATATTAGAAACGGCTCAACGTGTCATTACTAGAAAGGAAATCGTTAGTTCATTATTCGGTTTTGACTAATTGCAAACTATTCGTTCGCGATAATGGAGATTCGTTTGAACAAATAAGTTCACGCGCGTGGGGCGCAAAAATGAAATATGTCGTTGTCTGTTTAGGAAACAAGCTAATAAAAAGGTTGAAAAATGGCTATTTTTTATCATTCACACCTCTGTGTTTAACGGTCGTATGAACAAGCGACACAGTGACGGATATCATTTGTAAAAATAAATTAATGAACGTATTGCCTAAAGGAAACGATTATAGGTTTTAGCAAGATTTATGCATTTCTATATAACGAGGACATTGTTCTTATAATGGCAAAGCCGATTTGCGAAATAAATTTATATAAAAAGCCATTATTCTTATATGCATAATATATTATTATTTATCCACAATCCGCAATAAATAAAAAAAAAACAATAAATTACGTATACATATTAATTCATACATTGACGCACGAAACTTTCAATAGAACGCATTAATTTTCGGATTTCTAAGGTCCACAGGTCAACAATCAATTCGTCTAAGTTTTCATTGAAATTCGAAAACACCAATAAAATTAAGCAATTAGAAAAGAGCGCCCGTATAATAGAATCGTGTGATTTATATGAGGTCAAATCTATTCACTAGAACAGGTGCACTCGAACATATAAAGGGCCAATATATTTCTCTAATTCAGAAAATTTCAACCGTCGTTCAATAATATTGTTATTTTTTTTTTTTTTTTTTAACAAAATGAGATTTTTATGAATAATTTGAAAGTTTATGAAAAATTGTTGATAAATATTTTCGATTAATGGATTGAAAAGTTATCAAAAATTAATATATATCTTACAATTAGTTAAATTTTAGTTATATTAAAACTATAATATCTTGCGTAAACAGATTGATATATTCACTATTTGAACAATTTTTATGACTATTCAGAATTCAAATATTCGACCAACGAATTAGTCAATTTGTATGAGGAAAATGTTGAAGAACTCTGCTCCCATGGCGTTCTCGGAAAAACTAGAAACGCGACGGTCAATTATCGATTCGAATTGTGCCGTCCCGATTAAGATCTCCCATTTCTCAATAAGACCCCATACACACTGTACAGGCTCTATTGCAACATTACATTACATTTAAACGGTCGCTATGAGTTTTGTGTTCAAGTTTCGCCCGGAGGCTCGCGAGGCCGACATCGGAGCTTTCGGCTTTTCCCACACTACATTCATTATTATTATATTTCGGACTCGCTTTCTACGTGTATAGAAATTTTTATTATCTTCGCCGATGCGTTAGTACGAATTGACCCGGTCGAAAATGTGTCGTCCGTTCTGAAGATCTAATCGGCGTGTGCCGGTTCGACTGGTTCGCGTACAATGATCGAATTAAGATTGGACGTTTTGAAAAATTAATAAAAATGAAAGCATTAGGGTTATCTTCGAAATCTGTTGTGCTAAAGTGGTGTATGTGGGTTGGGTTTAATTTATCAAAGAATCTTTGGTTTTTTTTAATGTATTTTTTTATTATTTTCAGGCATTCTTCGATTAATAGAAGAAAGAATCTCGTATTGAAGGAGAAGAACTTACGAGTGTCTTAATTTGAAAACTAAGGTACGAAACTTTCATTTGATAAAAAAAATCGTGTGAAAATGTATTCATGTATAATAAATTAGGTTGATTAAAAATTAATAAGACAATGTGTTGACGAAGATTTTTCGCGTGATACAAAATTCAATTTCGGTCGCAATAATTAAAACCAACAAAGGCAATCTAGTCGGAGTACAAAACGCCAATTTTGCGCTCAATTATATCCGCACAAATCGATAGAACAGTAATGGTTAATGTGCGAATCATAATGATTTTTCTACTGTGGGAACGTAGAATACGGGTCAAGGCTTTTATGGCAAATCAAATACGCTTACGTTAAATAGTTATTGCGAAAAAAAAAACAAACCGCTAAACTTTCCCCAAATTCGCCATTGCGAACACGTACAGTTCGGGTTTGATCAACTCTTTAAATATACAACCTTTGAAGTGAATTCACTTGTAAATCTTTCTTCAATGACGCAATGGTGAAGTCATGTGTGATGATTCACACCTTAAGATTTTCGACATGCATTTTACGAGGCTTTGAATTTGTGTGGTTAACGCAACTCGTTTGTGGCTACATTTTAGTTACCATGATGCATTCAGGAAAATTTTGTTTTTTCGAAAATTCGCGATAGAGTTATGATAGTTCGCAAAATCGAAACAGGTTCACTTTCGCGCAGTAATATCAGAACATTTATCTTTTTGAAATTACATATTTATTATAGTCATTATTTGGGCAATTTCAGTGGTCAACAATATAATTACGATCTTGAATTAAACTTTATTGTTTTCATCATGTTTCGATTTGTGCACGTTTTCAACTTATGTATGAAATTTGTTTGAAACCAATTTTAGGTATGAAGATTTGTTATTATTTTTAAATTATTGGATCATTCAGATATCCGGTCAGCATTCAAAATCAATTAAGAAGACACACCGATACCATTAGCACGATTAATTCCATTTCATTAAAAAAATTGATTTTTAACATCGAAAAAAACTTCTTAAATAATTAATCAATGATTCAAACGAGAAAATCGATTTTGTTTTACAACTGCGATCAACTCCGTTCCGCAATAACTGTTATACATTTATTTATAAAACCGTCATATAATTATTGAGTTTGCCATAAAAAAACTCTTACAGTAAATCAATTTGATACGATTTTTTTCATATTCGATACATCATTTTTTCCTTCTATTTACATTCACACTATCGTCGCCTCATTGAGAGATCTATGAATGATTTTTGCGGTCGGAAACCATTTCTAAATCTCACGCCGCGTCGTTCTCATGCCAAAAGCATTTCGACTGCTGTATCATTTTTTTACCTCCTTTTATTGTTATCGTTTTTTATACGATTTCGATTCATCGTCTGGCTTTTTTTGGACACTCTTAACATTCACAGTACATTTCAGATAAACGATGTGTTGGCATCCGATGGCTTCAGGGCTCGCACTGTGTGTGTGCAGTTTTCGATTTTTGTCCTAGCCAATTTCACCGTTTTCACCTTTGTTCGATTTTTTTTCAGCAGTCAATGATTAAATTCAAAACTTTGATGAGGCTTTTCCGTTCGCAAACAAACGGATCAGTCCATATTGACTGGACTGGAGCGAGCGTTGCCATTAATGGAAAGCTCGCGTTAATAAAATGTATACTGTGTCCGAAGAGGAAACGGTTAATAAGATCTGTTTGAAAACTTGCTTTTCATTCGTTAAATGTAACCCGATTTATATATATGGTGGTCTTGAATCGTATGAATTTCTCACGCGTTTGATATATTAGTGTGGCGACTGATTTTTTAGTTTCGCATATTTCATACGAACGATTTACATACAATGCTCGTTATCGTTTGCTGTATGCGTCTCACATAACATTCTACATATATCGCTTTGTGAATATGTAATATCAAAGGCATGTGAATTTTCAGCTTCTGGACAATCAAAAGGGTGCCTTATTCATTAAAAATTATGGAGACAATGAATTCGTTGCGAACCCTAATTAAAATTGCATTCGGAGTATATTTTGCGCGATTGTTCGAATTGAATATACGTTTTCGATCAGTTTGCTTTGTATGAAACGATAACTGAAAATCGAAAGTGTTAGTACACGGCTCTAACAAAAAGTGAAATTTCAATACGCCCAATTTCTAGAATAACATTCGTACGTACATATTAACGTCTAGAGCGTTTTTCGTAACGTGTATTTTACAATTGAAATCCCATTCCGGTATTCAATCAGCAGCAGACAATGTAAATACACCGATTTAAATGGAAACTACTAACGAATCGATCTCGTCGAATAGCAGGTGGTGCCATTATAAATCAGAACTTTCAAAAGCTATTCAACATCGAAATTTGGCTATGGAAAGCACCGTGTGTGTACGCATACGAGGTGAGGTATTGACATATAAAAACGCACATAAACAATACTACGATTACACTCTTTCGACAAAATAACAACATGTAAAACAATTTTACGAGACGATCGTAAAAATTTGCGCCTTTGGCGTTTTCGAAGGGCAACGTTGTTTAGTTGAATGCGGGTCGATTGTTTGAAGAATATTTGATGGATATGAAATCGAAACTAATTGTATGCACTATTGGAAAAATATTATCTGTTTACATTGTTGCTTTTGCAATCGCATTTCTATGATAAATCGCTAAATATGAATAATGGATATTCAAATTCAGTTTGAATTGGACAAGATGCTGCTTCCGAAAATTGATTTCATGTATTCTGAAATCATCATCATCATCATCATATACAATCTATACATATAATCTTCACTGTAACACAAGAAGCTTATTACTGAAACTATCATTTTAGGTCAAGAGTTTGTAATGAAGTCCACTTAAAGGTCCTTAATGACCTCTCTATATATTGTAAAATTCAGACTAAAATTCTCAGAGATTTTCATCTTATTATATTCATGCTCAAATAAATTTGAATTTTCGCAAATATTTAAAATTAGTAAATATGTAATTTTCCCGCGGATATTTTCACAGTTGAATTGCGACACAGTCAAATCTAACAGTTTGTTTTCCTTATATATGAAATATAAACGTAAACGCAACAGCGTTCCGTTCGAGTCGCTGATGAATGTCATTATTGCGAATCGGTCTGTCGACGCGGAACAAGATACCTAACCCGAACTGCTTACGGTTAAAATTTAACTGACAATTTAACGGTTCGTTGTGCGCCAACTAAGCACTCTTAACTCGATGAATGTTGCGAACAGCCTCACTTTGCGCTTTTATTGCTCTTCGCGTAAGTAGCCGCTCGTTTCATAATACGGTAAATGTACGAATGCCAATTTTCCGATGAATTTTCCCGACGATTGTGTCCATTGTTTCATTGGATTGGTTCTATTGAATTTTGGGTATTTAAAAATTATTTTGTGGTAGTTTTTATGTGAGGTTGTTTAACGATGACCAATACTTTGAATGTTGATTTTTTCTAAAGTTCACAGTCGATGATTTCATTTTTGAAACATAAGTAAATATACTTGCTAATTTCTAACTGTTATTTGTATTGACGGACGAGTGTGAAACTTAAGACGCGAACGTTGATTTGTACGAAAGGTTTTTAATTGAAGTGTGCAAATGTGTTTAAAAATTTTCATTTTGAAATTGACGTCGGGCGTCAAAAACATTTTCAGTGTTAATTTCACTCGTTATTTTGTGATTCAAATCGGTTAATTAACACATTCTTAAAATTTTCCCAGAAGTTTTAATTAATTTTTCACGTTCGGAGGTCGTTCACGTTGAAATTTATTGTTTCGTTTGTGTGAAATTATGTTTTAATTATTCACGAATAAATGAATCAAATATACTGATTGTATTATTTGATCGCTATCGGAAAATGAAAAAATAATAATTGAAAACAAATAAATATCATAGAGTTTCAAAACACATACGTTAAATATGTAATATTCAACTTCTATTGCAAAAAAATTCAATAAAAAAATAATTGATGCGAATATTTTATACGGTTAATGGACATGAATACATTCTCACCATATTTGTACACATAATTTACATATCCGCATTGTTGAGTGCATGAAAATGAAAGTAATTACTGAAATATTTTAACTTCGTTTTTGAATATAGCAAAATAAAATCGCTTATTATTTTCAATCGTCGTAATATTTCTGACCTTAATCAAAACCGACCCGTGTTAGATTGATATTTTAATCACCTAGATATCGATCATGGAATCGTGAACGATTTCAACTAAACGATCTTTTCGATTTAGCGAAACATGTCTATTTTTCGACCTCTTTGCCCCCCATAATAAGTAGCAAATCGTTCTTCATTTGACGAGCTTTGATTTCTACCGAAAGTTCGATGAAAAAAGAAAGTCACGTACTTGCAGAGAAATTACTATTATGCTATCAAACGAGTGCTCTGCTTCTTATCTACATACCACCGTTATAGTCTTATCGATCTAATCAATGACGATCTCAATTTGTAGGATACATCTTTGGTAAAAAAAGTCATTGCCCATCTTAAGCGTGATCGAGTGATCGAAAAAACAATGACGAACAAAAAATAATAAGATAGATAAATCGCAGTTCGCAAACGTCCACGTATTCGATTGATTTCGAAAGAAATCGAATCTGATTGATATTTCCTCGTACAACTGTTTATATGTCAGAAGTTCATGTTTCAAAATCAATCTTAATAAAAAATGCATCGATGTATAAAGATTAAATTAAGTATAGTTCATGTATTAGTGATTAACATTGAAATTTTGTGTCCATATTTTTATACAGACAAATTTGAATCATTACAGATAGTTACACATAGAAATCTCTCTTTGATTTTTTTTCGGCGGCAAACGGATCTATATTAACGAGATTTATCTTCGCTTTCTTTAATAGTAGCAAAAAATTAATAAATCTGAACAAAAACGGCAAAAGATCAACGGTACGGCATTACACATTATTCAGAGTTCATTTCTCCTGTGCTCACTTTTACTTTTACAAATTCGCGCATTCAATGTGTAGTAATGATTTACGTAACTGATTGATGATGCCACTTTGCACCCATTATATTGTTGAATTATGTGTTTTTCAATTAAACGAAACGGATATCCTTGTTCGTTTTTTTCTCCATCGGACTGTGAACTTTTAAGGTGCCGAGTTATAGAACAAATAGTGCAATGCGAAAATTTTCATTATCGTTTTGTATCGTTTAAAGTTTTTCATTATGTCGCATATAGAGAGCGCGGTTCGTTTGTAAAAGAACTTAAAAAAGCGCAAACAAATGAAAGAACGCTTTCGTTTTTTCGCTTTCTTCTAGTGCAATTAAGTCACAGATCAATTACTTAAAAATTGACGTTTCAAAGATCTATATATAAATCGGTTATATTTGTATTAATAATATAATATAAGACTAATTTTGAAATTTGACAAATTTATGATTATTTGTTAAGTTTTCAATCCATCTGATAAAGAACGTTAAAGAATATAAGCGATAAATTATCAGATGTCACATAAAATATAATATTAAAATCATTATATTATAGATATGTGTAAAAAATCATAATATATTTCTTATCATATCAAATAATTGAAAGAGCCTAATGTTTTTTTAACATCCAGATAACAATCAGTTATCGGTGGGAACTGGCCCCCTCGATATACCTAAATCACTCACTAAACTAAATAAAACTAATAAATAATAATATTTTAATCAACAAACAAGTAATTATACCTACGCCTATTTTATTGATTCAAGTTCCCATAGTAAAAATTAATAATCACTCCTCGTGTTCGATCGGCCCGATTTAGCACGCCGCATATTTCACTTTCTGGTCCGGCATTTTTTCTCCGATTTTGTTTGTCTCTCGGCAAAACCGCGGACGATTGCCACACGTCGCCGTCATTTTTTTCCAATATATATTTTATTTGGTTTGCGGTCGGTTTTCTGCTTTCAAGGTGGCTGTTTTTACCGGGCGATGGACGCGAGATTTGCTAATCGGTGCGTCGTTTTTGCGTGGGAAATTTCGCTTTTGGGACACTTTTGGCGAAAACGCGTGTAATTCGTAATCGATTTTGTTTATTCATGGTCGATGGAGTCGTAAATATTCTGCACGTAATCGTAGTGCAGGTACTGAGGAAGAGATGATTTAATGTTGGAAATTATCGCTTAGATAATTTATGCTTTTAAAATCGTTTTGGTAGAGGTTAATGCAACATTGTTGTTACTCGTGCTCAATTTCAAGTCATATTTTATGATTTATATTTTATCGAAAATGATATTTTAACCTTGTCGAAAGCATCGATCATCAAAGTTAAGCGATATCTGAAATAATCAATAAATCGATACATAACCTGACATTTAAAAACCTAATCTTCACAAAAAAGTTGTATCGTTCAATCTATTATACATTTAAATTCGTTCTAAAAAATATATACACTTCGATCACCTTCTAAGTCATAAAAAATACAAAATCGACGCATCTATGAGTCTTTTTTTACGAAAAAACCGAAACGACTCAATCCATCTAAAAAATCATGTCCGTCGATCCGTTCAAATCAATTCATTCGGAATTCGATCACGAATCTTCGAAACTTCGCACGGATTTGAAGATGGCCGTTTCCGCGAATGTCTCTCATGTAGACCGCTTTTTTGCACGATCCACACGACTTTCGATTCCCGCGGAACTCGATGATTTACATTAGGAAAAGCTCCGATCTCGATCGTTCGATAATTGTCGTGTACGAAAATATTGGGCAGTTCACGGACTCGAACTCCTCGGAGCCGCAATTTATCATCGCGAATTGATAGATTTATCGCGTTGATTTTTTTATGTTCGTCTATAAATTCTTTTTTGTGGTCCGTAATGGAAACGTGATGATGCTCTGTGTCTTATCGATCATTTTTTCGATGTTCGCAGAGGGCACACCCATTTTTGACATTTGGATTGTTCATGTGAAGTTTGCGAATCGTTCTGTGCGCTTTCGATCTTCTTTTTTTGACCTTTCAGTTTCGATTTGCCTTGACGTCATTAACTTTCGCAAAAATCCATTGCGATTCTAAAAAAACGCTCGACTGTTATCTGAGAAACCATCGAATTCATTACGGTGTTTAAATATTGATTCGTTCGTTGCCTAGGTTTCAGGAAGAACTTTTGCCAGGATTGAAAACTCGCGGTATATTATTGGCGCTTGTGAAGTGGTTTCTTCAGTGCTTCGATGAAAGGCTTTTCAGTACCGAAAGTGGTTAAATTGAGACCCAGAACACCTCCAGGGCCGGACTGGATGAGAGTCGTGATCTCGCAATATAACCAATTCGATATCGTTGCGACGGTCCATTGGTTGCACTATTACTTTACAGAGAGAGATTAAAACTGGTATAACAACACGCATGCGAAACGAAACTTTACATGTTTTCAATATCAACAATTGTTTATTGAAGGTCAAATATAATTTTGTACATTCTTTTAAGTTATAGTTCAAAAATCTTACGTTTCTTTTTATATATATATCGAAATAAAATTTACTTTAAGAACGTCTGGTTTGAATTATTCATTCGCCTATTTAAAGTAAAGTGGTTGAATGGGGAGAAAAACGAGGTTCTGGTGAATATTCATTTAACTCGAATGCTGCTCTCATTTCAATTTATCATTTACGTAAATATAATAGAATAGAATGGACATATTTTCTATTAAATGAACTGTGGGAAAAAATATCCATATTCACATTTAAATCAACAAGACTAAATAAATAAGTGTATAGGTGTATAATATAAATTTTATACACTTATCTTATTATGATCATAATATTTCCCCCTGTTTCTATCCGAAAATTACATACGACACCGAAATATATCATTTTTACGCCGCGTAAGATTATTTCTGGCTTTCGCTAGTCGTTTCATCGTTTGCTCGGATTTCACTCGATACAATCTCATAACGGTAGGGATCCCTTTATCCAATGTATTTACACTTCGTTTAATCTTCACAGAAATTTAATATAATCTACGTCCGCATTTCACAGGGCTCCGGTTACAACGATTCGCCGAGCGGAAATTCAAATCAAAACAATTGCTTCTTATGCGACATGACTTTTCCCCACACGTCGATAACAGTAATTTTCTATTTCCGAATCGATAATATGGAGAATACATAGTGTTATAAAACAGAAAATTGTATTGATAGATATTACTCCGATCAGATAACTCTCATTGTTAAACTTACTATATTGGATTTCTCATAGCACTCATAACAGCCACATTTTTTTTTTATTTTTACAATTTATTTATTAAAAATTATAAATTTTGAATCAATATACTTTTTGTGAGTATATTAAAAACGTATTTTATATATTTATATATATATATATATATATATATATATATATATATATATATATAATGATTTTACTTCAGGCGTTAATTTCGATCCTTCGAGAAGTTTCGTACGAATCGAAAAATACCACAATGGGGACGATAAGTCTTTTCGTACAATGGCGTCCGCGAAAATTTCACCTCCGGAGCATTTAGAGGGCAAAAAAAGGACTTTCGTCCCCTCGATAGTCAGATTTTTGCGAGGGTGGAGTCCCTCCGTTTAAAACTGAGCCCCCCATTTCGAGATCGCGCCTCAATTCTGGCTCACGGTCATATTTCTTCCGTTCTAATCAATAGACTTCTCGTCTGATTGTGAGGTGTAATAAACTACATATGTATGTGTTGCATTTTGTTGAATGGAATTTGTTTAAGCATTTCACTGAACATAGTTCAAGGTGAGCTCTATAATGGATTCGTTAATTTATTTTCGTACATTGCTGCATACTTTTCCTGGTATTTTGACGGCGATATTTTCATTCATCTAATTGATATATCCGGAAACGTTTTTATAACAAACATCAATTTTTCATGTGAATTCCAATAAATAACGCTTATTAAAATTTACCTTCAAACTAATATATATATACATATATAAAAAAATAAATGAAATACTAGACACAATTGAAAATATTATTAGATCCGGAAAATTTTCTTCCACAATCAAATAAAATTTTATAACCAATCAACGTTATACCCTTCTTTTGTACGTCCAGTTTATTTGTCCTTTGTGTGCCAAAATATATTGGACAATTCAGCTCGAGGAATCGTTCGAGGAAGTTTGTTGCCCTCAGGGTGGCTAGGTCTCATTTTCTCTCTTTGAATTTATGCTGTCTGCAAACTATGGATCTTGAAAATTGCATTTTACGTATAAAATTTTTCTTGAATCACTTTATATACATAGTTATTTGGATCAACTCTGTTGGATTTACATTGCGAAAAATAATTTGCGCGTTGGCGAATTCAGAATACGCTTTATAGCATACGGCAGACTGTAATTGCAGGAAATGGAATATTCGCATTCGTGAACATTCGTTTTGAATTTTCTTAAAAAAAGCACTGAAATGTTTGAATAAAAATTTTCACCGGTTTATAATACATATGTGTTCGGTATCAATAAAAATTGCGTTGTCTGTCGAAAAATTATGTATAGTATGTATTTATTCAAATTAAGTTAATCCCGCTAAAAACGTGCAATATATGAAAATTTATGGCACACTTCCTTATGAATAAATGGACCATTCTACAATAAAATATGACAACATATTTTATTTTTATGGCAGTTAAATAAAATATTTTGATATTCCAATGTTGGCTTTGATTTTATATTGGTGTAATTTTTTTTTCATCACATTTGCAAATTCATTCGGCTCCGTTTCCATGCATTAATTTATTTCGTCAGTACATTCAACTACTCATATTATTTTACGTTAATTAAACTCAATGACGGTTCATATGCAGTGACATACAGAACAGCCTTTTTTCTATCTGGCATTCGAATCATTACACACATTACGAACCCATGTTTAATTATTGCCGCGATGAATCGGTCGTTTCTCGTACTCGACGAAAAATTCTTCGTTCGATTTTTGGCCATTTGGGTTACCAAAGTCACGAGCGCTTTCCACAAATGGACAAGAAAAACATCTGCTAGTTTTACCAGTGTTATTGTAATACAATATTGAACATAGCACAATCGGTGCGACCTTGTCGTAGTTAACATTTTACGGTCACGATTCGGAAATTGTGAGCCTACATCCTTCGTTTTTTGCCCCTCGCGCTTTCAGTTATTTCCACATTTTCTTTAGTGTGGGATCGATTCAATGTGATTTACTCGCGTGTTAACAATAGCATGTTTTCCTTGTGTATTAGGTCATGTGTTAACATCGAGGTTAATTATTATTTTCCTTGTCATCCCTTATATAGACGTAGATAATGTACATGAGTCACTCATTAAATATATTATTTTATTCATGAAATATCAAAGTTCATCCCTTGAAAGAAAATATTCATGGACACACAACGAATACATCGCCATTAGTCTCGCCCTTATAAAGAACTCTCTCGATTTCCCAGTTATTTTTCTCGTCTCTGACATTTGCCCTTGCGTTCGCCCATTTTTCTCTCCAATACGTAATGCGTGAGCCATAAATTACGAGCATGCTAAAACACAAAAACAATACAAAAGTGAAACTCGCACACAGCCTCCATAGACATACGAAAATTCGATTACACGCCGATAAAAGAGCCACGTTCGAAAGGTCGCATCTTACGCACATATAAATAACGAAATCGGGCACATCATTAGTCAAACATCGGAATGGAAAGCGGCCGCGTAATAAAGCGATATTATTACTATATTGTGCATTGTGTATACATTACGTATTGTCGGAGATGGCGGATAGGGCCTCGTTAGTGCTCCGTGTGCTTGTGGCCAATTGTCGGGCGCGAGTTGGCCGTTTGACCCTTAAACCGTTCGCGGTCGCGAAAGAGAAAACTCGCGCAAAGATCCGAATCGTTTTCACCTCTGGTGTGAATGGGGATCTTCGACACTTTGGAAGTGTGTGTTTGTGTTTGTAGTAATTGTGAATAATCGTATCGTTTTGGTGGGCAAAGGTGTTTTCCGTTTTCGGTGTTGAATTGGTTTGAAGTTGGGCGAGTGTGTTAAGGTTTGTCGGTGTGTCGGTTCTCGTTGAGAATCATGTGAAATTGTTAACAAATGGATTTTATTGAAAGTATTGGTTGATGATTTGAGTTGAGTTATGTATAGGATGGTTAATAATAGATTTTTTCGAGTAATGTTGATCTGAAATTATTTATTGTGTAAAGATTGGTTTAAGTACTTTATCATCGCTCAATGGAATATAACTTCTGTAATGTATTATATTATTATTTATAGATAGGTTTTAATATATCTCATACAAAATAAATGTAGATTTCTTTCCTCGTCTGGCAATCCCATCAGATCTAATAAAAAAATGAGTAACAATTTCGTTAAAAAATTTTTTATCATTGAGCTCAAATTGGCAATAGGTTCAGATACAAATAAAATAATCGAAAATCAGTCTGTTTTATGAATATGTCTTGATTTTATTACCATCGCAACGAAACTTCATTCATATTTTATTCAACACTATTCAACCAAACTTTTTATTACCATCACGAAAATATCTGCATTCCCCGTTTTAAAATTCCAACCACAAAACTTTTCATTCAACCATAAACAACTTGAAAATACGAATCTGAAAATACATCCACAACGACCCGAACTTTTTTCCACAGTTGCGAAACGAAAATCGAATACAACAATTCCCGGCCATACAATCGACATCGGGTGTCCAATAAATTAAAACAGTGCATTCGAAATTCCTCGGGACGCTTTCAGCTGTGAATTTTCAGATTTTCAGCCGAAGCGGCGTTGGCCGCAGTCCAAAGCCGGAGGATCGATAACGAAGCCCGCAACTGTGTTGTCTTTGCGCTAGACACATCATAATCAAATGTAATATATTTTATTGCCTTGTTTGTGACAAATAAGATCAAAATTCGTCGTTGGGGTTTATTTACTGTGGTATAATTGAGTTTGGGAACTTCATGGGTGTTATTCAGTTAATTTGTGGAGGAAAACTTGGTGAAAAAGTTAGTGATCTTTTGTTTGATTTCACTTTTTAGTGTCGTCTCATGTTGGTTAATTTTATGTCTTGCACAATTAATTGATGCCGGAAATTTTATGTGGGAAATTATTATAATGGTTTTCAATTATTTCATCTGAAATTCGAATGTTTCTCTAATTATTTTGATTGATTCTTTATTGAGGTACAATTTGTGAAATCTATTAATATATTTTAGATGAGTTAATAAAAAAAAATATTGCATCAAATTTTATAATCATAATATATGATTTATAATTCGGAGCCATTTTCGAAAAAGTCAAAACTGTACTTTGAAAAAAAATGACACAAAACCTTGATTACGAAAATAAAAAATAGTATTATATATTTCCTGAATACAAGAATGACAATTCAAATCTGTATTTACCATTAAAAAATAATCAGCAGGTGGTTATAAATAATAAGTTATTCTTACCGTGCAATTAATTAGAGACCGGTTATCGGATCCGAGGTAAGCTTTTAATTAATTAAACTTAATAATACACTCACTGTACATTATTAGAAATTCAATTTATGCAAGCGGCAAAGTAAATCACATGCTCAATATGAACAACGCGTGACCTCTTATTTACGTGTTTTATTAAAACGAGTTTTTCCGAAAATGGTTAAATTTTTCATGACCTTTAATCGTTTGGATACTATTACAAAACAAACACGCATAACAGTGTTATTTAATTTATTGCACATTGTTAAGAGGAAGAGAGATGTGCTTTCTCTGACAATTGTTTGATCTCTTATCGAAATTGTATAGAATTAGTTTTTCGCACGAGTCCTAACGAACATTCGTTTACTTTCACCGAAGAAAAATAAGTGCGCGAAAAACCGTTGAGAATTTATTAAAGAGTTTTGCTCTTTTTTGTTGTATATATTTATTTTTTATTTTTGAGTAAAACATCCAGACGCATGTTCGTCGTATTGTGTTGTTGACGAGATACTGTTATGGCCGTTTCGTAACTGCGAATTCCTGAGGAAATCGTCGGTGGAATTTCCGCATCATTGCCCGGAAGACTTGGAAAACTTTCGCTCGTGTCGAATGCACCTCGATGCATATCGAAAGCTTTCATGGTGCAAAAGCTCTGTCGTGATAGCGAAATTCGGAATGTTGAAGTTGTTTCTTCGTGAAAATTCAATCAAACTTTGTTCTCATGGCTATTTTCTGGAGGTTGATTTTATCGAAAGTGTGTGTACCGAATCAATTTTTCAAATTTATTACAAATTTAATTTTTTTACAAATATCCATTAAATTTTATATAATACTAAATATGTATAAGAAAAATCTTTTTCGATAACATGTTTTCCTTTCTCATTTTTTCAATCAAATATCCTTGATTTTGCAGTATCAAACTTTTGATACTAATCTATAATATTTCTGAGACATATTCAATTAATTTGTTCATTTTCGTCGTACAATATTATTTTATTTATCAGATTTGAACTTGATGAATATAATTGCATTAGTCATTTCCTTTACTCTACCTTAATGAATTATGTAACCATGACACAAATGAACACACTTTGTTAATACGTATTTCAATTTTATTTAAGAATATCAGATTGAGCAATATCAAACAAACGTTCATATATTTATAATTAAATTCTAACATTTCGAAATCAACAAAGAATCACAACTGTGCCTAATATGCGTGTACTTGACTCTGAATTAGCTACGTGCATTTACCAAAAAACTAAAACATGACAAAACCGTTTATATTATTCGCGCTTTTTTACAAAGCAAAAATCAATCAAAACGGCGCGAAAAATGGAAAAAGCACGTAATTCTAAGACCGTTTTTCGCCGTCCTTTCGCGTCTAATAAGCCGCATTGTGTCGACAAATTGTCAATTTCGACACGGACGATTATCGCCTTTTATGTCATATTATAATATAAATAACTAAAAAATAATACACGTTTTTGTCGCGGCTTTCCGATCGTACGTAACATGGAAAACCGCTTTTTTTCCTTCTATGAAAAAGATCGCTGTCATCAGACAAAAAGCGGTACCTATTTGATATTGAGACTTCTTTTTTTCACAGACAAGTAACGGCAATGCCTCCGGTGAATGACAAATCCATCGAATTTTCCGCGATTATCGCACAACCGTTAAAATAAACAGTCCGGTTTCCGTTTACGCGTTTTCAATTTGTTTATTAAATGTGACCGTGTTGTTTTTTTCTCGCTACGATATTAGTGTATTATAAAAACGAGCTCTCGTAACGGTATATTATATTTATTCAAATTTGAGGTTGTTGTGTATGGGAATTCAGCTTGTGAATTTTTTATTCTGATAAATTTTTCGTTTGGATAATACATTTTTTTAAAAATTATTGTTTTGAAGTGGAAATAAATCTTTTTGAATTGTGTATGAATTTGCTTATGTTTTTTTTTTAATTACACATTGCAAACGTGTTAACAAAATCATTATTTATTCCCAATTTTTCAAATTAATCTTACGAATTTGTTAATTATACTAGTTTGACCTCTCATCTCCAATAAATTAACCACGATAACTTTTCTACAAATCGACTGTGTATAATTCTCGTTTAACTCGTCGTGTATGAATGAAATCTAAATTAATAAAAATTCCTAAAACTTTTAATAATTCTCTGCAACTTAATGACTTACTGGTTTTAACCAACCAATTTGCTAAACATATTAGTGAACTGATCCTTATCAATTTAATTCAAACATGCGAAACTTTAACACATGAACTGGATTCAAAGATGAACGATAAGCATGCTCAATTAATTCACACGCACATATGAATATAATTCGAATTGCGAAACCTTAGATGATTTTTTTTTTCATTACAGAAACATATTATGGGAATTTTCAATCGGTGAACTTCAGCGTCAATCCATCATGAGTAGCATAAGTCCAGGTCGAGGAGCACCTCAAAGATGCCAATTAATTTTGCAGAGGTGCGTCGCTATACAGTTAGCGAAGCCAGGAAATGCTCCAGATGACTTCTGGATGTACGATTCCGGCTACCTCTTATTTCAAGTAAGTTTTTTTTCATCCAATATTTATTTCATCATCGGTTGCGTTAAGTCATTGCACGAGAACCTTTCCTGTTGCGTTCACATAAATTTTATGCAATTTCAATGAACTGTTTTTTTTTTTGTAACGTCAATCCAACACCAATTCAATCTTCACAGTTTTCTCTTACATTCGATCACTTTTATGCATCTACGTAATCCACTCGTCACTTTTCACTTCCACTATTTCCGTCACTTTGATCGTACAACATGAGTAATTCTATTTATTCTTTCATCCTTTCAACGTCTAACAATGAAAATTTAGATAAATATCTTTATATGCACCAAGCCGTTCCCAACCATCCGAAACTAGTCTATTTCTACCATTTAATTTATTTTTAAATCTCCGACGTATTTCCGTCAAAATATCTGACATCCACCGGCTACGGTGACCCGAATGTTCGATTCATAAATCAACAGAGGTATATTTTCTTATGGCCGTTACGAAACGCGCCGAAAGTCCAGTTCTTGGCCTGACACACACACCTTAATGAATGAAAAAATCAGCACGTTACGTTATAATCGAACTTCCCGCTGAGTCACAGAAACGGGGACATACCCGGTCAGGGGTTTCCAATTCGATTGTACAAGAGGAAAAGACACTTATTTCCACGAATCCGATGTGTTCTCAGAAGATTAAATATCAGAATTGGCCCGCGAGATCGAAGTCCTACTCGTGAACTTTCCTCGTAGTTCAAATAAACGCATCAATTCTTCAAAAATAAATATTTGAAAGCACTGTGCGTATCGAAATATCGAAATCGGTAGGCTTGCTATTAACGGACCACTCATACGCACAAAGATACAGAAGAAAAAAATAGATTAGACATATCCGAGTGCCATCGGGTGAATGAATGAAAACGCAGGCCGTTTACCTCTTCTTGGCCAGATGAATAATTGCACTCGTACCATTTTCACGTGAGAGGAAATCGTTAGGTATCGTAAAGGTAATTGCCGCTGCTCGCCGTTCGAAAAGTGGCGAATTCTTCGCGGGAAGCTCGAACAAGAGGCTCATTGTCGTCGGGGATCGATCGATCGATCGATCGATTGATTAGAAAGTTCGACTTTGTCGTCTATGTGCTTTTATGGAGTTGGCCGACAACTCTCGTTACCGGCCGATCGTTGTACAGAAGACAGGATGTCGCCGCTGATTGGAACCGATTCTGTGTGTTATTTTCGGTTGATGTGATGTGATTGGGATAATGTTCTGTTGTGGTGGTTCGATTGGATGTGCGAAATTGCATGTGAGTGACTTTTGCATGGTTGCGAACGCTAGTTCGATTAGTGTAATGTGACCGATGCTTTCTTTATTATATCGAAATGATGTAGTTGAATTCGGCCGAATATTTTATCGCTTTTGCATAAAATTGTCTTGTGTAAGATGGTTGTTATGTTCATGATCACAACAATTCAGATCATAACGATCCGAATTGAAATAAAAATCTTATGAATAACTCTGTTTAGTTTGGATGTATAGAAATTCAATTTGTGGGTAACTATTGAAATGTTGCGATTTATTATGCATACTCGATGATTTTGGGGCGTGTTCTATGTCTAGATAAACGAGTGAAAATAATATAACGATATCACCATATAAATCAGAGAATCAAATTAAACGTTCAGTGATGTGAATCGCTCTCACTTTCCTTAGCATATTTTCGCGAGAGCGAAATATATGTACATAGAACCTTTTACTTTTCAACTCAGCAGACTTCACACGTAAACGACTTTTTTTTCATCCACGTTTGTTTTCCTCTTAAAGAAAAAACGATCAATTTTAAATTTACAATTCGACAATGACACATGCAAATTTCGCCGTGTGTATGTTTTTTTTCATCGTTTTCGCATTGTATTTTGTTTTCTGAAAGCCGTGTGTGTCCAATGCTCGGTCACGTACGTTTTGCATTAGAAAAATCTATTCTTCATTGTTTTTTGAGTGTTTATGCAAGGTTGATGGATTCATTTGACTGTTCAAAAATAAATATTTTAATATTAACAAAAAAGTCGCAAACAGTTTTGACATCTTTACAAATCGACATTGTGTTCATTTGAAATTTTCAAAGTTTATACTATTTATTTTTGTTGTGTTCGTATATATTTAAACAAATTACCCTTCTTCTACGTTTCCTGTCGCCTCACTATCAAGTACAGTGTACACCATCGCATGTCAACATTCAAACATCACCATACGAATCAGAGTACCTCTAACAAGATTATAATTGGTGAACTGGGAATTGTCCGTTTTATCGCACCAAAGGTGTATCATTACACATTACGCAAATAATTGCCCGGATCGTAAAGCTAAATTAAATAATAACCCTCTTACGAAATCGATTCTCGTCTCAATTGTTTTGCGCCGATTTTTTTAAAAGTGCACACATATTCGCATCACAAATCAATCCACCAGACTTTAAAGGTTAAGCGTTATTTAATCATATCATTATTTATAATAAGGAGGCCTTCGATTTACACAAATTGGCTATTGTTCGATACGGATCTGACCAAATGGGAAATCCTGTTTCGCTTTTACGCATTTATTGTGTATCGAAATTGTGCAACAAATGTGCGATTTAGGCTCCATCTCGCCGCGTGTCCCTACATGGAATTATTATTTAATATTTCATAATGCTTGCCCTCGATACCGGTACACTATCGTGACCAGTAATTATCAACCTTGGAGCAGTTTACGCAATATGCGTGTTATGTGAAAAAAAATAACAAAAACCAGATACGTGTCGGAGCAAATGTCACGATGGACTTTCGAAAGTGCACACATCGCCAACTTTTAATTAATTTGTCAAAATTATGTCTATATTTGGCATATGATGCCGAAAATCGATTGAACGGCCTTTTAAGTTATATGTGTCGATTTTTTTTGTTTTAAATTGAATATAATTGATATGCTATTAACGATTGTGCAACATGTATTTGCATGTGAAAATCGATAATGGACGTCATGGAAAATTTCAAGCGTGCATTATCAATAAAAGCTCACGAGTCATTGAACACCGTCGTTAGCGATATCGCTTTTCAACTCATTGAACGTCAGTTTAAATTCCTATTGATTTATTTTTAAAATACATAAATATGTCAGTGATTTTTTTTTTTATATTGAATACATCGATTTCATTCGAAGCTAAGCAACGTGCTGTTAAGTCAATGGATCGCATATTTTTATCTGTATAATAATAAGCGGAGAATAGTTTTAATATGCAATAAATCTTTTTAATAAAATTTTGATGGTATCGGAAAATCCTTTATATTATATAATTGTGTTAAATATAGCTACAAAAAAATTGATTATCATAATCTGATTAGCGTGAGCCATTCGCCAATTTTAAATAGCATTTTAATGAGGCGAAAATAAACGAAAAACGACTTCGCGCTTTAAAAGCTTTATTTTTGTTCTCATGAAAACGCTGTCGTTGTTTTTGCACAAAATTAAATACACATCATCGTTAATCGCGAAGCTGGTGCGAATTTGTTGGGCGACGTAGCGCCGACAAATTTTCGTAATTCAATCTTTCACGGCGGCACATAATTTAGATTAATCGCGCGAAATTAAAATCATATCCGTTTATTATTTTTTAAATTGCGGTGCTCTGAAAATAACCTAGTTTCTTTCTTTTCGGGCTCTTTGGGAGCGCGAAAATGCCGAGGTTTTCTTTTATGGCCGAAACTCGAGTGAGCGAAAATATGTCGAGAGCTTTCGTCGAAAATAGGTCGCTTTTCAATTGAGCTTACGGTGCACGTTGCATTCTGTGCATTTTTCGTATCTTATTCGTTTATCTGGTCGGCCAATTTGGGTCTTTGTTGTTTTGGGGTACGTGCACGGCATATTGATTTATATCGTACCACATTCGTTCTTGGTAAGAGGTATTTTCAATTTCCATTTAATTTTGAATGAAAATAAAATTTATTGCGATTTAATTTGAATTTTTTAACTTTAATGATTCGATTGATAATAAATTTTAGGATTTTATTAATTAGTTAGAAACAGAATGGATATTAGCTACTTGGCATAATAAAATTTTATTATTACTATGATGTGTCCAATCATTATTTTGGTCTCAATTGGCGCTCATTAAAAATTTAGTAATATTTAAAATATACTTATTATTAAATTATTTTCATTCAAAGCAATACGTATGGTACTATGAAGAAATGTAAAAGCTAAAAATAATACTCTAGTATTCAAGTGCATGTAGTAAAACGAGCTCGTTGTATCTTTTGAAGCACTCTTAGTACGCGTTTTCGTGTACTAAACCAGGAACAAATAGAAAAATCGAATAAGAAATAATAATAAGAATCGTCTCTAAATAATTCAGAAAATTATCATTTTGTATAATAAATATTCCCGTGATTGCGTCAGATGGCAAAGTGACGGGTTCATTATGAGAAAATGGATTCTATAGATAATTCGTACGTCAATGGAAGTATTGTTCGATCATGCACGTATCTGCAGTTTTTTTTCAACATTTTTTTACTATGAATAATTGAATTTTCATAATAGCTAACGTCATCAAATGTGGTTATAAAATTTAAAAAAAGTACATCATATATTAGAGTTCGATCGTAATAGACTTTTTATGATCAATACGAAAACTCATTACGAACGTTCCGATTCGTTTTCGATTACGTTTTGAATAAATCACGTATTTTTCGCACTTGATTTTTATAGCACATCGTTTTGTGGGTGAAAAATTGTTTCATCGTTTTTTGAATTATCGTAAAATTTACGACTAAATTACACCGTATTATATCCACACTTTGTATTATGTAAATGCGAAGTACCAATTGCAAATTTTACCAGAAAATTGCGGTATGGTAAACTCTCAATTATACCAGAAGCTAGAGTAAAATTCACATGAATTTTTTTACTTTTATGTAATGGGAACATGTTTTTTTTTATGAAAGGAATATGTCATTACATGATCATTATTTTAACGAAATATTATTAACAAATCAATTTCTTTTTTTTAATTTCCGAATTGATTTTGTAAATATTTTGATTGTCTTACATTCGCGATTGAAGGAATATAAAAGATTCGTTTTTCCTACCGAATTTTCTTACCAATACTGACATTTTGGAAAGTGTCAAAAGCAGCACAACAGCCACGAGATGGTGTAAGAACAATAGCCTGTCCGCGTTGCGAAAACGCGACATCGGCCGACGATGAGTGACTGAGGCTTTTTTGCGCAACCTCTCCGGACTCTTCGGACAAAATTTTCAATAGCATAATAAATATAGACGAATAGAACCATTTCACGCGCCGATTGACGCGCTGAAAATCCACTGTTAAACGTTTAATAAAGCGTTTCGTCGGTATTGCGTCGGCGCTCAGTCGACCGGTTAAACTCTGTATCGAGATTTCGGCTGTTGCGATTTCAGATCAGACAGTTTTTACTTCCTCCATGGATGATCTGTGATTTTTTATAAATTTGCATGATTTATATCGAAAATCGATGAATATTTCATTGTATTATATTTCTTTCAAATTAAAAATATTGATGTATTCTTAACTAACCTTTTTTATAGTAATTACAGAATTTTTAAATGAAAATAAATGTTTCTCTATTTATAGTAAGACTTCAATCGAATGAAAATATAATAAAAATAGGGGTTCGTTTGTACGTGTGCGAACATTAACCAAACGCATATGCAGCAATGCATCCCCGAACGTATAAAAGCGTGTTTCTCATTACCACATCTTTTTGCCGATGCAAGTCTTGTTTTGTATTGTATTTCATCGTCAAGCCCCATGGTATAAACACCACTGGAATCCGGCTCGAGGATGTCAGTACCAAAACCGATCATACCCATACACACTAATCCATCATAATTTAGTTTTTTTTCATAACGAAATTGCGGCTCGAAAGTGATATTCGCATCATTCCGTGTCATAATTCACAATTAGTGCGTATTATACGAGAATGAGACGTCAAATCTGAACAAAGATCCAATCAAGACAACTCACAATGCACGTTGCATTCGAAGCTATTTATTTGCGCTTAAAATAAAACGAACGACGATAGAAAGCGAATCGTTTATACAACGCATTACGATCGTCGTTAAAGTGCGAACGACTGGATCGAATTTGTTTATACACACGATAAAAATTAGGATTGATCAGTTTTGAAATAAAACTCCCCCGTTCCTCCCTTGCGATATAATAGCCGGATTGCTAAGGGGGTTGAAAATATGCCCGACGAATAGGGATTTATTTTGCTCTCGCCGATCCGAATTTAGCTCGTAAAATGTATGTAGAACTTATGCGACTATTTTTTTTAGATATATTTTAATTGCGGATTTATATTAGTCGCATATGCCATCCGGATTATATCTTTTATTATTTTGAAGGATTGAATGTTTTAAAAAATTAAAAAAGAATTGTTAAAGTATCGAAAATTATTGACGAGATGATCCTTCGTTAGCCAGGTGCAAATTTGCGCAACCTGTTCAAAAGTTCGTGACTTTCGCTAAGCGAATTTAACCTTTCGCGCACCGGGCGCGGCCGACCTTGCGCAAATGTTGCAACTGTTAAATTTTGCAGATTCCCATACTCCTTCTGTTGCACGGTCACGATTCCGATTCCGATTGAGGAGTACCGTTCTGCGTGGTTTATTGTTCTTTTTTCACGTTTTCGAAGAATAATAATGTCTGCGATCGTGTGTGTGTTTATTTCCAACCCTCCTGCGTCCAGCTGGACCCCGTTGATGTTGAGCAGAAGTCGCCAACCGTGCCCACATACGCTCCCCTAATCGAATTTATATCTTACGATTCCCAAATGGCTCGCGTGATAATGTGGAGCTTTTAAATTCGGGGAATTTTTCGAGATATGAGCGATCGTTGAGTGCTTCAGGAGCGTGTATAGTTTTATCTTAATTTGAATATTTTATTTTCTGGAATTCAGTTTTTTCTTTATTATTTCACTCGATAGTGTGTTGATTTTATCGTTAATGGAATAAAGAGGATGACTAACGATTATTTTCTACTCGATTAAGTAATCACGCGACATTCTTCAACAAAAAAATCATTTATAAATGACATCATTTATAAAATGGTTGTTTATTCTGATGATCTAATCTAGTTTTTTTAAGATAACGTATTCCGATCACAATCTCGAATCGCCTATTGAAAAAACGCCCTGAAAGTTTAAACGTTCCGGATGCAATAACGACGAGTGAGATGGACGTTTTCGTCACGCACATCCATATTGATTTATTCTAGACTTTGGTATGAGTGAAGTCAAGTTCCGGTACTCGAACACCAATTGAGGGGAGACTACACAGGATAGACCACACTTTTATTTGGGATACCAAATAAAACGCCCCTGTCCATTGTCGGGAAGTATACGCTTTTAGATACGAGACTATCGTTCGTCTTCTCGGTTGGGTACAACTCTTAATTAGCTCTAATATTGTTCTATTTCTTTATACTGTTTCCTGTATGGGATGAGGGAATATATTATAGATAAACTTCTCATATTTTCCAAATAAATCAATAAAATTAAAAAATCTTCAAATTGAAAAAAATTAAACACATGATTCTTAACGAAAAAAATTACATCTGTACTCTATTATAAGTAATTGTAAGGTAAATTAGATAGAATAATACTATAATTTATTATGACTTTTTGCAAATCAGTAAATTTTTCACGAATTTTCCAGTCAAATAGTGGCATTTCTCAAATTCATGAAATCGTTAGTTATAATATTCTAAACACGAAATAACAATATGATGAAAACATACTCTTATTAGTTGAATACATTGTCGAAAAGATAGAAAATATGGCGAAATCAATCTAGAATTCTATTGTATATGTCATGCACTTATAAAAGCATGACTCAAAGATTAAGGAAAATGGCATCATTGTGACTAATATATAATAAATTGCTCCCGGGGATACAAATTCTTACATATGAGCCTTAAATCGCACAAAATTAACTCTTAAGATTCTTTATCGCTTATGTTGAACATTTTTGGGATTTTTTTCATGTTTGACGTCTCGTGCAGCATTCAAGGGATGATAAATCGATTGGGGGCGGGAGAATAGAAACATTTTCTCCTGAGGTGTATTTATCGGAGGGTCTGCTTTCTTCATCCCTCGTTGCCATTTTCCGATGTCTACTTTTACGTCAGATTATAGCGAAAGTGTCATATCGAAGAGAACGTGTCCATAATTCATACGGACGGTACGTCAATGCGTTTTCTATTAAATTAAATTAATTAAATAACTAACTATTATATTTTAAAATTCTTGCTGTTGCGTCATTTATTCAAATGAGTTCAAGCCTGAGGTAGATGCAGAGTTCAAAACAAGATAATCTGATTTTTTATATTTTTTTCGTACCATTATCATAATAAACTGAGCAACAATGGGGCATTTAAAAAGCGACAACACGCGAGCTTCACATAATCCACTACAAACTGAAAAAAATTGTACAGTTATCACAAACTTGGAAATTTTTTCAAGTGTGAATCACGTTTGCAGAGGTCATTAAATGTTATGCGCCAAGCTTCACGACGATAAATTTTATAAAGAAAAAATAACAGCTTCAACATTTGGTTATATGAAAAAAGGTGCGCATAATATTGTGATGAGATTAATGACGATCAAGAATAATGTAAATCGGGCTTTTTTTATTGCTTTGATGAAAAATTTATTAATTTGAATTTATATTCTGTGCGGTTAGATTACACCTGACATTTCGATAAATATAATCTTGTCATATGTCCGTGTGAAACTTATGCATCACCCGAATGGAATCCAAACGATTCAATTTTATTTCATGTACTTGTATATTCACTTAAAAATTCCCATATTTTAATTGCGTCATTATACTTAATTTAAGAACATCTGACACAGACGTACATCTGACTTTTATTCGCAAACATCGAATCAAATTTCATTCGCACGTTTCTCCGGCATTCATCAATTGTGGCACTAAACCGACTCGCACGCCACACCGCTTTCCCATAAAACCCCATTCCGATTTTCCTCATTTTTTCCCATGAACAAAAAACACAGACACTTCCGTTAAAGCCAAAACAAAAAAAAATGGCGAACTCAGCCTGCAGAGGACATTGCATTTTCTGCACCATATTGAAAGCAATCGCAGTAACCCCGAAGCGTTTTCGAAAACCACCAACAATGGGAGTTCAGATAAAACTGCGAATTCATTCTAATGACTGCCGAGTCTAATCCCTGATCTTCGAAGCCAGGAGCTAATGCCAATTACCCAGTCTCCGTGTTATATATTGGATTCGCACAATGGTTTAGTCGACGTGGGCAGTCCGTGTTTGTTCAAAAGCCATAAGATAATATTTATTATCGAACGTGTTTATCCTAATTGAATGCCGTGTAATTGTAGGGATTTCGCGCCGTCGAGCTCTATTTGCATATGTCGTAACAACTTTCTAATTCTAAAACATATCATTCATATCTGTGAAACGTTCGAATTATGTGTGCACTATTATCACCGTTGCGTTATATCGAAAAGCGATTGTTGCGATCAATGTAGATAAACGTGATTTTATTATGTGTGCATTGTGCGTTTTATGGTTTTTCCGTGTAAAACTTAGGCAATTCATATTACATAATTTATTTTTTTATATTTTCAGGGATTTCTATCAGCGAATTCGCAATGCTGGTGGGTGGGTTCACTAGGAGCAGCATGCAGAGCCTTGAGGTATGCTGGCTATGTGGCCCCTGGTCTCCTGCTGATCGCTGGAGACCCATGTGCCTTAGAAGTAGTCAGGAGTGCATACTCCAGAAGTGTTTTGAAACCTCCTCCGAGCTATCTCATATGCGGTCTCGGTAAGTTACCATTCTATTTTACATAAATCATCGAATAAATCGAATGACTTTAACGATTCTGCAGACGTCGTTACTCCGAAGTTCGTTGCATAAGTCGACATCGAAACGTTTCATCACTTGTTAATAGTAGTCGTTTGGGGTCGCGATATTTGAACTACGACCTCGTCGTATAGACTTGTCTCTTTAGCGATGAAATTCTCCGTTCGTATTTTTAATTTTAATGCAAAACCTATTCGTCGAACAGGTGTTGTTGAAACACGTCAACTGAACAAACATCCCTGATTGTTGTGTCAATAGAACTAGCGCTCTCGAGCTCGACTCAAAGCGATAAAAAAAGGCTTTCAATCGCGTGAGTCACAGAGATACGGTATGATGAATATTGAATTTCAACGACGAAGCAATTCAATATATTTTTTTCAAAGTGTTCGAAGATCCTTGTGTCTTCAGAGCGTATTATTCCAGCGTTCAACGTATGTTGCATGACGTCATCTGTTTTAAAAAATAGCTATTTTTTCTGATTTTTTTCAAACCGATGTTTTTGAAATGCTTGTGCAAATTTACATTTTAAAATCTACGTTGACTCAATACACCACCTCTTGGTTCGGCGAGTTTCTTCTGTAGTACGCAAACGGAAAATTATTCCATTTACTTTGAGTCAATATACTTAACAAATTATTTTTATTCACGATTCGACACGATAATTATATTTATAAATAGTTCTGATTGAAAAATGAAAGACTTTTTTCATTCTGTCAAACATAGTTTTTCTATTAAAATTTATTTTACCTGTTTTTACAAATAATATAAATAAATTAATGTATAAAAAAATCAACGATCACTCCCAATTTGAGCGTAGTATGCAAGGTTAGTGTACCTTCTTGGGAGGCAAACGAGTTAACGCAAGCACAAAACTAATCTTTGCCACTTTTTTTTCATTCGTATTAAAAAAAACTCGCAGATTTAACGTCGAAATTAACACATTTAAATCCTCGACATGCAAACGCTCACTCGTCTTTGGCATTCATTGCACTTTTCTGGGTAAACGTATTCTAAACGAAGCTGGTAACCGGATGCCGCACATTATGCGGCGACCTTTCTTCGAAACCTTCGAAGAAGACCAGCTCTTCTTCATGAAATCACGGCTTTGACCCTGCGAGACCCCTGCGGCCAACTTTCGTCATTGTCGTCTCGGGTTATTTTCGGTTTGACGTTTGTTTTCGACGATATTTTAACGGGTCGCTTCTTTTGATCTGTGACTCATGCTTTGAAAAAGTATCGGGGTTTTTTGTGAGATATTTTGATTCAAAGTATCGACTTCATTTGAACGTTGAGCATCTTCGGGATCATAGAGTTCATCGAAAAAAAAATAGAAACAAAAGGTTTTATGAACAAAGCGATCAGATAACACTTTCAAATGGGACGACCCCGATTTTGCGAAAGATTAAATTTTCATTCAACAAAATAATTACGTTTTTGATTTTTGTTTAGCGATCTTGTACTCCGTTACATTGGCAATTTCGACAATTACAATTTTTAACGTACATGTGAAATATTATTTTTTTTCTATATACATATTGTATATATCCGCATTGGCAAATTGCTTTCAGTGGCCTCATTTGTTCGTCTTATTTCACTTCCATACACATGTATACAGTTATTTATTATATTATATTTTATATGCGCAGGGCCGGTCTCGGTTAAGCCGTCGCCCAGGGCGCCGTTCTAGAAGGGGCGACATTTCAGATGATTTCCAGATACGCTTAGAAAATAACTGTATATTACAATATAAATATTTATTATTAATACACGATATGCGATAATCCGTTTTACGAGAGTTTCTAATTCGTGATTGCGCTTGTGAAACTAGATTTTTCTCCATACACTCGATACTTGTGCAATGGCGCATAATTCACCATTCACATCAAATCACTATGTGATTTTTAATGTGTTTGAATAAATATTGAAACATCAATGTTGCTAGTTTGGAAGCCTGTTATATAATGAGTAAATTGTAACAAAATCAAAGCTATTTTCTTTCTAAATAATGAAAACTTTGAATCGTAGAAAAATCTGTATGATATCTTGCACCTTAAAAATTTCTTTGAATATTATGTGTGTACAAAAGTTTTACAATCAATTTATGATTTTCAATATTTTACTATTTTATAGTAATAAATATTTTTATATTTTTTTACTATTTCATAAAATAAAAAAAATCTTGAATTTTTAATCAATCTTTTCTGGATCATTAAAGAATTCAATCAATTTTTTTGAGTTATTTGTTCCTAAGAAAAACACATAAGGATTTATTATTATGTTATAAAAATTAAGTTTTTTTTTCTAATTATTATCACGTATCATATTATAATTATATTGATTTTTTTTCTATTATATAAACCCATAAGATATACATACTCATTAATGTATATCTATTTTCTTCCTAATCTTAAAAACTACATACTTCGAAATCCTTCGAAAACTTATAAATCGGATATGGCTAATATATTCATAATATACATACATGTATACTAACTTAACACTGTCGTAATAAATAAATAACCATGATAGTATATCCGAAGTAAATTATGCGAATTCGCACTGCGCCACTTCTGCTCAATGAAACCGATCCGTCTATAATGTAACGCATAATGTTAGCGTATCGAGAACCGAGAATCGAGACAGATACACGTCTCGGATCCGGTTCTCGTTTACGAACCGCGGTTTTCTTTTCGCCATTTTTCCCTAGCCGGTAATGGTCGGCGTTTCCTTCCATTTTTCGAATGAGTTTTGCAGATTTGCAAATGGCGTGTCCATTGTTTCTGAGCAACTTGCCGGGCTCTGGGAATCGGGCCGACCTCAGACGGTTTATTGTTTTTTCATGTTATATTCATTGCAAATTTTTTTCGACACACGTCTGTGCAAATTGAATAATTTTCGCGATTGTGCGATATCGGCGTTGTTGGGAAAAATTCGGACGCGGTGGATCGTATATGGCGAACTTGGCATACTTCGTCGCGGATGGAACTTGATATGTTAAAACGATGAAATCTTATATAAACATAATATATCACGTCCCAATTTTACGTATCTGTTTCAAGGCATAAATTTTTATTTTTAACAAAATTTATTTCCATTTACATTTAGACTAATTATTGATCCAAATTTTATATAATGAAAACACAAATTTATCACGTAATCAATTACGATATTTTAAAATACACAAAACGTTCGTGTTATATTTCAATCTACGTTCATCAATCAACTCTATTTGTACAATTAATTTTATTTTATAACAACTCTAGCTCGAATTGATAATATCGTATTATGGCAGACATTACTGCACCTCCTTGAATACAAAATGATTTGTACAAGTATCAACGTGCGACTTTACAAATTTGCATATCACACTCGAATTAATAAACGATCCAAAATAATCATGTAAAAAATTGATGTAGTAAAAGAACGGTGATTATGTGTGCATTTTCAGTTCATGGCAAAGGTCGTTTGCGTTTTCTTCCGTTTATTGTTCGCGCGTAACAGTTCTACGGGTTGAAATCGACGGAAGGAAAACAACTGTTATGTTGTCGTTGAAGACCGCTTTTTTTCAGCACAATCTCTTCTTCGAATTATCTTTGACATAATATATTGCGTAACGATTGAGTGAAGTCAACTTTATTGGTTTATCATGGTTTTTGTAACGATTGACTCAAATTTAATAATAAATTTAAAAGAAAACACTAATTTTATCATCAAAATTATAATTTAATTCAATCAACATGTTGTGTCAATTTTTTAAAAGTTCTAAATTTTATTGAACGGAACATTTAAAAGATCTTTATCTTTCTGTTATAAATTGCAACTTAATTTGATTCTTCCATTCGTTCAATCAATTGATTAACATCACGATGCCGATTTGATTCGCCTATCGCAGATTCTAATCATTCTTTAATGAAAAATATCGAAAAATTATAATTCGGCTGACATCAATTCGCACATTTCGCAACGCAATTGTCAACTGGAAACGGGAAAAAAATTGTGACATCCGACTGAATTTCTAGTACTTTTAATTGAGAGATTCGTTTAATTACGCAAAACGCTCGCAGTGCCGAAAATTTCAATCGGCGTCGACAATAAGCTTTGTTTTGTCAATCAATTGTCGTTTTGAAAAAAAAAATTGAAAACGCAATCCGTACAAATCAAGCGACACAATGCTCAGATCAATCAAATTCAAAACATTCGTTATGAAAGCGTTTCTGCCTAATTGAATCGAATTGAATTATGCTACGAGCTTTACGAGAGGTTGGTTGATTCGAATTTACGAGCGTTCTAGTGACACGGAAAATTTGTCGCCAATAGTATATAAAGTCTGTTGAAATTGTTAGAAATGTATTTTTATAAACGTCATTGTATTATATTGGAAAATTGATGACAAAAACCCTCTTTTGAATAAGTGAATATTCGAGAATTTTAACAGTGGATAAAAATGGAATCGTATAATCATTTATTTTATTAGGCAGTTCAATTTACAAAACATAATTAATCCAAAAATTTGACCTAAATTCAATGTAAAAAATTACACAGATGCTACCAAAGTCAAAAGTAATCTAATGAATCTGTCTACAATGATTTATAGCGCCAAATGTTTACAACGTTCATTTTATTATATTGTATTATATAATATGTTAGAAAATGTATTAATTAATTAATTTTACTAGACAAGTGATTACCACATTATTAAATATAAATAATTTATATCAGTCCATACTAAAAAAATAATATAAATTTCAAAACTTGCACGTTTAATTGATTAATTTTCGGGGTGTCTGAAAATATTTAAACAATATAATAACTTTAAACAGGGTGACTCGAAGCACCGTTACGACTACGTTTCGAAAGCCAGTTTGTCGAGATTCTCGACGAGACGTCGAAACTCGGCAATGTTTTATCGAATGCGTCAAACTCTGACAATTTTCTCATTAAAAAAATTTTTTTTTTCGAAAAATGTCCACGCGAGATTAAACCGAAAAATGGCAACAGAGAAATGTACTCGCCGGGACGTTCTCGTCGAGAAAACTGTTTCTAGGTGAGACGTCGCCCGACGATATCATTACGGCGATCATCATCATCGAGGCGATAATGATGATCATCATCGTTCGGTAATTGTTATCGCGAAATGCGATATCGCCTTACGCTGACCGTATTATTCTAATGACGCCGTATGGAGGTCGATTGTGCCATTTTTTTTAGTCCATTGTGATTTGTCGTAATCGTCGTATTCATATCGTAATCGTCAATTTCAATCATCGTGTTCGTGATATAAGTTGGTTATTTAATGTTTTTTTTTGTTGGATAGGGTATTTTGGTTTGAATTTTTGAGTGGATTCGGATCGTGTGAAATATTTAATTTAATTAGATTTTGGAAGGAGAATTTAGTTTGATTAATATATTATAATATTATTTTGAAAAGTATGCAAAATATTGTATTTTAATCATTGTCATTTATTTGAAACAATAGGTCAATTATAAAAGTCTTATCGAATATTCTATCGATCACTAAAGTTAGTGGACGTATGGCAGTGGTCAAAAAATAAAAACATTCTCCTAAGAAAGATTCAGCAACGGATGAATTTAATATTCAGTTTCTTGAAAGTTATTTATTTTTCAATTACATACATATATTGAAAAGACACATTTTCTATAGAACGTATAATTATGATATTCTCATAATATAATAATCAAAGAGATCATTATCATAGACGGTAATTCACAGTCCGCATTTGGATAAAGATTTCTCCAATACTTTACCATTACCAACTCTCGTTAAATTCACTTCAAGTGTTTTCTTCTTTTCTAAAAAAAGCTATAGAAATAATAAATATTATCATTTTTTTTTTAAATAAATACCAATCAAATCATATCGTACTAAACGTTTCAATAACGAGATGAAACCATCTCACATTCAAATATTATCTAAACAAACATCAGTTACACATCGCAGCATCTACAATCGACATATCGACAAGTGCATAATTTCACATCTATTACAAAACATAAAGCAAACAAGATCTCTTTCGCTAGATTAAATCGTTTCAAAACAATCGCATACTTTGATGGCTTCCAATCGCCGACGAGACTCTATCAAGATGTAACGGGAACGGGCAAAATGCATAAAGCAAAATCATAACAGATCATATCTGAAACGTTGTGAACTGAATAAAAAAATGTATAATAGCATTCGGAAGCCGTTACGTTTTGCATTTCAGTAGAAATTTCCCTAAATTGACGCGTTCGACGAATCAGATAGGTCGGCTGAAATGGAGTTGTGATGTAAGATTTGCAGAATTGGATTTTTTTATTGTGTGTTATGTATATTAGATTTTAGATATTTTTATGCATTTGTGAAAAAGGTTATCCGTTTTATTTTTAAATAAAATAATAGTTATGTAAATCTGTTTTATAACTTTTGAATATTAAATGTTGATCGAGTTGTATTGCATGTTTCGTATTTCATTGATTATTCATAATTTGATTATATCACTATGCAAAAAAACATCATTAATTCTATAAAAACATTACACAAACTTGACTCTATCATTAATATTATATAAAATCAAATCCAATTTAATAATTCAAATCACATCGATCATAAACAGTTTCAACTGTTATGAAAAGTTTTCATTATTAAGAAAAACAATTTATGTCTTAAGAAAATTCAAATATAACATGATCAGATCTATAATTTAAATTTACTTACCATAATTATTTTTTTTTTACAATAGTAATTTTTCATTCGTATTGTATTGATTGCATTGAAATTACCTATTATCACAAAGTAATAAGAAAAACATATTATAATAAAACTTTTACAAGCTTCAAAATGTAGACACGCTAAAATTTCAAAACGAACCAACCACCTCTCGAGATTATAGACAGTGCGGAATGTCAAAACGGCTCGCGGGCACGTTCTCTGGGTTAGGATATTGGCCTGCTGCATCCTGCTTGGAATTCCATCTCGAAGATCTCCTTGAAACCGAGATCTTTCGTGCTGACAATGCCCAAAGAACCAGTTTCGATGGCTCCAAGGCGAACGAACCAAGCGTTGGCCACTTGTCGTACACCCAAAATGGAGAATGGCGAAAAATTGCACAACTGTCCCGCCACTAATCCCCGAGAAATTGATACACGGTACATATCCCATGATGAACGGGGAATGTGGGGTGTGATGGGATCTAATAAAACAAACAGCCCTTGTTGTTATCAAAAGTCTCACCCCTGACGAATTAATGTTATGAGCGACAGACCACTCCCTCGTGAGCGCGTATTGATTGAAGTCGGTGCACTAAAAGCTATGTCTATTTGTTTTGTGCTGTATATAAATTTATTTGACGATGTGTATTTGTGCTAAGGATGATTGATCGCTGATGAGTATTTTTTATGTGAAATTTATTCGTTTTGGATAAACACTCCGCTGTTTTAACAAGACGAAATAAAATCGCGTATTTGATTATGTTTTCACAAATGTTGCCCGGTCGATTTCATTTACGTTCGCAAACTTTAATAAAACTTTCATGTAAATGTGACGGTTTTCCTCAGTGGCTTGAAAATATGGTTTTGCAAGGTGGTTCAAATTACAATGTTATATAAATTTGTATAATGTAAAAACGTGTTCCTTTCGCTTCGATGTGGCATAATTCTCGATGAAATATATTTATTTATATTATTGTCAATATATCCGATAAATATCTAGGACTCATTAATATGAACGTGTTTAGATGTTTCGTACGTACATATTTTAATAGAATTCAAATTGTCAAAATTTGAATAAGATTCCGGTATTTCAGGATTTCAAAACTATTTTTTTTTATAAGATAAGCTTGAATACTTCTTTAACATTCAAAATGAACTTCTATCGGCCTTAACATGATTTACAGATGATACTAAATCGTGCACCAATTACGAAAACTGTTTTGGGTTTTTTTTCCGAACGAACAAACTCAAATGACTTTCAATCATTTCGACATAAGTTATGAACACATCACAGTATATCACACAAGCGATACTTATTTTTAAATATACAAACGTCAACATTTAGCAACAGAATTAAATTTCGTGAAAACACAGGTACTCATAAGGTAAAAATTTAAAATTAAAACTGTCAAAATGTTTGCGGTCGTTATTTGTGAATAATTAACGCTCAAGACGTTTCGCATTTGCATACGTTGAATTTCACATTTTCCGCACAAGGTCTTCTTAATTAGTGCGAAGGCTCATCAAACACATTATTATGAAAATTTTATTTGAATTTCGTCCGAGGAGCATCTGTTAAAATATTTGTTCCTTTGCATTTATTTGCATGAGCTGGCTGTTCGTTCGCGTGTTTTTTTCCATCCCATGATGTAATGTTTTATCGAAAATTATTCAATGTATTTATTTTTTGCTTTCTTCCTCCATTACAGGAGATATCGAAGATTGCATAGTCACTCCCGCGTTCCAAGGGCAGTTCACACCACTTCCAGAGGCTTTGTGCGATGTCATCATGGACATTACTTCACAGGTGAGTTGTAAACAAATTTAACGATTTTTTTTTTATTTATTTCATTATATTATTTTTACAATCTTGATAATTTCAGGGTCAATCTGCGACGATGGAAAACATTAGACATAATCTAATATCGAAGTTTCCGTCGATGCAAAGTCCTTCTGCTGAAGTCGTATACGACACTTTGGCGCAGTTGATGCAAGAAAGAAAAATTTACCAAACAGCGAGAGGATATTTTATAGTCACCCCTGAGTAAGTAGTCTTAAAATATATTTCCTCGGATTCACAACACAATTTTTCAACACGTCATTTCGGGTCATAATCGTATGTTTGCTCTGTCTAAACCCGAAAAAGAAACAAAGCTCGCTGAATAAATATTATTTAGGGGCGAATGACATCGAGAGTGTCGTTATAAAGCGTTTAACGTGCTCACGATCTGTCACAAAATTTATTATTCGAATGAAAAATAAAAAGTTGAAATGAAAATGTTTTCACGACTGCATGATCTTTTTTGTGTCTTATTACTGTCTTTCTTTCTTCATAAAAGATTCCTCGTGATTCGTATGCGAAATTGTACAATTCTTCTTGTCGTTTTCAACATTTTAACATTTTAACGGTTCAAGATATTTTTTTCGGTTTTATTGCATTTTAAACGCTGATGTGACGTTAATCTCGTATAAGATATTTATTATATTATGTTTGTAAAAAATCTTAAATAGCAACATCGTGAGAACGCCATTTCCACTGTCAGAAATTTATCGATACTCAACTTACGTTTATGGCGGAAAATCCCGAAATTAAAATAAATTATATTTACGACGATAGATCAAATTTAGATCATAAATTTTATAATGATTCGATTTTTTTTACATTTCCAGACGACGCAGGTCTCGATCGCACTCCCGTTCTTCGTCCAGACACAGAGGAACTCCAGACCAAGATAGCGAATCAGTTTCAACCAGAGGAATGCTTCTTTCCACCCAAGAGGCACTTCATAGTCTCTATGGAGAAATTTCCACGATAAGAGACGGAGATCTGACACACCAGTGCATTCAAACTAATTTAGCCGACGTGATATGTGGCGGTAAATATGAAAATTTTGAAAACTTTGTGATAATCATCATCGTTTTTGACCTTTCATTGACAATCGCTAGTTGAAGGTTTTCTTAAATCATCATCTATTTCTGTTTATTTATTATTCATCTGTTATTCGTTCGTACTGTAACAACATATAAACATACTCATTGCCGTTTTATATTTGTCAGTTCGATCATACTTCTCATCTACATATTCTTTTGTATCTTCTTGTTAAAGAATACAATAGCTCGTTTTTGAATCGTTTGCGGAAATGCCAATATACGTACAATGCGAATAAATGCTAAATTGTTTCGAAATATGAATCGTAATTTGAATGCAAGTCTTCATGCAGTGTGGTCTGAACGGAACCGTTCGACGACACGTCTCCATATGTAAGTACGTGATTTATGAACAAAATCTCGACTTTTATGATTCAATATGAAATATATACGTACAATATACACGTTCTGTTCTTTTCAAAAGATGTCACGATGTCTATTTGATTTATCGAACGCATTTGAGCTGATGCGCTTTCTTTCCTTGTAGTCGAACTGCACGTTTGATGTCCCACTATAACTGTCGTCTCTATGAAATATTATCGATATAATTAAAAATTAAAATGTAGCTGTTTTTGAAATTTAATAAATTTATTTATGTAGCTATGATCTGACAATGAGCGAAGAAGTACGGTCATCGCTTAGGAATCTCGTCTCCAAACTCAGGCCCAATTTAACCATTAAATTTGGATGGCTTCTTGCATATTTTTTTTCGCATACCTACATTCCTTTGTTTCCAAAATAAACATTGACGACTCGTACGGATTCTTTCTATTCTGTATCACATTTAAAAAAAATTGCTCATCGAAAATTACACAATGGCTTTCGAAAGATTACACGCCCGATGAAAGTCGTCGAATGAGTTATGGATTATCGAGTTTCTGTGAACTGTCTTTTAAAATCGTTTAAGCAAGGAACGCAGATGATTCAAATGTCACGAGCGTTTCGGAGTTTTGATCAGTCATCTTCAAAAGCTTTCCATCATTCTCCAATTAGACGCGCGATTTCCGAGAGCTGATCGGCCGCAGCTGTGTTTATTTACGACGTGAGCATTTTCCAAAACTCGGACGCGGTTTTTTAAATCACTCGGACGTTTCTATTTTGGTTATAATGCGAAATGTGTTTGAATTTGTGGTTTTTGGGCCGTTTTCAGGCAACCCGAACGACAAAATCTTATATGGCAGATCCGGCAAAAGAAGAAGTGCCTCGTTCCCAGCTGCAAGGAGTTTAGAGAGAAGGGGAAGCGGTCGTTTGTGGGGAAGCGGAAGTGCTAGTAATAACAGCTCTCGTCCCCAAAGAGCAGCATCAGTGAGACATCTTCCACCACCTCCTTCCAGAGCTGACAGCTCGAGCTCGACGGAATATCCCACTAGTACAGATTCGACCTCGCCTAGTAAGTACTACCTGCCTGTTTGCTCCAGTTTGAAGCAATCTGTCGAACTCCCCGTGAAAGTTTCTTTTTTTGGTACAATTGCAGAAAAGGTGTCATTGCTGTCCCGCCTCTTTAGACGAAGCGGACGCAGCAAGCAAGGTCGCGGCAGCCTCAAGACGTTCTCTGCCCAGTTTCCTCCGACTGAATGGTTCAATTCTAAAGCTGTACATCTTCATTGTGTGGCTACCCAAACCAATTCGAAGGTATATTTCATTTTCTGTATATTTTCATTCACGTTTGGCGCATCTGATGTTGATTTTTTTCATTTTAGGAATCGCTTCAGAGTCACCCGTCTTGCCTGTCCACGTTCTATGACGGCTCGGAAATATCTCATTTCAAATCTGAAAGGTCTCTCACTTTACCCCGTCATCGCAGACATCTTTCAACAGAGTCCGGCCTCGCGCCAGCATCTCCGTCCCAATGCTCCACCAGTCTTCCCAGATCCAGCTTATCAGCTAACAGTAAAACGGCTCTCGAAAATTATTCTTCACATAGAAATGGAGACATTAAACTTAGAGAGAGTCCGGGAGGTAGTCTTAGAAAGCGAGAATATTCGCACTCAGGCCATCTCATGTCCACTTCGGGTCCGTCCAGCTTGGAAAGTACAAATAGAGAGTCGATGAGGACATTGAGGAAGGATTCCAAGAGCGGTCCATCTTCACTAGAAAGTCAAACATCTCCAGCTAAGCGCTATCCAAGTAGCCAGACAAACAGCAGTGGACACTCTAGCTTAGAATCGCATCTTTCTGACCGAACCTTGAAACCCTCACCTAGTCATTGCAACAATCAGAGCGGTACAGGTCTCAGTCGCGCCCAGTCTCTAGTTAAAGTACAAAGCCTTCAAAGCTCACCTAAAAGTTTACATAAAAACAGAAATAGACCTCAACCAATCGGTACAGAAAACGTGAAGGATAGCAGAAGTTCTTCTCCAATTGGTGTACCCACACTAAATCTTGCGACTCCAAAAAAGTCAGTAACATCAAACAATTCGTCATTAAAAATGAAGAATGACTCTCCTAAACGAGACATCCCAATGGCTACCGTCATGACAAATTCGAATTCGAACAATTCGATAACGCTAAAAGTTACCACTAATACTACAACGCAAAACGGTGCAGGCACAAATACCAAAGTCTATGTGCAAAATTCTCCTGCCAGATCAGTGATTACTTTTGAAAATGGAAAAATTACTGAGACAACTAATGGTAGTAACATATTTATTATCAACGATGAGAGACCAGTGAAAACTACTTCTGTTCCAGCGGAAGAATCGAAAACAATAATTTCTCCTATAACGAATGGAACAACTGAAACAAATATGGATAATAACGTTGTACAAAAAACTGAAAATTTTCAAAACGAGCAATATTTCGCCAACAACGATCCGATTAAAGAGACAAAATTTAACAAAAACGTAATCAACGACGTTTCCATGAACAACAACAGAAAGTTATCTTTGCAATTAGGTAACAATGCACACACCAACAACGGATTGATCTTGAAAAACCAACTAAAAACACCAGCAGAGACTTTGTCCAATCCAAGCACTCCTGCGATCCATAACAACATATTAATGTTCGATAGTATCGGAAACGGAGATTTAACGGCGTCCACTAAGAGCTTCGATAACTTGGTCGGATCAATAGGTAATTTAAGATATTATGAAAAAAATACGTTAGCTTCCGCAAATAGTTTATTAGGTTCCCAAAACAAGCTTAATTCCAATTGCGATTTAAAAAGTGTAGATTTACTCAAAAAAACTAGTGCATTTCAAACATTCAACAGCAAAGCAATCTCTCAGAGCAGGATGAGTTCAGATTCCATTGCTAACATATTGGCGAAACCGTCAGAAAACAAAAGTGCCATTATTATCGGATCGGAGCCGAATTTGGCGTTGAAAAATCAAGATGGCCAACATAACAACATGAAGGAGATCAATTCTTCCGTCGAAAAATTGAACATCGTCGAGAGCAACATCAAACAAAAACGTTTCAGCCTCAGCAACGACGCCAAAAACGACAATAACGAGTTATATAATTTTCCGAGCTTAAGCGATTTAAGTTTTAACTTTACGAGTCTCGCCGCCCAAAAAATTTTGAAAGGGGTCAGCATTAACAGCGTCGACACCCTGGTAGAGTTAAATATGGCGGCGAACGGAACGACGGAAAAACAAAATAATTGTGATGTTACTGTTTGTACAGATTTTGGCCTTGTATAATTATAACGAACCCTTTGTCAATATTATATTTAATTATGATGTACTTATGCATTTCTAACGCAATAATAACCCTTTATAATGTAGCATAGATTGATTTTGAATGAGTTGTAAATTTAGTACAAGCTTTTTATTTTATGGAAGATAAATTTATTTACTTACATTGACTAACAATTTTACTATTACTAAAAACCCTGTATTTAGATTTACATATAATGTTACTCAATTAGACCCATTTTATGAATAAACATGTATACAAATTAACATTTATAAATATGTGCTTCAAAAGAATAAAATTTGTTATTTACAAGCACTGTATTTATTTGTCTTGAATGAAAATAAATATTATTTTTTAAATTTCAGCTAAATCATATAATAAAATAAAACCCAACCGCATTTTCAAATCATTTCCATAAACTAAATAATTTCGTCGAATCTCATAAACGTCATTATTTTCGGGTACCAATATTCGGCCCAGTATAATGGTGTCAGTTCGAGCAGTATAATTTAGCATCTCGCACAGTAAAGTTGCTAGTAACAAAAAAAATGATAAAACATAACTGAAATCAAAATATTCTTAATTTGCATAATATTTCGTACGGCAATCAATCACATTGTGTATATCATAATGACTATTTGTTTAATAACAACAATACATAACCTCGAATTATAATACGGTGGAATAAAAGATGTCTTTCTTTACGAGATCATCTCAAAACATTGTAAAGTAATTGATTTCTTTACAAAATCAGTTACTTGTCATTAGCTTTGACAGGGACTAACTACCAACTAAATAAAATGCTATGCCACGCTATACTTTTGTATAGTATATGGTCTCAAATATAATAATGCGTATACTAGCCCACAAAAAAAACATTTAAATTATTGTACAATGCAATGTACACTGGATCTAATGTTTTTATAATAAGTTCACTACTAAAAATGTATTTTTGATACTAGCAAATATTTTTCGGGCGAAAAGCTGATTTAGTTGCGAATTTGACGTTTTATTTGACATTTGATACATACTGTGAATTTGTAATGTAAATACATACTGTGACCAATACATTATCCCATTATTTAAACGTTGGTAGACCTGGCACTTGTCACGTTTGACAGAAAAGCGTCGGAGTGCGAAAGCGCTTGCGCTCTCCGGTCGCATGGCGGGGGCTCAGCTCCTTGCGGAGACCAAGACGGGGGCGCAGCCGCAACCCTCCACCGAAACAGACCCTCAGACAGCCTCCCCATCGACCTCAGCCTCCGGAGCACCACCACAAGTTGTCCAAACCGTTCAAAAAACCTTCAGCCGCTTATATTCCGCGTTAAGAACTAGGGAACTCCAAACTCTACGACAATTAGACGCTAGTTGGAGGCTCAAATCATCTCTTGACCTATCCCCAGAAGATCCTCCTCTTATCGTCGATAACGAATCGTTGTTGATCGAAGAAATACACAAGTTCGGGGCCGTAGATTTCCAAAAGCTTCAAATAGATCCCGAAGAGTTGCCAGTCGATAACGTCGATGATAAAAGTCATATGTTTTCGTATAAGAGTCTCGAAGATGTTCTGAATCGGGACAGTCTGCCGGGGACTGCCGACCGTTTGCTTTGTAGCAGTTGCGGAAACGTGACCGTTCACGTAGTCTGCGACGATTCAATTGAGACTTCTTCGCATACCAGTACATCGTCGAAGGACAAATGCAAGACTGAAGAAGTCACGGTTTCGGATATTAAGATCGCATCTTGCGATTCGTATCATAAACTGAATCCCACTCAAGATTGGTTGAACCATATAATTTATGAAACTGAAACGGAGCCGTCTCAAATAGTAGATCTTTTAGAACATAGTGCCATCGAATGTTCTTGATCAAAATCTAATACAAGCATAAAATATTTTGTTCTCAAGTGCTTGTATTTGATTTTATTGATCATCATATTGCTTGGAATTTATGATAAGCAAATAGCAAAACAAATTTGACGTCTTCAATGTCGATTGCTTTTGTTTTCAATCGATTGAGATTTGTATTATGTCTGATTAATTGATGTATTCATGTTAAAAGACATCACTTTTACCTACACTTGGGAATATGATTATTTTGTAGAGCTTTTTAAAAAAATGTATACCATATATATATACGTGTGATTAGTAGTTTTTTTCAATTTATTATCAATTGTATAACTTTTATGAATTTGACTTATATATTTTATTCTGAAAGATAAATGTATGGCTTTTAAAATAACACATATTTACTAATTCCCGTTTACAAGGTACAATGCAAACATGCTTCTTCCTTTGTCGTTACGATAATCGTAAGGTTTTAATTATAAGTTGAACAGTTTATATTTTTTATAATAATTGTATAATTTGATATAGCAGGTGCTGTTTTTCAATAAATATACACTTGACATTAGTTTTATTCTGATTCGAACGATTCCCATATCTTTGATTTCCACAAACTATTGCTTAATTTTAATATTTGTTTAGTTACAACTGACACACACACAGATGTCGCTAGTAAATTAAATTTAAATAATTAAACGTAGAAAAAAACTTAAAATCTATTGTTCCTTAATTCGATATTTTTTCTTATATTTATAAAAAAATAAAGATTTTAATAAACGGAAAAATAATAGATTAATCAGTTCCGTAATGATAACGTTGCCAACAGTGGTATGTATTGATCGTTTCCAACCAAAGCCACTCCGATGCTGCATTCACCCCAACAAAACGACATTAACGACCTTACGACACCATACAATAAAACACACATTCTAAAAACATAGTATTAGATAATTAAGCACACAAATCTCCAACTAAACAACCACACACATAAGAACCAGAATACCGAATGTAACGCAGTACGCAGCCTCGAGGCGAGCACAGCCACAACTGTCATCGACTAGGCACCAGTGCATGTTGACAGGTCGTCGGTGAAGCACCCGTCACGATTCCACTCATATTTCGAGTCCATTTGTGACGATGACGGACTCCGAGCTGCGCCACCGCAACACGGACACGGCGGAGTCCGACACGGTGAGCGTGCGCCCCCAACACGTGTGTAGTGCGAGCGCTTTGTCCCTCCGACGGACGCGTTCTCAATCGAACAGTACAATAGACCAGTTTAACAATAAGATGTGATTCGTCTTTGGAATCGGCCTTCGTATGAGTGCATTCATTTATCGGATTTTCTGTGATTGCTTTGCTAGTTTCGGTTGCGCTGTGTCATTTTTTTATTTTTTTGGGAGACCAAAAACAACTTTAGATAAACTACACTATCACCCCGCACCAAATTATATTAGCGACATCTAGACAAGTTTCCCTACTACTTTGCTTTTAGAAAAACTGAACATGGGGGTTGGTTGGGCAAAAGACGCATTTAATTTACGTATTTATTTAATGCCGCATGTCTCACAGTCAGCCAAAAGTCCAGTGGTGTAATGAGGCCGGAACGTTGTTCCGGCACTTTATTTCTTAGCCGGAACGCGTTCCGGTACTTTTTTCTAAATATGAGAAGAATTTTTGTGAAAATATTTAAAAATAATTTTCAATTTTGGATTTTCAAAAACAATTTTCAAACTTTTTTCAAAAATAAAATATAAATGTATAATAATAATAATTTTGTTTCTTTATAACCTCTTGTTGGATTATACATATATGAAAATATTATAAAAATGACATGTTATAAAAAAAACTCTTATTTTGTTCAATGTCTAAAATAAAAATCATTATTAGTTATTTAAAAAAACCTTAAAAATAATTTGTGTTGGGGGGGGAGTGGGTGTAAAAATTGAGCGTTCCGGCATTATTTTTAAGCACTACATCACTGCAAAAGTCTGAACGTATTTATTATTGAATACATTGATGGGTGCAATTGAACATATAGTTTTTTTTATATGTATGCAATACGTATATGGGGTCGTTTCGCATGTGAAGTATATGTATGTAAACTTGAGCCTTTGAGAGGTTCTGTAATAAAAAATGTCCCATGTCAAAAAATTTAAATTAATTGAATCGCAAAGTTTATTTTGATCGTTTGGTATTTCACCAATGAATGACAAATAGATTTTTTTGTTGAACTGTTGGCAATAAACTTGTATAGTGCAAGTCTAATTAGTTTCTTAGATGTTTGCACAAACGACAATAACACATGACTGACAAACCTGACCCTACAATACCGAGAGTAGAACCCAATCTATGAAAAATTACGAAATAATATGATTAAATACATTACAAAACATTGATTGGATCATTTAACCGTCATGTAGTCCTCCTATTGTCCTGAAATGTATTGTGTATGCTCCTGCCAGCGTGTGCCAGTGTTGTATGTGCTAGTATCTTTTGGGCAAACGTTTGATCAACTTAAAATAAATTTTAAAGAAATTACTTTTATGTTTTTATTAATATTATGCAATTATACAATTTTATTTAGTAACCAAAATAAAACTATTTTTGTTAAATTTTATGAGGATAAAATTTCTGCGCAACTAGTGCTTTTTTTGTCTGAAATCAGATTCATTCGGACATATTTTAGTCGTGTGATATATCTCGACTAAATTCTCATTATCAAGCAAAATTTGTTATTATTTTTTCAATTTAGGGTAGAGCCATGGAACCCCTTGACTATGGTTGTGTTTGATTCCTTGCAATCAGTTGTGAGATCAAATATTAATGCATTATGGCTTGTTTGCATAACTTTACTATCGTTCACGGCCACACGTTTTTGCATAAATTTCGATTGTATGACTAAATCCCCTTTCCAAAATAGTCAGATTTAGAATTTGCACATTGTGCTTTGATTGTTTTCAACGTTTTTTATGATTTGTGCGAAAAAGTTCATAAATTGATGCATTATGTATGGTACATATCATTTAAAAACAATCTTAAGGTTTTATACAATTTACACAATTCTAAAAATTTATGAAAATTATCTATTGACAATAGATTTAAATTAGAGAATTAACGTTATTGTTAAATTTCTCAACATTATATTCAAATTTTTAATCTGCAAAATCTCTTTTTTGATACCCGTTTTTCATTGGAAACGAAGTCCGTTATTCATTTTTTTTTTTAAATATACATTTATGAAAATTGCACCTGATAAAAACAACAAATAAAAATTTCATGTTTATCTTCATTGAAAATATCATGTATAAATAAATGATTAAATATTTGAATCAAGTCTATCGCTGATTAAAAATGTGTATTCAAATTTACTATGGTGAAACGTGGTCTCAATCAATCGTCATCACATCATGGTTTTAATCAATTGTTTTTATCAGTTTTTTTTATAACATTGTTTACATTCAGATCATAACAGTTAAAGCCTCAATACATCAAGAATTGTTTTCTTTATCTTTACGTTTTTTTCAATCTATATTTCTATATCTTAAATTTTCCTACAACACATTAGTTTTCAATATTCTGTGATAAAGATAAATTTGTGTATTCACAATTGTAATTAGTTAAAGATTATATTTGTTAATTTTTACTTTATTTATAATAGATTGATTCAGAAGAAGAAAAGATTCCAGAAGAAAAATATGTCGATGAATTATCTAAAACCTTGGCTCAAGGAACAGATAAAACACCTGAAGTTTTAGATGCAGCACTAGCGGGTCTTTCAGCAAGGTATTTATTTCACAGAATATTTTGATTATTAAACTAGAATAATCTGCAAAGTGTAGTATTTTTCATAATTAATTCTCAACTTCACAAACCGGTTTTTGTAGATCAAGGCAAATTTCCTCATTTAAAAATAGCATTCATAACATTTCACTTCGGTCATTAACTGCTTATATTTCACATATGTGATTTAAATTAAGTGTTAATTTTTTAGATGGCGAAACTGGGTAATTCGAGGCATTTTTACATGGTTGATGATTGGAGGATTCTGTCTACTCATCTATGGAGGTCCATTGGCTCTAATGATTGCTGTATGTAAAATTAAATTTCCATATTCTATGGTGACATTTTATCCGAATATGTGTGACTGTTTTAATACATTTTATGACAAAAAGCAATAAATATCATGTTTTGCAGACACACTCATTTCTCTTTATAATTTTTCTATTTATTTTAATACTGAGTATGTGTGAATTAATTAATTACTTTTTAGTAATTTACCGAATATTCTGTACCCCACCTAATATCTTTTCATATTTTATATCCCTTATCATAAAATTAATCTACCATGTTGCATACTTTGATTTAATGCTCAATTAGTTTTATGCTTACTCATTTAATAATTACGTAATTTATTCAAATTTATAAAAACACAGTATGTTTGCATCAAAGTTCAATATAAATATATTTTAATAGATTTTAACACTGATTACTTCATAAAAATGCAATGTTATATATCAATAATTAATTTTACTTTCTTTAATTACCATAGCGTGACTGAATCATATTTAATTATATTTTATATAAATATTATATAATGTGCGATAATTATATTGATTAATAATTAATGCTTTTCATAATCATCAAATGTTAGACATTACTAGAACTTAAAATCACATAAAGAATTCACTATGTAAATGAAACCATACAGTGGCCGGGTGGAGGTCAACCTATTAATATCACTGTTTAACGTGAATGTAAATCGAAAATTATTATCAACATATTTCTGGTGTTTCCTTTCTAAGATTTAAACAAATGTTTGAAATAATACTGAAATTTAATTATTATAATTTGACAAAAATTTTATAACTCACGTTTAAATTTGATAGTGTTATAATATAAATTATTGTTTTCAATATACTATTTTCATAGTGATTTTTCATATTTATTTGTATTTTTGCTAAATTTGATTTATTTAGGAATTTAAAAGAATAGTCCTGTCACCATTCTAATGAGAAAATTATGATCTTTGTTTGTTGCTCATGTTTTACATTAGAATAATAAATATATTTTTTCATTTCGAGAAGAAACCATTTTGAATACTTTATCTATGTTTAAACTTGTAAGGATTCAATTATAACTGGTCTTATGCATAATTTATGTTAACTGTAACTGGTTTTGTAACTCAAATTAGCTTATACACTATTTTCATTCATAGATTATAAATCGGTGAAAATTTATTTATTTCAGACTCTGGCAGTACAAGTGAAATGCTTTGAAGAGATTATTAATATTGGCTATGCTGTTTATCGTATTCACGGACTTCCTTGGTTCAGGCCATTGTCCTGGTATTTCTTGTTGACTTCGAACTATTTCTTTTATGGAGAAAGCTTGGTTGATTATTTTGGTGTTGTGATTAGCAGAACGGTAAGTAAAAATATTATACAAAAAAAAGTTATTGTTCAAGTAGAAATATGTTAAATAATAGATTTTCTTGTATTTCATTAACAATAATACTATGTTGTAATCTTATCTGTAAATACCCTATTTTTATTGCCTTCTTTTGATTGAATTATAATTTTGTAATCATAGAATATCATTTAAATATCTATCTTATTAATATACGTACTTATTATCTCCTATCTAAATGTTAAAATTCAATTTGTTTTGAAAAACTATATATAATAATAAATCTATAAATAATATCTAATCATACTTATTGTCTAATTCATTTTCACCTAGATTACTTTCAAAATATTCCACATACCTTTATAAAATATCAATACAATATTTCATTATAACTTTTTGTAATAGTTCTTTTATTTATTTTTCAGGATTATTTACGGATGCTTGTCAGATATCATCGATTCTTTTCATTCTGCTTTTATTGCATTGGATTTGTTTGGTTCGTTTTGAGTCTTGTCAAAAAATATTACATCAAACAATTCAGTCTTTTCGCTTGGACACATGTTGTTTTATTGATTGTGGTAACTCAAAGTTACTTCATCATTCAAAATATTTTTGAAGGTAAATAAAATACTATGTATTGAAATATTTTTAGAGTTTTGATTGGCAACATAACATATACATATTTTGTTGTTTTGCCAATTAAAACGTCACTTATTTGTACTTACTTTAATATTACACAATACTAACAATGTATCTAAATTGATATTTTGTTTACGCTTCACAGGTTTGATCTGGTTTATTGTACCTGTTTCTATGATAGTCTGCAATGATGTAATGGCCTATGTTTTTGGATTTTTCTTTGGAAAAACACCTCTTATTAAATTAAGTCCCAAAAAGACATGGGAAGGTTTCATCGGTGGTGGATTTTCAACTGTTGTCTTTGGACTTGGCGTAAGATTCATCTGAAATTTTCTATACTTATGATAGTTATTTATGATTCATTATTAAAAAAATTTTTTGTTCACAGATTTCTTATTTCATGTCTCGATTTCCGTACTTCGTGTGTCCCATTGAATATTCTGAAACTTTAGGAAAAATGACAATGGATTGTCAACCGTCTTATCTCTTCCAACTTCAAGAATATATTTTACCTGAGTCTGTTGGAAAAGTTTTGAATATTGTCAGTTTTTATTTTTATCAAAATATTTATTGTTTTTTTATTCTTGCATAAGAACACTATTTTTTTTTTATAGTTTGGCTTCAGGGAATCACTCACTATGTATCCATTTATGATACACTCTCTGTCACTCAGTGTTTTCAGTAGTGTAATTGGTCCATTTGGTGGATTCTTTGCTTCTGGCTTCAAACGTGCTTTTAAGATTAAGGTAATAATTTCAAACAAAATTCGCAATTAATAGTTCTTAATTTTTTCAATTAAACCTTAACCTATTTCATATTCAGGACTTTGGTGATGTTATTCCTGGACATGGTGGAATCATGGACCGATTCGATTGTCAATTCCTTATGGCTACTTTCGTTAATGTTTATATATCCAGCTTCATCAGGGTTGCATCTCCACAAAAACTTCTCCAACAGGTATATTATTCTAAAATTTCAATATCAGTTTCCATGAATAAAAAAATCTACTCTTATTATGCTTATTAAAACTCTTCTATTTTTATGTAAAAATTTTATATTGCATTTTTTAAGCTTATTTCAAATATAACTATGATAATTTCTAGGTACTCACTCTGAAACCCGAACAGCAGTTGCAGTTGTTTTACATAATGAAAGAAACGCTTGAACAAAGAAATATTTTGAATGCACCTTAAATTTCTATTAATTTATTATCGGTTATTTAAAATGCTTTTGTGTCAAAATAACAATATTTTTATTTTTGATATATTTGAAATATGATAACAATCTTATGTTCATCAGTGGCTCTTTCAAATTTTTGTTTTTCAATTTGATTATATAACTATACATATTTCTATTTTTATGAAAGTTTTCCGCTTCCATTTTATCTTTAAAAAAATTCTTCCGGTAAATTATCATTTTTCATTATTTAAATTTACTAGATTTATAAAGTAACTAGATATGTATATACATTACCAGTTACCTGATCTGTGTTAAAATCTGATTTTGTTTTTTTTTCGTTATTAGTTGTTTAATACCAACACTTGCCTCTACTATTTAAAAAAAGTACCAGCTCGGAAACATACAATAATTCAAACTTTGTGTTTATACCCTAGATTAATTAATATCAATTTAAACAAGCTAATAAAAAGCTTGAAAGAAGATGACTGTGTACTCTTTCCATGTGTCAATATACAATTTATTTTTAATTTTATTCATCTACGCAAACAAAAAAATCTCAATTTGAACTCCATTAAATAAAATTGATATGTTAAAACTTATCATTTAATTAAGAAAATTTAATTTTCATAAATTACTTTTATAATATAACAAACTCAATTTGAGATATTACAGATCAGCTTGTTATTGATTCAATTTTTTTTAATCAAAAAACCGATTGATGCAATCAGACTATACTAATTATTGTGTGCGAGATTAAAGTTTATAAACACGAAACTATTGACACATGAAAAATAGATATTGTCTCTTATGTAATTGCGTCTTACAAAATTGATAAATCCAACCTAAACACACATTATATTCAACATATGATAGATTCAAATAACGTTTTTGAATGGATATACTTAAATAGGTCAACAAGTTAGTTCACCTAATTCTAATATATAGTTACGATATAATTATGTGTACCAATAGTCATAGTATATTTTAAAGAATAACTGGCGAAGTGTATTTGAATATTGAATAGCGTATATGTGTTGAATTTGATTGAAGACTGTCAGAATTTGTGATGTGTAGCGAAAGATTTTGATTTTTCATCTTTAACATTTTAGACTGGCTTGTATTTAATTTATTTGAGTACTTTTTAAAATTAATTTATAATATTTTTTTTATATATTTACACACTACGTCTTTTGATACACATTTTTTCGATTTTCGTTTTAAAATATTGTTTGCTGATAATTCTTATTTGACTCATCCATTTTCACATTCCTAAACAAAAATAGGAAACCGATTTATTTTTATGAATGATTATGAATGCTTTTATTTCGGAAAAACAATTTTAATTATGTAACGTTGCACTTTTCAATTATTATCTAACAATAAAACACTCGAAAACGCTATTATATTTTGTTTGTAAAATATTATATCTCTAATATAGTTTATTGAATATTGTTGCTCGATTTGAAGTCTTATGTTGATAGTTGATAAATCAAAATTACTTATATTTTATATTACAAATATATAATAATATATGTATATTTAAAAAAAATCTTATTCAATGTAATATTTTATTGTCATTAGAATATATTACGAAAGAGATTTAAATTGCTATTTTGTGTTTATAGATTCAAAATGTGCTATGTGCGATTAAATGTTATTTTTCTGATAATGTTAATTATCTAGTTAGCAGAATTGTGTGTAGATAACTATTATATTAAAATTCAGTTTATGTGTAGTATACAAATTTTATGTATTCAAGTACCCATATAATATGGATCCCAAAAATAATAAAACTATATATATTACATATATTAGTGAATTAATATTATAGCACTTTCGAAGGATAATTATAATTCACATTTTAATTAGTCTAATTTGACAAAATTAGAATGATGATTCCAATCAACTTATTTTTTACGTGAATGTAATTTAATTTCAAACATGTTTATTATCAACCATGCTCAGAACAAATATCAAGTGCAAAGTGACATCAGATTGTAAACGTATTCAGCCATTTTATTTTAGTGGCATTCTGTTTACTAAACAAATATGTACTTATATTGAATGCAAGTCTAACTGCAATCAGTAAATATTCAAATGAAATAACTAGTCCTGTAAAATGAATCGAGCTTTACTTGTAAAGAATTTCCTTATTGAGTTTATCTTAAACAGAAATTCATATAATATAATGTCACATGCATTATACTATTATTGTGCTGTAGAAGTGTAAAACTACAAATTATATAAGGATTCAATGAAAATAATATTGTTAATTATATAAGAAGTGTTTTCAGATTATTAAATATATGTATATTTTGAAAATTTTAAGTGAACTTGTTTTACATATTATTTTACCTTCTAAAATAATATTTATTTTTGTTTTGAATGTAAAATCCCAATCATTTTGAACATTATATGTTTGTATTTATTGAATTTTAATGTTTTCTTATGTAAATCGCTAGCTTGTATTAATATTTTCATATCAAAAACCTTGTTGCTTTTTAATCGTTGATTGTCTAATTTATACATTTGTATCCATGTTTTTGAAAGAAATCGATTTACGAAATGACGGAACATTTTCATTTTGTTAAAATTTTATTCAAGTCTTTTATTATACACAATTTCAATTATTAAACTTTGATTTATTATATATAAGCAAAATAATCTATTGAGAATATAGCATACCAAATTAATATAAATAAGTATATTATTGTAGTTATGATGACTGTAATTTTGTGTCAATATAAATATATTTTATTTTGTTTCATTTCCAAATAAATTATAAGTTTTTCTTGTTTCTACTCTTTTCATTAATCACATTTTATAACCAATATTTGAACACTTTCTATAATTCAATTTTTTTTCAATAATTTAATGACTATTACTGATACAAATTTTTATTATGATTAAAACTACACGAAAATTTTCCACTACAATACCAATAATAGATAATTGAACCCCATGACGGATTTTCTTTCGCTACGATTTTTTATGTATTCCTCCTTCATAAAATTATGAACTTATATCTTCAAAATGATGCATTTCAATAAATCCTATCTTCTCACATACACTATTTCTCAACGTTACGCGAACAGCGACACGGTTAATAGACCAGCTATCTCCTCACCCGCTATACAAACGGAAAACTCATCAAACTTCCATCGATACCTTAGAAAAGCTTCACAATAAACATACAACCATACGACCACAAAAGAAAACCTCCCGTCGACCAAAAAAACACAATCATAGACGACCTTGTCCAACATCGATATCGGAAAATTGGGAAATTCGATCGGCGACGCGGAAAATCGACCGAATCGCCTTCGATTGGGGCCGATGGAAACAATCGACACCGGACATCACCTTTATCCACTTACCTCCATGTTTGTTTGTCTGTGACAAGTTCGAAGGTCCCAATGGCGATTGTTCGGCTTACACGCGACTTGTTTGTTCTCCGTGCACTTTACGCAAGCGTATATCCGCCGAGAGATTTCACGGTTCGGATTCGTTTGTTTTTCGTATTATGGTTTTTTTTGTGTGGTGTTTGATGGCTCGGGTTTTTACGCATGTATCCGATCGTAAATAGGCGGTTGTTGTGATTAAAATAGATGGATTTGTAGATATTTATATTCAATTAATGTTGCGAAAGGAAAATTCTTGTGCGTTTAAAAAAATTATATATTTTGGTTTTTTTTTCTAAGATCGACGATAAAATTTTTGAACCTTCTCTTCCTGGGAATTTGCAAAAAGGAAGCATTAATATGATTACTGAAAATATTATGCACATGCTAATGATTTGTAAATAAATAAACTAACATTTTGATTAGTTAAAACAACTATGCGTATACTATTATATCATAAAAAATTTCAAATCCTTATAAAAATCACATTGAACATTTTCCTGTAGAAACTCGTAAAATGAACATAGTAATTATCAAAAATTTCGGTTCAATACAAATTTTGATTTGTATAATTTATTCATATTTTTAATCATATTAATTCATGAAATCAATAAATAAAATTGTCAATATATTATATTATATTATAAATTAAAGAAATATAATCCATAAAATTCTTTTCGTTCCCGCTATGAACTGACATCGGTAAAAAAGTTCCGTTTCATTAAAACTACTGAAAATTTAGTAAAGAATTGCATTTTAATTTCAGGTTGTGTTTCAAAATAATTAAAACCGATATATACTTCAAAATACATTTCATTGAATGTGGGACGTTTGAATTTAAATAACGCAACATGCTAAACAAAATGTCATAAGCGGAATTCATAGAACTGTGTCGTCGGTTACGAATTGCATTGATCAATGGTTATCAAACTATTTTAATTTTCTGTTTCTTTCGATCAAATATTAATATGTGAAAAAAAGCGAAGATATTTTCACATTTAAATGCAAAATTTATAGACTCGCGATACGTATACGTATAGTTGACAAAAAACATTTTTCGAAATGGAAAATTGATGATGCATTTTTTATAATGTCAATATTCTGATAGTGTTGACGGATGTTCGCAATTTACAAATGTATTTATTATAAAACAGAAAGTTAATTTCAAATTCGTGCTCTCATAAATAATCGAAATTTAAATAAAATTCTATTACAAACCATTAAGAATTCATATCATAAACACTTAATTAAAATAAGTGCTTCAATTCAATACATTCATTTTATGAAAATCCGTGAAAGTAGCCGTCAGATTCCATTAAATTCGCGTAGGACTTATCGAGAGTGATCGCGCAAATTTTATTTTGTGAAAAAAATCCAAAATTACAATGATATCCTGTTACCAGCGATTGGTTGTTGTGGTCATTTTCGTGGGACGTTGTCTTCCGCAACGACCGAATCTTGACCTTTCGAACCACTCATATGTGGTTTACTCTTTAATTCGCTTTTCAATTTGAATGCGCTAGGTGTTGGACTCGATGGCCCTTCAGATAACAGTATATTAACTAAATTATGGGTGCATGTTTATTTAAAATATATAAAACAAATACAATTTCTACCGTTGTGGTATGACTGGTTTCTCCAATGGTGGAAGTGTAAACATGCCCAATCTTATGATTCATTAGTAAAAATGCTTAAATTATAATATTATGATTGATCAAAACTAAATGGGATCTTTTAATAACGCCTTTTACAGTTCAGATAAATTTATCGAAAGATCTAAAACTGGTTATTTGAATGATTTTGAAAATATCAAATGAACATTACGCAAAAACGTATTCATATCTACGAAAAAATCAAATATGCATTGTAGATCTGATAAATTGAAAAACCAATGAAAATGATTATCCAAAATTAAATATTCTTTGAGACCACGGGTTCCTAATGGTTGTTGAAGTTAAACGATACAAGATAGTACGATCACTGATTAATGAGACTCATAAGACATAAACTTTGAATTGTATTCTTTCTTCAAATGAAAAAAAAACTCAAATATCTAATAATATTAGAAAAACCTCACTTAGTGGATTAAATTTCACTGAATATGCTAAAAAATTTCACGAAGTACATAATTGACGAAACCAAACCATTTCCCCGCACATATCATCTTCAAATCCATCCAACCAAAACGTATTCACCACGCCGAAAATCCACAGAAACGGTCGAAAATTCCTCACCGTTATCGGAACATGCATACATTATCATATTCGACATAATAGACACACTATGATGTGCACGGTCGTAAAATTTCGCAACAGAACCAGCGTCTTCGGTTGCATAATTTTCGTCGCCGCCGCCTTTTTTCGTGCGACCGGTCGTTCACTGCCAAAGCCAAACTGGTGTCCAACTTCCACGTTGTGTGGGTAATATCGTAATAATGGAGTGTAGTGTTAGTTGTCGGATGGTAATTTCTTCGGGCTGTAAAGGTTAGGCCTTCTCACGCCAGACAAAGAAAGGTGCTGCAATTATGCAAAAATACATGAGAAATGTTCGCGCTCTACTAATGAAAATGCAGTGCTTAATTTAAGTATTCATGAGTTCCAGCGATTGTTAATATGAAATATAGTTTTATATCATAAATAATTTTATATATATTTTTAGTATACATACATTGTACAATTATTAAAGAATGATCTGCGAATATTTCTTCTAAATTATGTATAATATTAATTAAAAAATGGAAATATACCGATTTTACACATAATAAAATAAGTTAATTAAGCAAAGTTTGCATATCGCTGATATATGGGCAGGTTGCAGTTCATAAACAATGATGAAAAATTATTAATTCTCATGCTTTCCATATGTGAAGTGTGACGAAAAAAATGATATTGAAATTATTTTCAATTGTCGTGTCTTACTTATGTGGGTTTCATCGTTTTGGCGTGCTTTTTATTAATCATAGGAATGATGTTTGAATTGAAATAAATATTAATGCGTGTGATTGATTCAAAATAAATGTCGGATAAATAGTATTTAATTTACCGGAGCTTTCTCTGATAAATGAATTACACAGAACCGTTTAATTTGTTTGAGAAAGTGAACTTGTACTACCAGAAATTTAGACGATTAATTTATAATTATCCTCTAAATATATATCTGAAAAAAAACAAGTTGAAGTTACAAGATAATTTAAATAATTTCACACGCAAAATTCACATAATTATCCTTCAATTAATACCATGGTTCGTTTGAATAAGTTTTTCACAATCATATAAAAAGCAAACAGTGAAAGTGTTACAGTCGCGAAACGTATTATTATATTATGACTAATGCAATCGTTTCGAACTCAAGTTCAATTAGTTTCATTATTTATCATCTTATTACCAAATGGAAAACATCTTATATTTGTATTCAATGAAATACCATCAAACAGTTAACTATGTATATCTTTATTCAAAATTGAAACATATAAAAAAGACATCTTGTCGGTATGTAGAATTTGATTATTCATTAAATGCACTTTACGATTAAAATAAAAAAAAATTGTTTTTAAATAATTTTACAACCTTACTTTTTCTATGAAGAAATAAATGTCATGAATATGAATATTTAATTAGTTCAAATGAAGGTAATCGCCTTATATTAACCAAAAAATCGAGCCACCTATATTTAAGTCTTTGAACACCAATCATATACACAAATTAAAAGTTTTACTAACCGGTTAATCAGCGATATTTGCCCATCAACTGTTATAGATCAAACCTCAAATTTTCTCAAAATCTTCAAAATATCTACCATTTTGTTTACATACAAATTTCACGCACGTACAACACGTGTATATACAACGAGTGTACACGTAATACGCGTATAATATAAAAGCGAGTGCGTCTCACTTTCATTTTCGCAAAGTGTCGATGTTGAAACGGGACCGAAGCATAGAAAGTGCGATATGTCAAAAGTTCGACCGACCTAGGCCAAGATCGGGCCTTCTCAAATGTTTGCCTGTTCACTTTTTATCTGTGTAATTTTTTTTTCGATGAGAACGTGCCATGTATTTTTTTCGATCGGTTTTTGTACGGATGTTTCGTCGTTTTAGATTTTTCGATGGGTCAATTTTCTTTGATGTGTTGATTTGTTGATTCTATACAAAATGGTGTTTTGTTGTTAACGCAATTTATATAATTTTTTTTAAATTAATATTATTTTTTTAAATACCGAATGTATCATTATGAAATCTTTTTTTGCATTGGAAAGTACACAGAAATAATACATAATTTATATTTTGATATTTGATATTGAATTCATTTGACAAAAATAAAAATGAAATATATATATATTTTTTTAATATTTGAAATTTAAAAATGTTCACACCTCTACGCCATTTTATCACATTTGAAAAAGTTTACCACTTGCTACAGAAGCATTTACATAATTTGAATAATCAATCGATTATGATATAACTCAGGTAAATCAATCATTCGAATTTTCATCACCTCTAAAATAAATGATAGGTCAACTGAACACATGATATTCCTAAAAATAGCAATGAATAAAAAAAGCATTATCAGTTTATTTAAAAAATGCACCCATTTCTAGTGGAATAAAATTGCACCGGCGCAATTAAGCGACGGCACACCACTTCGACAAACAACCATTATACCCATATTATTCAACTTTCCAACAAAACGGACACAATTTGTGGACAAGTATATGAAATAATGTTGCGCACAAATCAGGTTTTTCGTTACGAAACTATCGTATCGGATACGATTGATACCGGCGGTCTGTTTTTTTTTTCCCGCCAGCCATTTTCGGTTCGGATTCAATTGAACATCGCTGGGTGAACACGAAAAGTGTTTTTCGATAAAATAATATGCTAGACAACAAAGTAGGTTTATAACACGCGTGCGTCGCGCCAAATCCGCGGACCTGTCAGTGTAAAATCGAAAGCCGCACGGGGCGGTCCCGTGTTTGGTGTTGCGCGCGATTCAAATTCGATTATCCAATACAAATTTAAACTCAATTTCAATATTTCAAATATATAAAAATTGATAAACATATTTTCAGCAATATCTTATTAAAAAAAATCTTAAAAATACATGAAAACATTCCAAAATCGACTATAAACAAACAGAAATTTTCATCGAATATACTTCAGAACTCAATCGATTTCAGTGCTTTTTGAAAAATACAAAAAATTTGAATGAGTGTTAAAATATTAAAAAATATATATTGGAAAAATATTAATAGTGCAGTATTGAACGTTGCATGATCGAATAATGCTATTATCGTAATATTGAAGAGTAAATTGTGTTTTCAAAGTTCGGCTTCCGCAAACGAAAATTCGGAGATTTGGCGCAACTGTAAATTGTGCCATTTTATCGTGGGAAATTTTAATATATTTTTACAATATAATCAAAATACAGTGTTACGAAAAATTATGGCGAATTCCCGAAAACAAGCCGCATACGTCACGGTGAGTGTTATGTTGTCACTTTCGTAATTTAGTTTGAAAAAAATAGAATTGCAGTTCATGTTGTCCAGGTCAAGAATGTTTATAAAATCCATTTATCGTCAGGTATTAGCTCTATTAGCATCACGATGTTTAATTTTTCAATTAAAAATTCAATGTTAAAGGTTAAGTGAGTCGATATTCGATAATTATTAAAATGGAAAAATCAATATATTTTTTTGAAATAAATATGATATCATTAATGGAAATAACTTATTTATAAAATTAAGCAAATATAATTTATATTTTATATAATTTGTAAGAATTAATTATACAAAAAAAATATATATTTTTTTTATCATTGAAACGTTAGAGACATCGATGAGCAGGTGTATTTGAAACCCATACAATTAAATGTACAATATGTATTATGTTATATTTTTAGTCGCAACTTTATATTGAGCTTTACTCATTGTCAGGTGAGTCAAAGAAAGTATATGATTGCTCTTATTAATCAATGTTCTCTTTGATATTATTTTAAATTTCGAATTGAATCAATTAAACCTACGCTGAAGAAATATTGCGTAGTGTAATTTTTCTTGAATTAAAACATTCTATTCAATTGAAATAAGCGGATATCTTTTCATCGCATTGATTATTTCTTTTTGACAAATGTCATGTACACATTAGTTTTCTAAAGACACTATAAAAAAATTATGTAGAACTTTTTTGCATTTCTTCTGATGCAAACATATGTACATTACATTTCATATCATTATATGAATTTAACAACCATTATTAAGTATTATATATTTTTGGTGAAAGAAAAAGTATCATATGAAAACTGAAAATATTTTTATGATTGTCATATGAAATAATTGTCTTGAAGAATGTTAATTTGAAAGTTTTATAAAGATGTTAACCTCGCAATAGCCTACGCATTTATGCAATGCTCTAAATATGCTATTTCATATCCTTCTTATCTAAAAATGACAATTATTCCGTTATTGTCTGTTAGTCAAATTCTCATGGTTTTCTTAGAAACGATCACTCTCAAATTTTCATCATAGCCTATTATATATACACAAGTCAAAGAACGACTTTTGAGACATTTTTAAACCTCTAGTAATTTAACATTAAATCTTATTAAAGCATTGAGTATTTTGGCTTTAGCGTATAAAGATTATCGAAGAAAGCTACATTCGTATGTCTAAAAAGAGATATAGAAAGTTTAACGTGTGACATTAATTCTATGAATTTACACGCACGTAAATATATTTTAAAAATCAAAGACACGAGATATTGAAAATTTTAGAGAAAATCTTTTTTCGCGTGCCCATTTTTTAAGCTTTTTATTTAATGTTCAGTTTAACTAAACGACAATCAATCGAATGGTTATCATTAGCCATTGTTATATGCAGTAAAAAAAAAACCACCTTTGGCTCATGCATTTCAAACTCATATGTTATTTTAACGATATTCTTATGTTATTACACGTTTATAATCGTGTCAAGGATCGAAATGAAAAAATAAACAACGAAAAAATCACATACGTTTACATACGAAAATTAAACATTTTTCAAATATAATATAATACTCATAAAAAAAATCACGTTTCAAAAATCGAGTTAATATTAACTTCGAACTGAATTAGATATTCCACAATGGTAATGACGAGATGCATTGTTGCCTTGAAAATCGGCTGAACGTGTGGCCATAGAAAAAACGAATTTTTCGAATTCACCAGCATATGACTAAGTGGAAAATCCTAGCAACAAATTATATGCAAAGATCGGTTCAAACGAACCGTGAACCGAGTTTATTTGCGGTTCTTGGCGGCATTTTTGAATTTGTATTCAGCGGACAGACGTGGAAACATCGCGATGTCCCTCTGAAGTGTTTAATGATAGAAATTCAAAAAAATCAAACTGTGCATTACGTGCTGTGGATCACGTAAGCCCTCGATTCGCTTCATTGTATCGCTTTTATCTCTTATAATTAATATGGCATTTTTTGCTGGATATATTATATTTCGGTATTTTATTCAAATAAAAATATGCTCAACTATTGTTAATAATATTCTGCTTTCTTTTTTCTGTTACGAAATTTGTACAACGCCAAAACGAAGGATTAGCTGAGAAAATATTTTGCATTATGAAGAGGCGTCAATTATTATTGAAATTCGTGCTTGATTTAAATTTTTTTATATGCATTTCAATAAGTGTCGATATATAATTTTCGACAACAATTTGTTTTATAATAAAATTACATGCTATTAGATAATTTAAATCGAAATTCACTGATTTGCTAACGTCTTTGTGGAAATTTTCGAACAAAAAAATCGAACGAGAATTCGGTTTCATTTGGCATTTTTACTATTGATGTCGTAATAATGATTTACCATATCGAGCGTGCGCGAAAAGTAATAAATATGGGAATCTTTCGATTGATTTAACTGATTAACGATTAGTTGATTTAACATATACAGCCTTATTACTGTTAAAAAGATAACAATACAGTTATCCGCCTTTGAATTTCCCTCAATAATTTTCACAGACTATTATTTCAGTTCACGTAATATTCAATAATTGAAAGTGATTTATTACTTCCAGAGTGCGTTCAGAAAAAAAACCGTTCAGTATCTTAAATAAATAATTGTTTTAATTATGATGAACATATAATTGACTGCTTTGTTGGGCGCCGTATTTAATTTGATGAGCTTTGTAAATATTATTTAACTACTAAGCATACTAACAATTAGTGATGATGACGAATATACTCATTATTGCTTGAACTTTTATGTGATATGATATTTTGTTAATTAAATAATTATATCCTTTACTATGAATATTCCCTACTATGTTCAGTATATATTTATATTTTTGATAAGCTTTTTTTTCATTTGTTGATTTTTTTATTCGATTATGGAAATACATATAATATTTTATGTGTGACAACAGTCAATATTACAACTTGTACGATTTCATTTTCTTAATTTAAATAATCAATTTTGGAATCAAAAATGACACAAGTTCTCCTTGAAATTAGATACTGATGTTTGGGTAAATCCAAAATTTCAGATGCAGGGGTCAAGTTCACGAAGATTTTCGTAACTCTCACATTAACACATGTTCTATTTTATTGATCATTGATAAAATATTGATCATGTGTAAAGCGAAAAAAAAGTTTATATTAAAAAGTTGATATTAAATTTCCCTAACACAGAATTGATTATATCATTGGGTGTATTTGTTTCTAAGCGATTGGATATCAATATTGATACAAATCGAAAACAACAATTTTATTGAATATCATTCTAGTCGACTTTCAGATCATCACACGATAACGATTGAATTCGAAACGTTCTTGATTGAACAAAGGCAATACATCAAATTGTCAAAATCAATGTCGTCACATTGACGATTCAATCTTAAATTATGCTATTTGTGCAATTAATCAAGGCTGTTGTTAAGACACTAGATAAATAAAATACGAGGAAACTGTACGCGTACGAAATCCTGAAAACAACTGTACTTTAAATAGAAGGACAATTTGGGAATCACATTCGGAATTTTAATGGTAATTGATGGTTATCGATGATTTTGAATGATTTCCAACTAAGTTTTATGGCATCATTAATTTTTCACATTAAAATTTGATAGGTTAAATATTTAACGTACTTGAATCAATAAAATAATACGTAGTTATTATAAAACTTTTGAAAAACCGATTATTTTTTTTGTGTTCATTTATGTATGTATATTTTTCATGGAGAGTTTTCTGTAATAAAGTAATTTAGATTTATCAATCGATGAATTGTAAAGTGATCATTATCATTTTGTAAATAAGAAAATTACTCAAATTTAATCCAATGACTAAAGAAAATTTCAATCGAAAGTCATAACATTGAAAAAAAATTGTATAACGTGACGACTTGCGATCATTGAATGAAAGCGCGCAACGAAATGATTAAATATAATGTACATTATAAGCAATTATAAGTCATAGGTTATAAGTAACATAATAAATTTATACGGATGTAAATTAACCTTGGAATGTCGAGTCGAAAATTTCGACAATCGGAAACCGACTTCTAAATATAAGTATAATTTTTTCCATGACGAGCGTCAGAAGTTGATAATTGTTTTAGAGTCGCAAAAAAATAAATTAGAAAATTTTTGTACGTCGTCAACGGCAAACAGGACTTGACTGTGGATCCTTGATCCTAATCGCTTCACCTTCGCCACTTTATTGTATAAATAAATTCCGCGATCGGAAGTATTGGAATGCATGGGATCGAGTAACGCAAATATCGAAGTGCAATTTACATGCGAACCTTTCAGATTCTATAGAAAATTACCCTTCAAAACAGAAAGCAAAGCAAATTAACGATCGCAGTCGTATACTTTCCATAGAACATCGATAAATCAATATTTCCGATTTTTTAAATTTCTCTTTGTTTTTCTACGAAATTTTATAAAAATCGCCGACCGTCGCCGCATTTACGAAATTCAAATTTATTCGTTCTTTATGTCATCTTTGTCTATTTTATTACATAACGTATAAAAACGTGAACATTTGGCGATATCATATTTATTTCCAAACATTTAACGCAAATTAAATCTAATCAAAAAAACATATATACAAGAGAGCTTTCACCGATATTTACAACAACTCTATCTCGTACGGGGAAATTCCGCCAATTTCCTTCGGGGAAAATTGCCCACGATTTACATCCGAGATCAATTACCGACGTTTTTCACCTTATTATATTATTATATAACGACAATCACGTCGTTATATCGGCTCGTTCGAAACGGTCGATATGATTCACTTATATAGAAAGTCAAAGGGACTTTTTTCCGATGTTCGCGTGCTTGTCGCCAATTTGCTCGAAATGGCCACGTGGAAATACGAAAAAAACGTACGCAAAGCACCATTTTATATCGAAAACGGTGAAAGTTCGTTCGATGTGTAAAGGTTTGAAATTCACACGGCTCTTCTCGAAAAATGAGAGGCAAAAAATACAGCCGCTCCGCACTTTGCGCCCGTTCAAAGTTGTGCAATTGGGACGTTGGTGAAATGGTTATTAGTTTTGTGTTTGTGGGTTTTACATGTTTATTTTTTTTGAATATGTGGATTTTTTACCGATTGTTTTACGTTTGTTTAATGTTTAGATGTTTTTTCGTCAATTGTGTTCGGTACTTGATTATAGTGGGTTTTTTTTAGCATATTATGAATTATGATTGAATAACCAATAAAGTTTTTCATTGAAATCGAAAAATCTTTTTCCTTTCGAATCGTAATAAATTAATAATTATACGACTTAATCATTTGCTAAAGCTACTATTTATTATAGTTTCATCTTTTTTTTTTTGAGATTTCATCATTAGTTAAATTATCTTTGAAATTAATAAAACATATTAATTTTTATTTTCGATAAAGAATAATGATTTGTTTCCGAGTAATAATCACACGTTTAAATTACACTTATCATAATTACATACAAATTTTTTTCAAAAGCGTTATCATGGTTGGCGAATAATCATCATAATTTTGATAAATTTAATTAAGTAATAGATAATATATAAATTATGAGTAATGGAATTATTCATAAGTATTGATATACCTATACAAAGATCATACGAATTTTATAAAGAAATTGGTATGGAATCGATCAGTGAATTAAGTCTCCCAACATTTTCGAGTCAATAAAATTATTGCATATTTGCAAATATGCAATTAAACAATATTACAGTAATTACGCAAAATCGAAATGTCACATTTATTTTATTTTATTAACAGATTTTGAAGCAACAATTATTTTAACGAATCTGCATATACACATGTATAATTCCTTAAATAAATTTTCCTTTCAAATATTTTGGCAGAGAACATCGTACACTGTTTGTAATTCATCTAATATAATATGTAACACGTTTTATTTGATATATTATTTCCTACTTCAATAAAAAAATATTTTATTAATAATAACACAATACTTAGAAACTTTTTTTTTTTTAATGAAGGACGTGTTTTGTAAGTAAATCTGCAGCTTACAATTAGCCAGGTTCCATGGATCTGAAAATCTTTATCTTCTAGTGAACATTGTAAAAACTGTACGCGATTATGATATAATGATACTTTAATTTAAAAATATATATTTTTGTAACATATGTAAAAGTAAAATCACGTGCATTTCAATCTTGACCTTAAACGTTCTTTCTGTCGTTCACTTCTGAACCGAAGAAAGTGGTAAATGAAAGGTCAGTTTGATGTAATCTCATCGTTCACAAAGCTCTCGATCGACATTCGTTCGTGAATAGCCATCGGCAAGGTTGCAACAACGACTGAGGATTTTTCACGACGATTTTCTCCATATAATACACCAAAGAACATTTTCAACAAATATTACAAAACGAACTTCGGACGGACCAAAACCGCAACAGATACTCCTCTAATTGGCCAATTAACCCATTTCACACATAATCAAACCATCCGAAAACTCACTGCGGCCATCCAGCGCACCTATATACACAAACACACACACAAACATTTTCACATGGCCGAATAAAAAGAGAGATAACATCGTTCTACGAAATCACTTTCGCTAAGGACGCAAGAGCCATTGCGCGCTGAGATCATGTTCGCCATACTGAGCGACTTTAATTTGTGGCGCGTCGCCAGTTTGGGCGTACGCAAAGTGCTTTATATTGTGTTATTGGGAAATTTGCTCGATGACATATGGCCCGGTGAAACCATCGGCGCAATATCCGCTAAATTGTGCTGTTGTTTTGTTGAACGTTGTTGGGTTGTTGACCGCGCGGTTGTGTTATTTGAGGACGTCGTGTTGTTTACTGCGAGATCTTTTATGGTAGTGTTGGGTGTTTGACTGTTAAGTGTTATCAAGTTGCTTCACTGAGGATGAATACCGAAACGGTATACTGTTTAGTTTTAATAATCAGTATGTTTGATCATTGAACGATTTTAGGATGTGTATCAATTGAATAGGCAGAGGTCCAAGAGCAAAATGTTTGGCAATTAACAGGCAAATTTTAAATAATTTTCGTTTAGGTTGTTAAAGTATATCGATTTGTTCAGTTTTCAGTTAACGGTATTATATTTCAGAAATATGAGAAAGCATATCTCAATAGGAAAAACATAATTTATTAAATATTTAGACAGCACTATTGATTTCCGTTAGCAAACATTTCGTTGAAATTCTTCAAAATATTTGAATAAGTTTTTTCATCTAATAAGTTGAAAATGTTAATTTTCGGTCACGAATGAAATGGATTCAATAAAATGTTTATAAATAATTATTATATACATGCTTATAATTTTATATTAACATATTCGTTTTTTTTATTTTTAGATATATACGATTATAGGCCTAATATATTCTTGTAATAGCATAAGAAGATGTGGCCATGGCTTGGATTATGGTGAAGATTGTACTTTTGTACCAGCTCCTCCTGGTAAGACACCAGCTTGTGCCCAACCTGGATACACTTATTGTGAACAACCTGATTACTATCCCAAGTAAGTATTTTGCCAATTTTGATTAAGAAAAAATCAAATTTTACTAATCGAGACAATATCGAAAAAAATATTTTCATTCTCAAATCAAAATCAACAATTATATTTTATATTATAATCATATTATATCTACTTCAAGATATCGTAATGTTGTTTTCGCATTGTAATGACCATTTAAAATTAATTTTTAATATTCATCGATTAATCCACCAATTAGCAATATGCATTTTCAAATAAAATTAAGCATCCAAATTAGAAAGATAATCTGACGCAATAGTTTACGAAACTTATGATAAAACACCCATTATTTACATTCAAAAAATTTAAATGCTATGGAGATAAGCTGATTTTTTTCCACGTAACCATCGTCTTGTTTATCTTCTCTCACGTATCAGCCATCGGCTGAATACGAATTAAACACACCTCGATATACATGAAAGTGAAATTAATACGTCGTGTTCTGAATGCGATTCCGAAAAAAAAATCGTCCTTCTGGATGTGGAAAATCTTTCGCTAAGAAGATCGATTAGTTTTGTTCAGAAAAAGTGGCACGAGGCTGTAAAGAGCAGGTACCATCGTTCTGGGTCACCTACATATGTGTGGACACATATTTCTGTGTGGTCTTCTATGTCATCTCATGTATTCTCGTCGGAATTCTGCAGCATGTGTTATCGATGGGTCACCGATGAATCTTGGCCAGATTGTAAAATGTTCGAACAAATGATCTGATTTACATTCAATGCTGTGTAGGAACATTTCGGCAATGAGTAAGCGAGTCGTTAGTTTGAATGTCGCAAATAAATTTTGCGTTTACTTTGTATTCGATTTGCGTGTCGGTACCGAAGGATTTCGTGGGTACGATTTGAAGAAATAAAAAAGATTGCTTATTGCTTTATTCCATTTGCATCCAAATTTTACAACCGAATTAAATTTTGATAGATATTGAGTTTTATGTATACGATAAATCTTTTTTTTCACCTTGTGCATATGAATACATTTTGATTTTTTTAAGACAGTTCCAGTGAGTGAGCCTAAGATTTTTGCAAACAGTTTTTATCAACTAATAAAATCCTTTATAAATATAAAGATTTTTTTTCATTATACATATAGTATTATATTTTGCAATTCTAAAATGACTTCATTATGAAAAAAATAACTAAGCAATTCATTTTCTGATCGTCGCGGATAAAAACAATAACCATGCATCACGTAGTTTGAATAATCGTGTGATAATTTAATTTTCCTTGAATTCCTAATTAACGCATAATTATACATCGACTTGATTAAATTATTAAGTCTCGCTACTGACTTTTCGTGAAAATTTATGACATTTTTTTTCCAACAGCGATCTAATACGTCATTTAGTAGAACGAGGAGAATATGACTTTTCAACATTACTAAACGACGAAACAAGAGATGATTTTGGAGCAACACGTCCTTCCCAAGGTCCCTATGGCTATGGACCTCACTCCTTGTCAGGTACCCAAGGAATAAGTTTGGTATCAGAAAGGCCAGCATTTGCAGCCAAACAACCCCAAAACCAAGACCACTACAACCCTAACCTTGGAGGTAACGGTCAATTCGTGGGCAGCAGCAATGGTCAATTTTCTGGAAGTCAGGGTGGTTTCCAACCTCATAATCAATATTTCGGACAGACGAAAGGCAATACGCTATCGCCTCCCGGCGGTATGTTTTATATGTAAATTTTTATTGTGATATTTTTCATCTTTATGCCTCTTTGTCCATTTGATACCATCATACTCATCATGCCTTTCAACTCATCAAGTCGTATCATATATTTTTATTTTCAGCCTATCCATGTCCTCTCAACAACAGCCATTTGTTTTATCCTGTCTATGTTTTCTCTGTATTTTCAACCACCATTTATTTTTCATCTAGAACATCTTGATTATTCATTAAATGTACATTAATTTCGCATTCTCCTAAAGTTTCTCTATCATCCTTATTAATTTCATAAGGAAAAGTCTTCCTATTCACTATCATTTAATGTCATCGTAATATATTCATCATTGGCATTATTTATCCGATCAAATACTTTTTTCATGACCATGAAAATATAAATATAACATTTAATCTTCATTAATTTATTTTCAAAACTAGATGTTTATATTCATAAAGTATATTGATTAATATATTTAATTTAGAATTACAATTAAGGGACTTATTGTAGAAAAATATCAATGTTTTTTTTATCAAAACTCACTGTAGATTTTTAAACACATTAATTTATTTATGTATATATATATTTTTTTTTTTTTAACAATATCTTCATTACATTAAAATGTAGTATAAAAACACATTTCTTTAAATTAAATTAGCACCAAAACGTAACAATTAAAATTTTAAATTCGTGGCATTGCAAATTTTTATCAATTTTTTTGAAAAAATATTTAAATTATTTTTTCAATAATTATCGAGTTTAAACTTATATTTTTTTTTAAATCTAACAATAAAATGATATATGTTGCAATGTAAACGATGTAAACTTGAGAAAAAAATGGTGGTTGGAATCGAGCTATTGTTGTATTGGCAAAATTGAACAAAAAATATATGGCTGTTGGTGTGAGGGTAATCTATTTTGCATTGATCGCTTATTCAAAGGTTCTTGTAATTTTTAAGAAAATCGATTAATTTATATTAAAATTTAACATGCACATAGAAATATTATTTATGATGAATATTTTTAATTAATAAGTAAATTACAAAAAAAAATTGTGAGATTTAATATTGCTATTAGATTATAATTTATTATATATTATTAATATCATACAAGTAATAATTTGCATCAAAAGTCATAAATTTAAATTTTAACTATACGAGTACACATTTTATTTTAAATGAAACTAATTTCATTATTTTTAATACGTCGTTGCTAACTTTGATATTTTAGTAAACAAGAGCCTTTGAATTAATATATTAAAGACACGTTGCGTTAATCGATTCCTAAAAAAAAAAAAAAAAACATGTCACAACATTTAGAACACACGAGACATTCAGTTCATCCTTACCTGAAGTAATCATTATAATTCAAAGCATGAACTATGCCCGAAGAATTTCAATTAATTTAAGAATTGTCCGCTGCTTAAAATATTCCACTTTTTTCGAAATTCGAATTGTATTCACGGGATACATATTAATCCAGAGACCTTAATTTTGTGTTGAATATATTCATATACATACATATAATACATTATTGCATTATTAGTATATTGCATCAATTACATCTGAATTGAATAGATTAAATAAATACTATCCACTTATATATTTATTAATACAAATCAATCATAAATGAGACATTTTTATTCAGATAAATATTTCATGAATCCATTTTAAAATATGATTCTAATCAATTCATCATTTAATTATGAATGATCTTAATATTTTTCAATGGTCACTATTTAAGAATAGTGAAAGATATATATTATATATGTATATCATATATTAAAGAAGTCATAATTCTAGAATATACAAATATTTTCACTATAACATAAAACCTTTCCAATACTATCTAAAGCTCAAATAATTTTCATCAATGCGTATATCTTTCAAGAAGTTTGAAAAATGAAATCCTTCGTTTTATTAATTTACTGACCGCGCCAAATGTCACTTAAATTCTGTGATTAATGGAAATTGGTTGATCGTTAGAAACTCGATGAATTTGACAGACCCAAATTTTCAACGGATCGAAAGTAATTATGTCAAAGAAAAAATATTATTGAAATCCGAATCAACAATTATAGCCAGGGCATTAGAGGCGAGGGGGAGGGGGTAAATTCCCAGGGCTCAGGATCGATTTCGATTTTTTTTAATTAAAATAAAAAATGTCAAAGATGCACATCTCCAACTTTAGTAATATGTTTTCTCAGGCTGCAACGTTCCGAAACAATAAAGTCGGTAATAATGGTAAAAAGATTACATCGATCTACGTATTATTTTAGAATCTAATATTTAATTCTAGCCTGGTCAAAGTACGGTCCTTTACGCAATTTCGTGCGGTCCGCGAAGCATTTTGTTTGTTGCCCAAAAGTAGTAAATATGTTTGGAAAAGTTAAAAATTGCTTATTATTAGCAAAATATAACTGCCATTGCCACTGACTACTAATTGTAAGTTTGACAGGTAAAAATTCAAGCCTGGGAAAACTGCGATCCGTAGACGTTCGTGGTTTTCAATCAATATTGAAAGTATTCCGAGTTAGCTTCAACTTAAAATTACAAATTTTCAATACGATCCTAATTTAAGGGGGCTTTACTGTCATGAATAAATCAATAAATTCTATAATATAATTTTCTCTATTCGAAGGGAAGCCCACCATCCCGCCTGCTACATGCACCGGACTCTATGCCAGCTTCTTAAGCCGGCTTACAATTAGCTGGACACCAGCAACACTACGGGCGTCTATTCAAAAAACTTCGGGCATCCTTAAAATATTTTTTTCTAAGTCTCTACGGCTCTGACTACAGCAACATTCAAACACTCACAATCAACAATACTACATATCAGTACACCAATTTTCATCACAAAAAAAATACCACAATCAACAAAACCACATTCACATCAATCACACACAAAAGCAACCGATTAGCGCACACGTCCACCATCCACAGATGATGAAACGGTCATCCCTCATGTGTAGGTTACGTCGGCTACTACACGCCGAGCCGGCAACAGCAGCCGTATCCTCCACCACCGCGCGACATCACGTACTTGCCGCCCTCTAACGCGACCGCCACCAACTATTACCGCGGGGGCGCGTTCCCCAGCGGCATTCGCCTGGACCAGTACGACGACTTCTGGCGGGGAAATTCGTATTTCGAGGCGCCGACCAGGTCGTCGCCATCGAAAGGCTTTGACGGTAGTAACGGCGCTGGTGCGTATTACAGTGGTACGGCAGCAGGTGCAGGGACAGGGACTGGTTCAGGGACAGGGACAGGTGCGCGCCACAGCCAGACCGTACGGCCTGCTGGCCAGGCTGGCCGCTGGTCATCATCAGCAGCAACAGCAGCAGTCCGCGACGATGCTCGCCAGCGGACGCATTCCAGCTTCTTACCACCGACTGTGACAGATTATAACCCGAACGAGTGGTGGCAACGGTGAGTTGTTCAAATTATCCGCGAAGACAGAACCGGTTCAAGGGTATATGGCGCTCTAGGCAGATTGATTTTCAGCCCCCCCCCTCCCATATTTTAATAATATTTTTAGAATTTAAAAATTATTTGAACCCCTGAAATTTTTCCCTAAGAAAAAGGTAGACGCTTTTCAAAATTATTCGAACCCCAAAAAAATTTTTCTCTAAAAAAACATCGACTTTAACTTTGGCGCCCTATGCTAGTGCCTACTCTGCTCCCTATTTGAGCCGCCCCTGCGTGAAGATGTCTTCTTTTTTGTAATTTATAATTTGGAGCTTCCTTATGTGCACCATAGCAGGGACGTCATTTCAGATTTTTCCAAGGGGGGGGGACAGGCAAAAAAAAATGTTTTTATTCCACAATTTTTAATTTTCAAAAAAACAATTTCATAACACTTTTTAAAATTATCCGAACCATATTTTCTTCCCTATCACAAAAATCAACGCTTTTTAAAAAGTATTCAAAACATTAAGTAAAAATTCGGGACCCATTTTTAGCTCATAAAAATTGGGGCTCTAAGCGGTCGCTTACTCAAAAGTAACAAGAAATAAACGTAACATTCATCAATCCAAAGTATTTCATTAATCATTAAATTCATATTATTATATAAAACCATACCATTTCTAAATTCAGGGGGGGAACTGCCCCCCCCCCAATGACGTCCTTGCACCCTAGTCTCTTTTTACACGAGGGATACGTTTCAGAGACTATCGTGTGAAAAGAATGTATGGTGACCATAGCATAAAGCGGGATGCATGAAATAGGCAGAATGGTGGGCTTTTTTTCCATTACATACATATATTGTATAATTTTTTTCCATATAATTTCAGATATATGAATGAGCCACCCCGTTCCACCAATGTCCAACAACAGCAAACTTCATACAAATCAGTTGACAGCAATGAATTAAAAATTCGAGCCTTAACCAAACGAGACACGTCTGATACATCAAAATTGAAAAAGTCAACGATTGCTACAAACCCCTTCGTAGATGGTAGACTAGATAGGAAAAAACGGCAGTCAAACAGCAATGCAGGCAGCGGTGAACAGCTTTGTCCCACAAGATCCCAATTTATAATGCCCAGGGCAGCTTTGAACAAACAAGGAAACTGGATGTACGTAGTCAACATGGGTCAGTCAATGGAAGCTCAATATTCACAGTTAGTTAAAAGTGAAATATGCGTGTAAGTTAATTTTCAAGATGAATTTCAAATATTGATACTGGAATTTTATAAAATTTATCTTTGTTTTAGATCACAACAATGCGATGGGATATGTTCTTTACCAATTGGTTACACAGCCCGATGTGAACAAAAATACGTACAAAAGAGGCTCGTCGCACTGGACCAAGGTGGCCAAAGGCTGTACACAGACATATTTTGGTTTCCAAGTTGTTGTCTGTGCACTATTAGTAATAATCAAACTTAGAAAGCTAGCTTATAGTATATTCTGCATTTCAAATAGGAAAATCCTCTGTACCTCTGGACCTCGTCAAACACTGCCGTAAAACAGCATTTTTTGTTAGTCCTAAGTAAATTTAAGAACATTCTGGTTATACATAATCAATTTATGTACTTTAGATCTGAGTGTTACCATTTTTTTCCATATATTTATCCGGGTATATTTAGTGTAAATAAATTTTTTGATTAGATGACTTTATTAGTTTGGATTGAATGTACTGATTTTTTAAATATTTTGGTTGTTAAGTAATCAAATTTTCAAAAGATGTCAATATTATTTTGATAATTTTTGAATACATTTCAATTTAACCAATAAAAATACAATATTTTTAAATTAAATAATATATTTTGTATAAATTTATGTTTAAAGGTTGACTTTTCAATATTTATAATAACTACCATCTGTTAGTGAGTTTTTCAGCACTAAAATTAAATGTTTTACTTTTGAACGTTAGGTGTCTCATTTATGAAATTGCTGTTGTTATTTTTTTATAATTATAATTTTTATATATTTTTTTTTCAAATAAAGTATTGAAATGTAAATATATATATTTTTGATTTAATCATGTTTAAAATAATTTTTCTTTAAACAACCCATACGTTTATCAAAAACAATGAAAACAAATTTTACTTCAACAATTTTGGTTCGTAATAAATATGTATTGTGACTTGCAATAGTATTATATTTATTTATCATCCTAGAAACTTTTACGAATTTGCAATAAAATCCGATTTGAAATCATGACGTGGAATCAAATATTGAATATTGAAACAATAATCGAGAACAGTTCCGATGTTGTTTAGTCGCGAATTCAACATGATTTAATAATAAAATGAAAAAAAGAAAAGCAAACGATAGATTTAATATTGAGAAAATAAACACAGCGCTCGCAAAAAAGAAAAACAATAGACTGGTGGGATGAAATTATCTTTCCCCCGTTTTCCATTCATTATTACATTAAACAATATGAACGTCCCTCATGGACAATTTGATTTTTCAACGATATGTTCCCGTTCCATTATTTCTGAAGTGCTCCGATAATTTCGAGCGTCGTCTGCTTCCAGAGTTCACAGGAAATTGAATTAATTCCGTTCTTCACTTTTTTCGAAAATAACTATAATTCGAATAACATTGTTTATAGCGTCTGGTTCGTTGAAAAGAAACGCTTTCATCGATTCGCACAAGCACTTTGTTTCAGAAAACACCGCAATCCACTCTTGTTCCAGTAATGAAAGTTTTCTTTCAGCTCATATTTCACCCACTGTTGCGTCAACATCTTCCATTCTGTGTCGAATTTTATTTTTTTATTATAAAAATTTATAAATCGTTTAACTTTCGAAACTGAAATATACTAAAATAGGTAAAGACATTAATCGGAAGAGTTTTCAATAAATTTTTCGTGCGATTTGAGTTTGAAATAACCAATTTACGTTTTAATTCCGACACTTGGTGAAACAATAATACGTTTCTGAGAAAGAGAGAATTGAATTGAATTTAAGCCAATTCGGACACGTAACTCATTTGCGGCATCAAACAGTGCATACTTCCTGTCGTACATTGCTAAAATGCAAATTAAAAACTGTCATTTTATTATTCCGACTCAACATAACCGAATATGATATTTCTGAAAGTATTGTTGAGTAAATTTTCTATGGAAATTTAATTATTTTCTTGCGCAAAATGCATAATATAATCGCCTTATAAAACTATTATTTAAATATAATATATTCATGTAAAGCAAATTTTTTGTCTAAAACTTTATATTGGATTAAAAATGGTTCGCAATATAAAAAAGGCATATGCATATAAAATTGTATGCATATAGATTACGTAATTAATGTCAGTAACATATTCATTTCACACTAAACAAAAAAGTTCTTAAACTTTTGAAACCTGAAACAACGGATACGACATTAATAGTGTCGTTGAAAGTAACAGTTTTGCAACTAACTTTATATTATAAATGTACTACGTTTACGAATAAAAAGATTTATTAGATTAATCAAACTTTTACTCTAAATGTGATATTCAATTTGTAATTACTTAGTATCATCTTTTTGTTTGTAAAAACTTATGAAATTAAATCAAAGAAGTTTTCATTCAAAAGAATTTCGATATTTTAATATTATAATATAATATGTACAATACTGCCCATTTCATTAATTTAACTGAAATATAAATTTCTATTAGTATGTATTCCATTATTGGATTTATAAAATTGCAGCTCAATATTTATTTCTATTTTTAAATACAGTTCTAATTTTTAATCTAAATTTATTTCATTTACCCTTTTCTAAAAGGTAATATTAATTTTTTTTTTAAATGATTAAAAACATCCGCATACTATAAAAAAAGCTTGAAAAATACCAGCACCATCTTCATATTCTCAAAAGAATGAAAAAGTAAGCAATCCCACAAATATACGCTCGTATAGTTTTGTGAACTTTTTCATTATTTTTAGGTGCTTTTCACTTTTTACGATACACTTTTCGTATACACAGATGAATTTCCAGATTATAAAAATCTCGATCTTTCTTTCTTCAACATTCTACTTCTAGCCCAAAGAATAAAATCACTAAAATATCTGATTAAAAACCATATTTCATATAAATTTTCGAATTTCAAACCGGCAACATGTCAACATTCAACATTACTTATATCCAAAACTTCAAATATTACTATCAGTCCCAGTAACATTAATCAAATCTACATAGAACATAGCTGCTTTTCGATACGGAAACGCCAAACAATTCTCCAACCCACCCACCCACATACCCCTCCCGTCACATCCACAACCAAAAAACCCAACCTCCATCACTAAAGACACGACCCTCACGCACCTAGACACCATTAGGCCACGCTTCCTCGGCACAAGGTAGGCGTCGTCAGTCCGACAATAAAAGTGCGTATAATATCGATCAGAGGGTTGTCCGCGCCCCCGTTGCAGCATCCCCCGGCCGTCGCCATGGAGACAGATCTGTCACACGCACCACCCATAAAATGCAGGCATTGATTTTTTTCTCCTACCCCTCCGGGTGGCGGGGGAGGCGGGGGAGACGGTGGGGGGTGGGAGGCCGCCCCGTTCGCACTTTTATCGGTTTTAAAATTTCGAAAACGAACTGCGAACGCGAGCGGCATCGAATGAGGGTGGCTGGGAAGGGGGGTTTCGATCTTATGTGCGTGTGTGTGGGTGTTTGAAAATGCTAGGGAGTATTATTTATTTAATAATATTTTTATTTTTATTCATATTTGGATGTTCAATGGTTACGCTTTGTTGAATAAATCGGTTTTTATCAATCGCGAAAAATAAGCGATTTAGTCAGTACGTAGAAACGCAACCTGTTCAGTCTGATTGGAGACTGTTTTGGTAAGGGATGGTTTTTAATTATTTATCTTTTTCTCATAATATAAAAGAAAGGTAAAAAGCCATATATAATATTATATAAAGTGTAATCTGTACATGATGATAATGATGATAATATCCAAATGTTTCGTTGATTTAAATATTATATTTTTTTGGTCGTTTATGGTGTTGCGGAAGTGAAAAGTGTTTAGAATCCCTTTTCTGTGTCAATACAAGCTTTTGGGTGAAGTGATCGTAAGATTCTTTTAAGATTAGGGTGTCTTGAGCCGATTCGGACGATCTCATGGTGTAGTACATAATATAATAACTACAAATCATTTAGTAAGTTTCGATATTTTTATATCAAATTTTAATGGTTGAATCATATATTTTTTAATAGTAATCAAAGTTTTATATGAATCATAGGTACCTATTTCACATTTTGATATACATATTGTTATAAAATTTCATGCAAACAAAATTTCTATTGAAAATTATTAAACGTGCATTTCAATTGGATCGTAAATCCAGACACACCACTGTACAAATGCATAACAATAAAAGATGAAAATTGGTGAATTTTGTGAAAAATTAATGACGCATAGAAACGTTGATGTAAAAATGTATGTATCATACATACGTGAATCATGAACAATAATCATCACGAATCGGAAATTGAATTCTACTGTTCCCAAATATTATCACAAATAAAGCACAGCTGCCACTCACAGATGTGTACTATTAAAACAAAAAATACACACATTACTCAATATTATGATAAATAATTAGGAATTCACCTGTGCGATTTATTGATTTCATTTCGTAATAATTCCGCAATTATGATAATGATAGATCATTAGTATTAGCCGAATTTTCGATATTTTCATATCGGCAACCTTCGGAAATAGAACGCAATACATATATGTATATGATATTCGTTGACTTTTTGCGGCAATATTGTACCGAAAAGTCTTAATTATATTCGATCAATTTTGTTCGGTTATAATAATTAAGTATACACGCGTACGTAATCAAAAACATTCGATACACCTGTCACTTTATCGGTCTTTAACCGGTGTATTGTAAATGCGTAATTTTTAGCTATGTTTTAAAAATATAAATGTGTAATTATAGAATTTAAAAATTATAAATAAACGAAAAATGAAGTAGTTTAGCTTGATATAACAATTGAAAGTGTGAATGATAAGAATTAAATAAATATTATATTTTGAAATTTGAAATTCTATAAATTATCATTGAATAATTTTGCGAAATCATATATTTCACAAGCAGATGATCGAATTCATTCTCAGTAGATTATTATTAATCAAATTTTCATTAAATCGCAGATATGAATTCTAAGAATCAAATTATAACCGAAGTTTAACACTAATACTGAAAAAAAAACTCTTCAGCCAAATATTGACGTTATCGTTTTTATATGAGACACCGTCGCAGAGAAAGCTCGCCGTTAAAAGCTCCCCAAGGATCATCGCTTAAAAATTCAATCTTTCTCGAGAAAATTCAATTTGGTCCCGAGCTAAATAATAATACCGAAAGAGACAGACTGAAGAAAAAAATATCCATAATGATGGCGAAGAAAAAATGTATATGTCGGGCGCCCTAAACTTTTCCGGTCCGTCAAGGCCGATATCGAAAAAATCGTCATTTCGAAAATTGACGAAATCAATACTCACATCTTCGTCCGTGGACACTCGCGTATACTCATTTTTAATGTTATATATAATATTGAAAAAGCGTGGTATAATACATCGGAGGCCGAGTGCGTTCTTAGCCTTAGGCCTCGACCTCATACTTTATTTCATCGCCTCCACTATTTTGTGGTGACCATCGTTTTGTCAACTCTAGAAATAATCATGTTAAATTATTTTCAATTGACTGTACTGTTAAATTAAAAATAAAAATACATGTAAATTCTAATAATTTGTATCCTTTGTATCTATACTATTATAAAATTATAGAATAAAATCGATTTTAATAAAAGAGATTTTACCGATTTTTTATTAATCCATATATTTACCAATACGTATTAATAAGAAAAAAATGAATTTAAAGAGTTGGATTCTGAAACAAATTTTTCTAGATGATTTTAACCAATTAGAACAGTCCTATCCATGTTGACTATAAATATTTAATAATTTCATTCAATATTGACAATTATTAGGAATTAGTGTTCGATAAAACGAAATTATTGATTTTTAATAAAAAAATTCATATTCGATTAACTTCAAAATAATTTACTGTTCAAATAAAAATAATTTTCTTTATTTGTCCTTTTCTACTGAAAATTTGGCACTCGTTGTTCTACATTATCTTCTGGTTATTCGAACTGAAAAATGTTATTTCATAATTCCGAGATTCTTGATACAGTATTATTTATAATATTGAAAAAAAGATGCGTCCCACACAACACACATCGCAAACGCACCCCACAACCTTTACCATCCCTCACGCTCCTGCTCCTTACAAATTCCTCCGAAGCCACCCAGTTCGAATTGCAAACCCATCCCAAACATAAAAGACCACCCCATCGAAACCCAGTGGCGGTCCAATTTTAAAACCCAATCACCGAGTAATAAAATTTCCCGAACCGTTTCCTTTCGCGACTCTTGCGCCCCAACGTCGGCGTATCGGTTTTTCCGTCGACGTTCTTCTCCTCGAGCCGTTGTTACCCCGTCCTCTGGCAAATTGTGTACGTCGAAGTGTTTCGGCGTCGAATATAAAATCATAGATATACGCCGAAAGGCGGGGGTGGAGAAAAAAAGAGAGATTTTCGCCTTTTTCCGCGCGAAAATTCTCGATGGGCGACTGTCGAACGTGTACATTATTCAAATTGGATTGTTCGCCCGAGTCCGCGCCGTTTGAAAAAAAAGTCGTTCGCAGATTTTCCGCTGAAGTTTTTCGAATTAAACGACGTGTGAAAAGTATTCGAAAACGAGGCGCTATACCCTTTTTTTGCGAGACTATTCGTTGAAATGTCGCGCTCGTGTATTCGGAACAATCTTTATATTGCTGGGTTTGAATACAGTTAAAATTTGTCAAAGTTATGGTTAGTAGATTGATCTAATTGCGTATAGTTTGTGTGATGATTTCTGTATTTATCTTCTTGAAATTAAAAATACTCAAACGAATAACAGTATTGGAAAGGTCTAATCTTATAATCTTTTAGTGATATGGTGGATCATGATGATTGCATATTTTATCTTGTGTGTAAATTTAAAAAAGGATTAATCAAATAATAGTATGTTTATATATTAGATATCTGTATATTATCTACGCTGATAACATAATCATCTAATGAGTAATTCATATATTACGCATAAAAATACATCCCTTACGTTTTCATTCATGTCCGTTGACGTACTATCTATTACGTCAGTACTACGTAAGTTAAATGATAAATATAATACATATGACTAAATACGACATCACTTGATTCATGAAATTTTACAGAAAAATATATTCAAAATGTGGTTGATATTTTACTATGATACATTCGGAGTATATAAAGTATAAACAGAGTAAAGCCTACAGCAGGGGTTCCCCATAGAACCTGCGGGAACATTTCACTGACCATTCTCAATATGCGTTCCCTTATGTTTACATTCATATTACATAGATATTAGTACAACGTAAGCGAATAATATTTATCTATCAGTTATTTTTTTAATGTTTTCTTTGATACACCACTTTACGTATTCATTCTATAATATTACATTATAATATAATACAATGATAAACCCGTATATAAACCCATTGTGTATCAACGAATTTCGAAATTTCGAACGTGTTTCGAAAAGTTTTTTAAAATAAACATGAAATTTATTGTATTATAATATAACATAATTCAATTCGAATCGACAAAAAAGCCATAAAATATCAAGGGCAAATGTTATTACATACATACCATACATTTTCTTAACTGAAATATTTTTTTTATTATTATATTATATTGTATATTTTTGAAGGATCATGAAAGACGTTAGATAACAAAATTATGGATATAATTATTGATCGAATTATAACAGCGGGAGCTTACACGTAATAAAATTTTTGATTCATATTTCACACATTTTCCATTTAATAACAAAATCATATGAATTTTAAAATCTTGAATAATTTTTAAAATAATTTAATGTTTTTTACGATAAAAGAACGATCCAGTTCAACAACAATTTTCCACTTCTCTACAACCAGGAATTAACAAAAAACACACTCAAATAACAATCATTCAGTGATGCATCAAAAATATATATAAAAAACCTATAATATTGCGTGAAAAAAACACCAAAAAAAAAAAACGAAACCCGCCACGCGGTCAACAATCGCACCAATGATAATTGTTACTCAACAAAACGTAAATTGTATTTATCACACACACACACACACACACTCGTTACGTAATAATTTTTATGCATACGTAATGATTTGCGAAAATTGAGTGCATTAATTTTGCGGTCGGCGTGCGAATCGAATAATTGTGAATATTGAGGAATACCGTGCGGTTGGTAGCCTTGAACTGGCCGAGGAGCGCGAAAAGACCGGTTCTTTTTTTAATTATTTTAATACACTTTTGTGTTATGTGTATTACGAATGTGTTGGACATGCAGAAACTAGTGTAATTTCGTAGTGGTTTTTTTTTATTCGCACGTGAATAATGCGTCGCGCTTCGTTAAATATCTCAGTTATTGATCGTCGTGTTGTATTGTGCGCGTTCAGTGTGTGTAGATCATTTTGAATAGGAAATGGACGGTTGAAATTTTATAATATTTCGTGTTTGAGACGGTCGAGTTATGCTGTTTTTGAATTTTTGATACGTGATTGATCGTAAAAGGAAAGAGTGTTTTTGTTATTGTGTGTTGTGAGCGTCGCTTTTCTTTAGTTTATATAAAAATAATTTTAATGAAATATCTTTTATGGATTTGATTTTATTATTTAATACAGCTTTTTTCATATTTTCTTTATGTCACAACATTTCGAATTCTGAAATTATAATAGAATATATTTAAAATCATTCCAGGCTCATAGTAATTTTGATAACTTTTGGAACACTTAATAAATTCCTACGAAATTTACTTTGAAAGACGAAATAATTTTTAAGCTTTAAAAAATTAATTTCTTGAAAAATGAAAGTTATCTAATAAATTGTATTATATTGCAAGCTATTATATAATATAATTCAAATTTCGACGATAATGATACATTTTAGTAAGATCGAAATTTAGTTGTGTCGACGCATATGTAACTCTACCAATAATTAAAATCAAGTAAAATTTGAAACACTTATTGTTAGATAGACGACTAAAACGCATATTAATCGCATATTAAACGCATATCCTAACATAAGATCACTTGGCAAGGGTAAATTATTAACGTTCAAATTATTCTAGATTTCACTTTTAGGAAAAATTTAAACGTGCATTCAAAAAAATAAGTATGCATTTAAAAATTGGGTGTGCATTTGCGCGAGCATTAAAACGTGTGTATTAGAAAAAATATCTGTACCTTAAAACGTGCATTGAATATCGACACACTTTCATAATATAATCGATTCGCAGTAAACCAAATTCAAACAAAATCAACATTGATTAAAAAATGGACCGAATTGTTAAAATGTAGTTGACTTTACCTGTATTGTATTTACCTGGAGAGAAAGGCTTTACTCTGGCGACGTTGTCACCTATCTCTTATTTTAATGCAGAAAAATATTCATTCATTGTACATTTCATATTTGTTTAATGCTCATTTTATACAGCACTTTTTTTTATTACACACTATGAATGAAATAATGCTCAATACGAGATTTTTTAATGCACCAGAAATAATGCACATCGTATATTTTTCTAATGCACAAGTAATTCGTTTTAAGGCATAATCTATATTTTTAACCTCCTCAGTATCTATTTGTATTATGTAACATACATGGACTTTGTTGCCAATCTTTAAAGCTATTTTACAATTAGATTAATTTTCATCGGCACTGTTGTAAATTTTAGTGTAAACTATGTTATTTCGTTTAATTTTGTCTGTTTTGCCTTATAGGGCGCGAAATTTTAGTTATATGACAGTTTTGCTTGACATCTCAACTATAAGTCTGCGATAAGTCACGTTTTATTTTCAATATGTTGTTATTAAAAATTCCCTCACATAATATTATTATGGTAAAATCTTAAAAAAAGGAAGACTGGTTTTAAAGATTGAAACCAAACTTTCATTGTATGTTGTATTGTATTATGTATAATTTGACATCAAACATGAATATACATACATTAGAACATAAATTTGGTCTGAAGGGTCATTTTTGTCAGTTTTGCAGTATTAGTTATTTTCAAATAATTAGTTGTTATTATGTGATTTAGATAGATAAAAAAGTCATTAAAAAGTCTTTTCATGCTTCTTCAATTCTATAAACATAAATTACATTTTTAATGAAAAAAATGAGCATTCGTGTTATTATGTAACAAGCTTTCTCAAAAATTCGTTTGAAATATTTAGTTTTTAAATATATTTTTTAATCCCAGTTTCTGATAAAATAAGGATATTGATTCGATTATACATATACTAATATGATTTCAAGTTGAAATAACTGAAAATTTAATTTCGAAAAAAAATTATGATTTTTTTTCGGCTCCAGAGTAAACTAAGAAATTCCAACCAGAGTGGAAAAAAAGAACAGATGCGATAAAAAAAATCCATAAAAATCTCGCACAACATTCAAATGAACAAACAAACCCACAATCGAAATCCGCGAAAAAGCTCCTCCGCGCATCGCCCACCCGAAAAAACACACACAATGTGCAACGGGCGAAAAGCGTCGTCCGGCACGCACGTATTTGTAAACAGGCGCGCCGGGCCGCGATTGGCCCGCCGCGGTCACGTGGGCCCCCTCCTCGCTCGCGATTGGCCCGCGGCCGTGCAGCGGCAGATGCGCGTGCCGGCCGGCAGATGTGCGTCAGCCGGCGGCAGCGGCGCACGCCGCCACCATCAGCACTCCGTCAACGAAGTGTCGCGGTCCGCCAGAGCCCGAGGAAGTGAGTGCCTGCGCCCCCGGGCCCCCATTTCTGACGTCCGGGGCGAGGGCGGAGCGCCCGCGCGAAACCCCCCGCGCCCGCCGTCGGTGCAGTTGCATTTGTTGTGCTCGGTTTGTTGTGTGGTGTTGTGATCGTTTGGGGATGGCTTTCGGGGTGTGTGCTGCGAGGTGAGCTTTCCGCGTTCGAGCTTTGGTCTCGAGAAATACGCGCTTGGAGGGTTATGTTTTGGTTTCGATTTTGGGGGTTCGTGTTTTCGGGTTTGAGTCTCGTTTTGTGATGTTGTGTCGGTGAGCTTTCGTATGAATGGGGTTCGATGGCGGTTTTTTAATTCGTTCGAAGTGTGTTGGGAGTTTTCCGATTGTTGGATTGATGATTTTGCGCAATTGTGTGTAACTGTCAAAATTATGTTGTCTTTCGTGAATCGATTGTGTTGTTTTCATCGATGGATATTTGTGAAAATAACATAATCGATGTATAAAGAAAGAAAAAAGAAAAGAGATAATTTAGATAAATTACGAACTTCTAACGTACGTAAGATTTGAATAGTTTTTATTATCTGTAATTAAAAATAATTAAATCAAATCATTTTTCTCGTATTTATATGAGAATCTTTTTTATTTTTTATTTCTCTAATGACTTGCGTAAGCTTTTTGCGTTTTCGAAAAACATGTTTACGTGTTTTTACAAGTTATTAATTAAGCACACATGAACAATTTTTTACGTGTTATTTCGAAAAATTCTCGTACGATTTCTTTTCCCATTAATTTTTGAAAGCTGCATTGTGTGTCGAAATTTCGTAAGCGAAATATCATACATATTGTCCTCCGAACAGGAAAATTTCATGCGAAACTCGCACTCCAAATAACACGGGAGCTTTGACCAAAGTTTTTATCCTCGCGGAAAAAAATTAGAGCGCAAAATAATAAATTTATTTACAAAGTCGATAAAACAATTTGGTTAACAGATTTCATCGAATTTATTGATCGATGCGTATCAAGGTCATATTAGATTATTCATGGATAATCTGTCATTTTCGTACAATAATAGACTCGACGCAATTCAGTATCCAGATCGATTTAAAACTATAAATAAAAAGCGCAACCTTCTCGAATTCAAATTCAACAAAACTCCCCGAACACCATCCTGCGAAAATTTCACGCTTTACCATTGTTATTGATTTCGCACTGTTGACATATTCCGTTCGCGGCGAATTCTTGCGTAGGGCGTACGCGTCGCGCTAAGGGCCAAATTGATTGGCATTCGCGGGAAATTTGAACCGGTTGCCTGGCAACGGCACATTCGAATATCGACCTCCAGGCGTCTCGAGACAAATGCGAAACGCATCGACGCATTCGATTTCCGCCATGGCCGGGCTTTAATGTGTTTCGGTTGCGCGAAAACGCGCGATAAGCCCGTCGCCATTTTGCAGTTTTTTTGCGAACAAACCTGTTTTTTTTTACGTGTTTAATTGTTTGGTTTTTTTTTGTAATTTATCGGTCGACAGTTTAGTTAGTTAGTGCATTTGATATTTCGAAAAATTGCATAGGTTTTGAACATTTTGTGAATTTTGTCATTTTTAAATAGTTAATTAGTGGAAATTAATCTTTTTTGTCATTTATATTAAAAAAACTAGCGGTTCGTACTCGACGTTGTTCTGGACTCTGTGAAAATAAATTGTGTACCGATTGTAATTATTGTCACAATCAACCGCGACGCCAGCGCATTTTATATTGTATTTTGTATGGAAATCGATAAAAAAAACTGAAATGTGAAACGATATTTAAAAAGCGAATGCTTACTTACAATTAGTTTGTCCGGTTTTCAAAGCACATTCTTGCCAAATTTAGTGAAGATTCTTCCATCGGTTTAGGAGTTTATTGGATACATATATTACATACATCGTTTGAGTTTTATATATGTACATATATATATATATATATATATAGACTATTGATTCATAATATTTATTGCAATTAGTACGAGTATTATTTTTAATTTCGAAATACATAGTTCGATATTGAAATAATTAACTGTCTTACTTTTAATATCGAAGCTATATATTTCGAAGACAGTTAATTATTTGGTCTGTAACTAAATATTATACATTAAATTTCAGCAGTTAAAATCATAAATTATCGATTGAAAACAATAAACAGTTTTGCATAATACATATAACATACTGACTTTAATTTAATAACTGATCGTTTATATATTTTTACCTGCTGACGGTTTAAAATACTTACTAATCATTTTGATAAACAGTTAATTTGATTGTTTGGCCGAAAATATTAATTATTTACTTAACAAATAAGTCATGAACTTTCTTCGGTTAATATTACAGATTTAAAACATCAGAAAAACTCTACGAAACGATTCCAAAGCTAAAACGTATCAATTTTCCGCGTAAAAACGACAAAAGAAAAACAAACCAATATTATTCACAACAAACTACAACTTATTTAAACACAGATAACAAACAGATGCACGCCCGCGAGAAAAAAAATCAAAACGCGATAACGGTCGTTTCGCGCGTCATCGAAACCCGCCGATTCGCGGCCATGCACCAGTGTCGCCACACTAACATAACAAAACTCTCCGTATGTGCGAATAACACGCATGCAACATACAAACGCGCGGTCGGCGGAGCGTTTCGAATTAAAGCTGGCCGGAAGAGCGGCTGCTTTCGCGGTGGTGGCAACCCTGCTCGCGTCTCTTTCGCGCCACTCGTCCAAGTCGCGACAGGAAATTCGAAAATAGATGCCGAGAGTGCAAAAAATGTCAGGACTCGGACGAGTGCGTTTTTCGCTCGTGTGAAATTCGCGATTTTTCGGGGTGTTTGGGTTGTGTGGTTTTTGGATTTGATGCTGTGAGGATTGGATGATTAAAAAATGTGATTGCTAAACGCTGCGATTTGGAATTATAGTGAAATATCTTTTTTTTGCGTGCCCCGGATTCGATCTATTAATGCGTTAAATTTTTGCTGTTCCGTTGCATTTTAGTACATTTAATTCCTGCTTTTTTTTATATCCCGCAATAGTCTAAAATGCTTGAAATTTTATTGATTTTATAAAAATATTTAAAATATTTAATTTACATTTAATTGAATTCGCGGTGATTGACAATCTTTTTTCAAACATATTGGTGCTACTTCCTGATGTTGGTTAATTTATGATTTTTCTGTTATTTTATTTTCGTTTAAACGGTTTTCTGATACTAACTTTAGTGTGAGATATCGAAAGTGAAAATTTATTTATATCATCGTAAAAAATTGTATAAACCCAAAAATTTGAGATTTTTTAGAATAAAATGCATTACTTTCATAATTTTTCTTTGAAAAATAATTTTCGAAATTTTATTTGAAATCCCCAATCTACATTTTTTTTTCAACAGTCCAAAACCGTAAAAACAGAATTTCACTTATGCACAACATAAAATGAAATTCAAATAATGAACATCTTCACGAACGATTCCAAATTATTTAAGCCTCTACACAAACTTCGCATTAAAAGGCTTTCTGCCAACAACAAAAAAAAAAACCAACCATTCGAAAAAATCTCGAACGGGTCGAGAAAGCGCACGCCAACTTTCTCCTAGACCGCCCACCGTCGGGGCGGAAAAACCTCCCTCTTTCCAACTTTCTCCTCGGCGATAGAGAAAGTCACCCCCCCCCGGAAGGGAGGCCTCCCCCCAGGCCCTCCCCCTCCGGGTTTCGTGCCGCGGTATCCCGAGGGTGCGCGACTCAACGATGACTCATGGCGTGGGTTAGGTCAATACTCACCACCGCCCTCAACACGGTGCGCGAATGCACCGTGCTTTTGTGGTGGATGTTGGTGGTTTGGCGTTTTGGGTGATTTTGGTAGTTGTTTTGTTTCGGGAATGTGTGTGGTTGATCGTCGATCAATGTTATTGGTCCCAGATCGAATATTCGAATAATTTAGACGTTTTGCGTATTCGGATATTCAAATTTTTGAAATTATATTCGATTGTTCGTTTTCATCTATGAGAAATTTTTTTAACTCAAAATTCTTTAAAAATAAAATTTCCTTCTGTTTTCAGTTTGATCACCATCGTAGTCGAATCTGTTATGAATCAGTATAATTTTGTTACGTACTCGTAAATTTTTGGACGCATTTTATGTAAAAAAATTGTAAATCAGCTATTTAAATAAAATAATTTTTTTCATTGATCAATCCAGATAATCGAGGTTCTACTTTATGTATATTATCAGTTATTATCAGAATATCGAATTATTTTTTATTTTAGTTAGATGTCTATGGTCAACCGCAATTGAAAGAATATTTTCCTCAGCGAAATCAATCAAAACTACATTATGGACAAAATTAAAAATCAAAATATTTAATGCTGTCTTATTTTTGAATTCTAAATAAATATTGTTTATATCCATACGCTAATTTTTTTCATTTAGTTACTTTTTTACTAACATTTAAAAATTTAAGAAAATATTCGAATATGTTTCCATTTTCACGTTCGATATTCAAATATCAAATTTCACGAATATTTGGGATCCCTATATTAGATCGAAGTGGTTTGAATGATTACATTGATGTGTGTTACGATCGGGTTTTACTTTTACAGGTTTTAATATTTGAATTGATGATTGGTTCGAATGTTGAGTTTTTGAAATCAATGTCGGAATTGTTGTCGCTTTTTCAAGCTTTTTATTATTTGTATGAGCTACGTGTATGTTATTGAGTTTAATTTCAGGATGATTCTTATATGAATTGAAGTTCAAACGATTTTTTTGTATCTGTCAATGAGTTGATGCAATATTTTTTCAACTGAATTTTTTTGTGAATGATTAAAGTAACGAGGATTTTGTTTGAAGATATATTAATTAGAATTTTGGTCAAAATAAAACTAACTCTTGTTATTTTTGTATATTCTGTTTAAAAATTTCGCCAGTATATTTTTTCACTTAATATTCATCTAATCGTAAGAATCCTATAATCCTAATTAATGACACGATTTGAAATCTCAAACAGTTACCAGACAGTTTAATTCGTAGTTACACATGTATCATATACGAGTATTAGTATGCGAAAATCATGTTTTTCTAGATCATTTTATCTCCAGTTTACGTCCCCGATTGTTTTATATAATTAAATTAAATGACGTGATACATGATTTTGAATACCAAAAAATCACTATATTCTACATGTAAACTCTCTAACTCTCATTCGATATATGTATAATTAAATTATATTATTCAAAACAAATATACAAATTTTCAACCGTACACGCAATTCCAACACGCACCTTCAACACATTTGATCCACATCACACCGTTTAATAATATGTACACATGATTTTTCAGACCGCTGAAAACGTTAATAATTGCACGTCAACGCGCATCGACTGGTCAACACTTCTTTTCTTTGTTCGTTTATAATCGCCGCCTCAGCGGACGCCAACCTTTGTTTTGTTTGGTTTCTTTGCTGCGCAAATATGATTCTATATATGAAACATTCATATGCGAACCAAGAACGCTTGTACTTACTTACCTCATTCTATTTTGGTGGTTGTGAAACATGTCGGGAGTTATTCATTTGAGTCTATTTAAAAAGCGACCCATATTGATTCATGTCTATATTTTACGATATTACTCACTTAATTCAATTTTTTTTTGAAAATTATTCTACTCGAAATATAAAAAAAAGATATATCAATATTTTTATATATAATATGATTCGTTTTTTTTTATGTTGTTGAATTTCAAAGTTCTTAGTAATTCAATTTTTTTTACTAGTTATTTGATGTTTTACATATGTTGGTGTACTTATATTATTTGTGCGCAGTTCATATATTTCTATATGAATTATATGAATTTCTGTTATTAAATGTACGAATCAATATATTCCACTTCAATTTGAAGAGCGCTTATATAATTTGATTTGAATCATTTCTCATGATTCATTTAAATAATCCTATTCTAACGAATTGATTTATATAAAACATATTTAATAATAAACATAATATTATTCATCAACGCAATCGGAACATTTCAACAATCAAAATTATTGCAATTTTTTTTGAAAATTATTCTACTCGAAATATAAAAAAAAGATATGTCAATATTTTTATATATAATATGATTCGTTTTATTATGTTGTTGAATTTCATAGTTCTTACAATTAGTAATTCAATTTTTTTACTAGTTATTTGAAGTTTTATGTTGGTGTACTTATATTATTTGTGCGCAGTTCACATATTTCTATATGAATTATATGAATTTCTGTTATTAAATGTACGAATCAATATACATATTCCTCTTCAATTTGAAGAGCGCTTATATAATTTGATTTGAATCATTTCTCATGATTCATTTAAATAATCCTATTCTAACGAATTGATTTATATAAAACATATTTAATAATAAACATAATATTATTCATCAACGCAATCGGAACATTTCAACTATCAAAATTATTGCACAAACGTTCCTTGTGACGACGCCGACATTTCGTTATTATTTGAATCAAAATACATAATGTCTCCCGTTCGGCTTAGCCGCTCGATCATTTTATTTGCATGTGTTTATTTTTTTCTTTCTCCTTCCATTGGATCTATTATGCCCCGATCCGGTCGCGTTCATTGTGTCCTACGGTTCGGGCCCTTTGTATCGCGAGCCGAAGGTTGCCGACGAATGGAACCAGCTTGCAGCTGTTCGTCGCTCATCCTTCACACGTGCAAGGCTGCTCATTACTTCAGAGGTCGTGAAACATAAATTTTGTATGTAATTCGATCAATTTTGCGGCTGTGAAAAATGGAAATCGTACATTCTTTGGTTGTCGTTTTGTAAAAAAAAATTATTTCATCGATCGATTTGATAAATTTAGCTATTTTAATGCAAGACATTTTGTTAATAGTTCTCGTTGATCGCTGAAATTAAGCGACATATGAAACGATTAACAATTGAACATGACAGACTGAAATAGTTCAGAAATTAATATTCTTATAATAATACGTATAGAAAATTTATATACTTTTTAGTTCATTAAAAAATATTTTTAATTTTCAATGGCTGCGTGTGATGACGATAAATAAATTTATGTAATTTCGTATTATTTTTTCTGATATATGTATATCGAACTAAACCGATTTTAAAAACTACAACGTATTAAAATGTTCACAATCACTGTATTGCCGCGCATCCAAATGTTCGCAAGATATAAAACATAAATAACGGATGTTCAATTTTAACCCTACGTTCTCAGGTAGCCATTCGTCTCTCGATCGAACTTTCGATGCAACTCAGGATGCACTTTCACAAAAACCGAAAACTCTACAACGACCGCGTTTCGAAAAATACTAAAACGAAATCGAAAGTTTTGGAAGTTGCGCAACAAATACGTATGTTTTCGCGCGCGTTCGCGTGTTTTCGCTCCAACCATTCGGATTTCTCGTCCTTTTCATTCTCGTTTCGATTGTGAGAATTTGTCCCTTTCGCTCTTGTGTTGCCCTTGACAACCTAAACCCAGATTATCACGTGTAGGGAGACGTTGTTCCCGCTTTCGTGCATTCGAAACACCTACGTTTCGCGTGTATACGAAACTGTTTCCTGTTAAATATACGGTAAATGTTAAAATATGGTCAAGAGGGCGATTCATATTCATATTGTTTGAATGTTGCGAATTCATTAATTCAGTGGATGGTTTGTAGTATGTAAATGGAATGATCTTGTAAAGTTAATCTTTGATTTTGGCAAGAGAGAGTTTTGGAATGAAGGTATATTCATAATACTTTGTTAGTTTTAATCTTCTCGAGGTATAAGAAATATTATATTACATTTTATTCTATAGTAGATTTGGGGTAAATTCGTTTTATTTTTCAGTTCTTATATTATATTAAATCGTAAAATTTTCTATGACATTGTTATAATAAGTGAACATTATTGAAGTTGCATATATTAATGATAATTGAATTTTTTTAAATTATTGTTAATCTGGAAATGTTTATATATTTATTTTTAAATATACAAGGAACTAAAGCACTCTGTCTATTTAGATAATTTAAAAAGTGTTCAGCTAGTTACCATGAAAAACGAACAAATTTTCGGCTCGAGGAAACGTTACGTCATCGTCCTTCTATGTATTTAGCGGGAAAGAAGGAGAAAAATCGTAAAAATTCGAGTGTTTTCCCTTGAAAAGCGCGAGATGTTATCGCCAGCCCTTATTACCTTTCGCCCTTTTCGAGGTCGTATTTTGGTCTTAAACGCCGAATTACCGTCCCTCGCACGGACTTTCTCTTTTTTTTATTTTTCCCGCTCGTATTTCGAATTTCCCGCCACTTCCTATTACGCCATCCAGGTTTATTTTACTTCCTATGAAGCGTTCTCCTCGCGAAGTACTGCGGCGCCGACTCGGCGTATATTGTCCAAAAAGAACTATCTCATAATCAGTATATAATCTTATTTTATTTCGAAAATTTACAATTTGAATATTCAGCGTGTCCTTTATCTTTAAAAATAAATTTTAATTTTAAACAAAAATCGACGTATAAATATGTAGTACTATTCTACTAATGATTTGGTACATTTTTTTCGCGAATGGCCCAACTATGAAGATAAAGTTTTGACGATGTGCCTCTGATATCGACATGGCTCGCCCGAACAAGGACCTCTCCTTACAAAACTTCGTCCTCTTCTTCTTCCCGGGATGGGTTGCTCCTTCGAAGCCTCCCGAGGCCTCGTCCTCCAGATTTTTCAACCCCTGCCGGCGAGTAATTGCTTTTAATAAATTTTATTCCGCGAAAAACTTTCACGGTAATGGGCCGCGCACGCTCTTTCGGCCCTATCGAACGTGAATGGTACCGGAATAAAATAAATTATTAAAAATTATATATTTATTCAAATTTATTCAGATATCGCGTTTGATTTATACTCTATTTTCCGAAATTCGGATCGTTAACGAGTCGTCATGATTTCTGTGAACGTATTCAACTAGTGGTTAAGTTAATGATTCGCTCGTATCTTGTGATTTGTGCTACTATTATATTTTCATTTGAACACAGAAAATCCGGCTGTTTATCTAACGTTTCATATGTAAAGACCTAAAAATAAACCAAATTTGATCTCATTCTGTGAAAATCGTATTCTTTGTAATCGTATTTTCGTATTTCGTATTTGGAATCCTCTTAAACGAAAATAATTCATAAACGTGTCTGAATAAATGTATTGTGTTGTATTCAAATCATACACGTGTTTTTTTTGTCGGATAAATCCTGAATATTCACATATTGTTCGCCGATCATTTCCGCTTACCATTCTCCTAGTTAGAGAGGACACACACGACTATTTGACCCAGATATTCGAACTGTGTTGTCAAATCCATTCGTGTGACTAAACCCGTCGAATCCCACTTTCGTGGTTGTGAAGTGTATGTATTTTTGACGCATTCAGTAAAGTCCTATATATAGAGGGTTTGTTTTTATCTGCGACGCAGTTTACCATATTCACATAACTTCTGAAATACAGTCTGAAAACTTCTTCATTTTCGATGTACAGATATTTTCGTACGAACAAAGGATCCCGAAAATCTATAACATAGTGTACTGTTTTGGAAATTGATAATAATTATAGGAACCTTTAGATTTTACTTGTCAATTTTCAGGATTTCCGTTCTTTTGTATTCAATACGTATTTATACGTCATAATCACTCATTGATTTTCACCTAGACGATTATTATCTACACTTCCATCGGAGCGTTATCAGGCCAACTATTAGTGGAGAACGTGCGGTATAATTTAGGTGTTATCTAATTGGGTCTATACGCAAAGCTCTCCTCAAGAGCTTCCGAAGCCTTCATTGACCCACAAACTGAAGCCTCCGAAAACGAATCGATTTTACAATCGGACTGTGAGATCTCGACTAAATCGTCTCTGTATCTTATCGAGGCGGAATACTATGCTTATTATATATCATATTTTGAGAGAAAAAAAAATCGTATTTTTCAAGTTTCGATTCTGCCTATCAATACTTTCAATTTCCGAGATTTTCGGTCTTACAACGCGAAACACTTCTTTCGTTTTGCTTCGCATCGTAATAGATCGTTTGTTTCGAAGAAAGTGGATCTTGTTGATAAGCTTTCGCTTTATAAATAACACAACTCGGCTTCGACCTTGCTTGAATGGAAAATTCGACGATGAAATCTCCGAAGAAAATGGAAAATTTGCTTAGCTTTTATATATGGATAGTTCGAGTCGATCGATTTTCTCTTCCAGCCGCTTTTAAGTTTAATTAAATGTAATTAATTCGTTTTTCTTTCTTTCTGCTTTCAGATAAAGGAGATCGTCGTCCGACATTCGAATGTAATGATGTAGAATTCGTTAAATCGCACAAGACTGTCAGCCACAAAATAAGTTAACTTAAACGCTAAGAAAACCAAAGTGCAAATTCGCTTATGAATATTGTAACTCAACAATAATTAATTCGTATTATTAAAAGTATTTTTGTCGATGCGCTCGAACCTATGTAAGATATTAGCAATAGTATTTAATTAAAGGAATAAAGTTTAATATCAGCGACCGTAAAAATCCGCATTTATCAAATAATCTAACTGCCGAATCACACTGAAAGCCTGCAAATTTTGAAAAGTAAAACCTGTCAAAGTACAAATCTACATTTATAAGTCATTTATTTATAACCGAAGAAAACAAGAAAATAAATTCAGATGCGCTTTACATTACAATTAAGTCGGATATTTTTGTAAAAAAAATCATCGTTCAAACTCAAATAATACAAAGTGAATCAAGCCTTAACCAGTTAATCGTCGTTAGTTGAAGAGCTCAAAAAATATTTATTAAAATCAAAGAAGAAATATTTTTTTAATACCAAAGATATTAGATCATACAAGTCCACGTTTCGAGAGTATTCGCTGCCTCCACAGTATACAGTATTACTAATCGCAAATATCTAAATTAATTTAAGCCTTAGTGTTAAAGATATATTTTAAAAGATATAAATAACCGTTGTGCCAGTGTTTCGATTATCGGCTTTGAATCAGAAGAAAGACAAAACAATCATAAAAAATTGTGTTCTGTGCTGCCATTATTAAAAAAAACTCGAGTACAAAAATCACTTCTGAAAAATAATAAAAAATCAGTGTAATAAGTAATACTTTAAGATGTATACAAGAATCGAATGAAATATTATATTTTGCTAAAATAATTTTTTTCGACGATATTAAGCGCGATGACGTATCGAAGAACGTCGTCGTCGAGTATGACGTGCTTCGATTAAGCACGCGTTTGTGATGAGCGAAGCGCTAGGCGCTGGGGGCGGGGGCGGCGCCGGCTGCGGGGGCTACGCCCAGGGGGGCGACCACCTGCCGCCCTTCAGCTCCTTCAACGAGGAAGGGGAGCACCGCCTGCTGCAGGACACCCGCCTCCTCGACATATCCTGGGACTACTACGGCGCCGATCCCAACCGCCTCATCGAAGCCCGAGCGGAAAATGGCATCGCCATTCTCGGACAACCCCAGTACAGGCCATGGGAGCCTGCCGGTGCTGGCAAAGATGCTGTGCTCAGGAGCGGTTTCGCCGACGCCAAACTGCCTTCCTTCCAAAGCCAGTTCCAGGCTTTCCCGGAAAATGCGCCCGGAGGAGAGAGCCTCGCTCCGACAGCCGTCGGAGTCAGCTCACCGGGACCTGCTCCCTCTCCGGCCACTTTGACACCTTTAGCACCGGCCGCTTTCCACACCCTGACTGCGGTCAACCCGCGCACTTATGCCCTACCTTTGGCACCTCAGTACTTAGACGAAAGGCACTTGTTGTACCAGCCGAATTTGACTCTGAACTTCCAGCCGCAAAACGGCCTTCTGCATCAGAACGGCACGCTCATACAGAACATTCCAAACCAAACGGTTGTGCATGTGCTCAAGAACGAACCGCCTCCGTTTGAGATGAAGATAGGAAACACTACCATACCGATATCGCATGACACTAAGTTCATACCGAACGGTCTTCATCATTCCAATTTCCAAAATCCGATCACGACCGTGTTGGACAACTCGTACGACATCGGCAAGACGAAAAGCAACGGCTTCCCGAACGGCACGTCGCCGACGAGGAGTGATTTCAGGAAAAAGGAGCGGAGAAAAATCAGAGCGAACAGCTTGGAATCGAACGGAGAGTCTGATGGGTCCGGAATGGAGATCGGATCTGAAAGCAGTGGACAAGTTGCTGCCGTGTCCTCGACTGCTGGTGCAGGGTTCAAATCGCCAATGCATGCTAGTGGACCAGGCAGTGCTCCCACTGACATGGATGACATATCTAGTGAAAAACAGGTATTCAATTTTTATTTTCGCAATTTCGCAGTTGGGTTGCTGTAAAATTTCCCGGGTGGATGAGCTTTTAAATGTTATTCGTTTGATGATGGTGATGTTTAAATTGCATGCAAATAGTTTGATAAACTCGATCAGCGTCGACAGGATACCGATGATGCAATGTCATACATACATATGTACCTACGACGATTACCGCTTATTTGCTTGAATGCATGATGTACATCACTGTAATGCAATTCGGAACTATCTAATGTACCCAAAATTATTTATGAAGCTTCTAGAACGGTGTTTTTTAAAATCTTTGTTTCTTTTTTAATATAAATTCAAAATGAAATTTAAAAAAATTCGTTTTATTTATTAAAGATCCAAAAGAGTTTTAACTAAAATTAAAATTTTTGGTTTTATAAATTTTCTATTCAAAATTTTAGCACGATTGATAAGCGGTTCATTCAAAAATTCATATTTCGTAAATTTAATATTTCAAAAATATTATATTTTATAGCACTTGTCTATTTATAGTAAGACCGTTGATAAATTCAAATTATTGTTATTATTCAGAGCATGAATCGTATTAATTTGTTTTTAATTACTACAATAGTATAAAAAATTGTGCTCGTCAACATTTATATAAATTAATTTCCAAATACGATTTTCTATTAATATATTTTTAAATTTTCAGACCAAAAAGAAGAGGAAGCGTTGCGGCGAGTGCATCGGTTGTCAGCGTAAAGACAACTGCGGCGATTGTGCACCTTGTCGTAACGACAAATCACACCAAATATGCAAGCAGAGGAGATGCGAGAAACTCACCGAAAAGAAGGTAGGACCCTGAATATGTACAACACAAACAAAAGGACAATTAAACGAAATCCTCCCCATAAAATTATCGAATCTCATTGTTGCCGAAAATACCGCCAACTCGACACCTACGCCGAACTTCGCAAAGGAAACCTCTCCGGAGGGTTTCGAACTCGTTACGCTTTGTCGCTGACATTTTCACACTATTATATAAACGGCTACAATATGTACAGCACGTACGATTGTGTCTTATCACAAGTTGGCGAAGTTGAGGAGCACGCAACTTGTCTGCTCCACACGTCCTGTAGAGGAAGACCAACTTTGTCGGGCACGAATCTGCATCTTTTCTACGTAGACGTTTAACTATTCGTCGGTTTTCCGCTTTACGTATACGTGGTATGACAATGGAGTCGTGAGATTGATCCAACTGTTGGAAGTTCTCGTAGCATTGAATTAAAGAGCGTATTCATTATGCGGAGCGATATTATCGATCGTGTTTAAGAAATTTTCCGTTTGTTTTTCCTCTTAGTGCTCGGTGGTGTGAGTGCGAGGACGAAGGGTCGAATGCCCCACTAAGATTTTTCCATTAGAAGATTGCTTTCGGTAACCTATTATAATTGTGACGCCGGCATATTTTTCGGTTCTTAATTTTCTCGGGTTTTCTCTCTCGTGGACCGTCCCATCCTGTTGGCCGGGTCCTCCGTCGTCGGTTCACGCGCAATTAAATTTTTCTCCTATTTTTCCTTATTACGATTTTATGCTAATAAGCCGAGACGCGGCAATTAAGTTTTTCGCGCAGAAGCCTCCGCCGACGTAGTAGGGGGTGGCATTTTAAATTGGGGCCCCACACCACCCATCGATTGTTACTCTAATTTTGACGACGACGAATGAAACGTCGAGCGAAAATGGGCTTTGATGTCTGTAAGATATAAGCCTGAATCAGATTGCTGAAAGAATAACTTAAAATACATAATTAAATTCGCTATTTGGAATTGTTTTTCAATTTGGAAAAGGTTCATTTTTTGTTGTTTCGTTAATAAAATATTTAGTGTATAAAAATTCATGCGTACACATTGTATAGATCTAATAAGTAATTGTTAAGGAAATTTAATGCGATCCCAGTAAAAGTAATTAAAAATATGTCACGACAAAATCAGGCGGGTGGGAGGATGTTTACGCGCGGCTCTAAAAAGCCGAAAAATGCAAAAAATTCTATTGAAGGTGAAAAGTCCATTTTTCGCTTCAGATATATATTTTTTTCGTCGTAGAACGACACCACGAACGGAAGCTCAATTTCATCCTCAGATATTAACTAGTAATTGTAAATGGACGAGAACGGTATGTTCCCGTTCCACTGCCACGACGTGGGTGGATGACTGAAATTCTATATTGCCATTTTATAACAATGTGCCCTTGGTCCGCTATCGCCTTGTCGATTTCTTGGAAAAAATCGAATCTTCTGTTATTCGCTGCCAATTTTTCGTCACTTTGTAAATTTGCTTCCGAAAATGGAAAATTAAATTCGAGCCGGTCTCGGAAAATATGCGAACTCTTATTTCCGCCGTTTCGTTTTTCAATGATGACTTAAAATTTTCGCGTTCGATATTCATTTATTACGGATAAGTTAACAGCAATGTTTCACGATACCAATTATTCTCTGCTGAAAGAAAATAAACCATCGCGTTCTTCGTTTCTCTTTTTTTTCCATTCGTCCTTTCCTTCTACGAACTTAACGGTAACTAATGTATTTAATTATTGGCTTTCTTCATTATACAGGTTCACGCTAAAAAATAATAAAATAAATAACGCAAATTGGACACGAAAGATGTAAGAGGTGCGCGTGATCTGAAAGTACAATATATCCGAAAGCGATTCGTTTTGCGCAACTCTTATCGCGCGATTTATACATTTGTTAAATTAAACTTGAATATTTACGTATTATTTATTTGCATAGCACTCGAATAACGACACGCGAACATTGAAAAAATATGTATACTTCAAATTGAATCCGAATCGATATCAATAGATCGGTTTATAGTATATTTTATCAAAGTTTTGCACAAATTGTAAAAGTTTTTTTCATCATTTTTTTCTTCGAATTTTAAATCTTCAATTAATGTTGAAAGTAAAAGGGAAAATTCGGAAACGTGGCATGTGAAAACAATTGTATGATATTGCGGCGTCTAGCGAAAGTCACGATCAGTTTTTCTCGGAAAGCGCAATACATACTCAGACGTATAATGGGGAAAACTCGGCAGTGGTACAAAGAAAACAGCAATTAAGAAAATGAGGCAATTTTTATTTTTCGTCCGTGCAAGTTTTCACGTGGCAGAGTGATGGTTTTTCATCTCTCTTGGGTTTTCCGTACTTTTGTTCCGATTTGGTGAAATTGTAGAATGAGGGCATTTTTAAAAATATTCCATAAAGATTTTTTGTTTACAACAACTTTTCGTCAATAATAAGTAATGTCCGCTATTGAGAAATATCCAGTTTTCAATACACATCTTCAGTATAAAAGATAAACTTAAAAATTTTTGGAAATTTATATTTCGCCAAATAATTTCCCTTATATATTCAATACGCATCCTCGGAGTCTCTTTCTGAGAGGGCTCCGCAAAACTTCGACGCTTACACGAAGCGAAAATCTATTAAAATGTATGGCCTCCGACAGGCGTGTCTATTTTTCATCTTTTGCATACGTCTTTGTCAACGGCATCGGGAAAAACTTTAGTCTCTTCTTCAATTTTTTCCTCTCTTTTTTCATTTTTTCTCGTACTATAAAACGAGCGAATACGTCGTCGAAAATTCGCACGTGTACGTATAAAATAATCCGCTCTTGCTCGAATATGTGTGCACATTTTTTTTTTGTTCTACGAGTTTTGCACGTTCTTATTGATGGAACTTTATATGCGAACAGATGTATATGCGTATTTTTCGGGCGCGAAAAATGCGAGAAAACGCGCAGAAAAAATAAAACGTGATAAAAGACTATCTATCTTGTCGCAAAAGATTTCTTTTTCTGTTCGAAAATAATATGGATTCGTTCAAACGCAGCTATGAACTTTTCAATTTTTTTTTATGTATAGATTTCAATTTTTGATTGATAGGAAAACGTGTATACCAAATGCGCCACTATTACGAACATTTAAGGGAAATTTTATGGATCACATTGAATAAACTTTTTAAAAATCTTAAAAATATACAACAATCTACTCGATTACATAATATTTATCGTTCTAACGATACAATCCGGCCCTGATCGCAGACAGATAATAATAAGTTTTGTGAATCAGATAATGCCGGTGGCTGGCACGCGACAACTGCCGCATGACGGCGAAAAAAAATCATCAAATGTGCTGGCGGTACATATGCTTCCACGAAAGCGATGAAAAAAGGTGTGCACGGAAAGGGGTCGCCAACCTTTTCAATACGGCCAGTAAATATGTATGCTTCCTTGAGGTCATTTCGATGACTATACCTTTCGCGTAGAATTGATGGGATTGTTTTAGTTTAAATTTTGTGGAAAGGTACATTTTTTTCCAGATCGTAACGGTTTTTCAGAATATTCAATCACAAAAAATTTGATATAGAAAAAAAGAGAGGATGGCGAAGTCCTGCAGAAAATTCAGACCGCCTTTTCGGTTTAACACCTGGCCCTCGCGCTCAACAGATAAGCAAAGGAGCCATTGATCGGGCGCGTGCCGCGGCGGGTGTGCCAACATAACGGACGACAATGCTTTGAATTAATCGCTCAGATTTTACGATAATGGCGTGCCGATGTCGCATTTCATACAATATAATAACCGGTGCGTTACAATACCAACGGACTTTTTCAAACGATTACTCGTTTTAAATAAGGTTTCGTTTTCGAAACACTCCACACAAAAGACGTTATAAATATTGCGTATTTTTATGTTGTCGGCCATTGTCGACCCGCGAATTTATTCCGCTCGCCCACATCGGCGGCCCTTTTGTTTCGGCCTTTTCGCGGTTTATTTATGTATTCTTCGGTATGGAGGGAAAAAAAACGATTTGCATGTTCCGCAGACGTCCGCCGTCGGTTGACGACCCCATGTGAACACTTTCGCATCGATTCCGAATCGAGCCGATTTACACACGACACTGCAATTTCGAAAAATATACATATTCGAAAGGGACACGATTCATCACGCGAAACTTCATAGAAAATCGCGCGTAAAACTACAAACGGAAGCTCGCCGCTGTCAGCGCATCAACACCCGAAGCTCGTTGCGCACTTGGAGTGCTTCGAGCGCGTTCTCTCAAATAAAAAGCAAGAACAAAAACGAGGATGGAAAGCGGCCGCGACGTACATAATAACCACGTGAGCCAGTTCCAGCGTATAATACGTACTTAGCGCTCTCCGTTATCCTTTGTTAGTGGCCGCAACAGCTGTTCCAATTTCCAATTTGAAACGATGCGACGGCGATGTCCTGTTGACGTTAGCCAGCCGTGGTGATTGTTGATTCGATCCGAACACGTATATAAAGTGTGCGAGTATCGTTCTTATGTTAGTCTGGAATCGATCCTTTTTTCGAAAACTTTGTAATTAATTTCCAAGAATTCGCTCGTGCTTCCATAGTAATGAGCTTTGTAGTCGACTATTGTTTTTCAAAGTAATAGTACTTTCGGCAATAATAAAAACTCGGTTTTGTGGTTCGAAGCGTTTCCGTTTCGTTTATATAAATATTTTTTATTGTTTCTATTTTGGAATATGTTTTTTGTTGACTCGCACGTTTGTGCATCGGATTTGGAGATATAATTTATGATGGAAGTCGAATGAATGCGGGATCGAATCGCGCGATCGGATTGATCATTATGTCGGATCAAGATTGTACAATGCACCCGGGAGCAGATGGTTCACGACCTCTGATGTACCACTAGTCGACAATAGAAGTGAAATGTGCATCGGAACTGGAAACGGAACAGATGCGCACGCGCAGCCATACTGACGGGGGACGGCCACTCGTTATGCACTTTATTGCATTCACGTAATTATTTTATGCCGATTTTTCATAATTTTGAATCATTACATATTACCATTATATAACATGAATTGAAAATTGAAACTTTCCTAATACAATGAGAAGTTTATGCTTTTTAAATAAATTATTATTTTAGGAACCGATGAATACACTATCATGGCAATTTTATGTTATATTCACGAATTTTTCCAGTATCAAATAATCAAAAATAAATAGATTGTTAATACGTTTAAAATATGTACATAATTATACAGACCAAAAATTTCTGTAAATAATTTAATTTAGTTTCCAATTAATTCATAATTATTATTTAATGATATTTTTTTCTTGTCTCGTTTATCCGGATTTTTCGCTATTCGGACCATCTAAATTCCCATTTAGTCCGGACTGTTGTATAATAATGAAATTTTACATTGTAATCATATTCAAATATTAGCTACTCCACTTAAACGAACATTTTGAAACATTCCTTCGTGTTCTTTGAAAATATTCGAGTTTACAAACTCAAAGTGCACTTCCAACCTGCATCACCTGCATCGATCTCGCACATCCCATTGTCGGGCTGCAACGTTCAACTGCAACTCCCCACGTTTTTCAACCCCTCGCATATCAATTTAACCATGTCCCATTGTCCTCACCGTCAGCATCCCCTACCGCGCGGCCGTGTCCGTTTGCTCGAACTTTGACCCGAATTTTCGAATTAATTTCAAGCGCGAACGTCCCGCGGGATGAAAATAAAACGGTGAAATATTATGAAACGAAATTAAAAAAAGCGACGAGATCGGATCGCGTTTCTTTTGACGTGGCTGGAATTATATAGGAAAAAAAACCGGGCACAAATCATGGTGGCACATTATGCGCCCGACGCATCCTACAGATAAAGCGAACGATCTCGAAATTATGCCGGAATATTCATAAGGGTATTTCTAGACTTACGCATAAAATTACTATCTTGTTTTGGACGTAAATATTATGTATTTTTTCGCTGATCCGAGCATAATATTTTTGTCGCGTCGAAAACGATTTCAGTCATTCGAGATTATTTAATCTCGAATGACTGAATATTCAAAAATTTATTTGAACTATTTAATTTTTTTATTATTTTGAAAATGTTTTTTTTTTTTTTTTTAATAATATAATTGTTCATTTCAATAGTTTCTATCAATCATAAAAATTAAACGACAAATTAATTAGTGATATCTTCTATGTCATCTTCTATCACATGTTTTTAAGTGGTCTTGGTAGTATTCAAATAATTGAAAATTAAGTTATGTTATAAATATCACATGGGATGCGTATGATTATGATGAAACTTTTTAACACATTTTCTAAGTATGAATTGTATTGAAAGTCGTATTCGTTTTAATTTTACGTCGTCACCGTCGTATTCTAGGAGCATGAAACGCTCCGAAATCCTCACTTAACAATTTTTTATTGACAGAATTCAATACAGCCTATTTTCCATATTTCGCCTTCCTCTTTCGGGCGCTGAAAATTTGATACGAAAGCGCGTTTTTCTGGCGCGTGTGTTTATGTGCGCGTCGTAAAAACGCGAAGCGCAATTTCGATAACAATAACGAAGCACAATTTTCGGCGTTAAAGCTTTCATAAAGTTGAGCGACGACCGAAAAAAGGACGGTATCGGCGCGGGATAGGACCTCTGTCCTATTCGTACATATTTTACACTCGTAAAAAATAACAAGGCGCCAATGCAATAAAATAAAATAATATTGCACGCCCGTTCTCTCGCAACGCGCACATAGCAGGCCGGCGGCCATTTTTCGGATCCGGATATTCAATTTCGGGTGTCGTGGACGTTTTTTAAACTGCCCCGAAATGTCGATCGTATTTTCGGTTTTAATGTGAGAAATGTGTGTCGTTTGTATTTGTTTTATGACCGATCGCGATTTTGATTAGTTTAATAATATGGTGCTTTCAGATCGGCGGCTAGATATGGGTTTCGTTAAGAATTGTGCTCACAGTTGTGTTATATTTGCAATTTTAATTTTCCGTATATGTATCCGAATGTTATTTTTTTTATCGAATTTCCAGAAAAATTTTCTTTGAAACTTTTTATGTTCTTAAATTGAATTTTTTTTCGAAAGTTGGCGATTTCCTTTTGTGCAGATCAGCTTATCGAAACATTTTGAATGGTAAATTATTGAGACTTTCTTATATGGAAAATAATACAATTTTTATTGTTCGAATAGATATGTATCAATCATATTGTGCGTTTTACTGCCTTCCATGAGTCTGAATATGAGGCGTTCCTTCCGAAGAGGAAACATCGACAATAAAATCGGTGAACCTTTACGACGCAAGGACACTCCATGATCCGATATCGCATTTTAATATAATACACTTTCATTTTATAAATGTCGTTCGCCGGTAACGCGACACCGTCGGACCAGAAAGGATATACAACATTACTTTTTCTTTTGCTTCCTCCCGACGCGAAGAATGAAGCTCGCCGTGGTTATTGTGGTGGTGGTTGCTATCAAGCGATATCCTGTCGAGGACTCGGGTCCTGACGAATTAGAGACACATATGGCATTAAAATGTTTCGGTAAACTATACACGTACTATGTCTAATTGAATGATTCTAAAAGCTTTTCTCGTGCGATGATTAATTCGAATTATAAAATAAGATGAGAAATCGCTAGGTATATGTGCTTTTCGGACACAAAAGATCTTTCGTCCCTTGAATTCATAAATATTTATCAAATTTATCCGAGCTGTGTGCGATTCTCACGATTGCCATTCAATGGGCGCGTTTGACCCTTGCGATAATTTGGGGGTTGCGAGGCTCCTTTGGGAAACTTGAAATTCTATTTCGAGTCCGAAAGGAGGTTAATTAATTCTATTTTCGATGCCGAAGGTGATCTAGCATTGTATGACTAAGTGTTTAACCCTCTTTCGGATCGTTTTTTGTTGTATAGGAATATTTCTTTCGTCACTATTAAATGTTGGGCATGATTAATATTTTTGAAGCCGTACAGTGTATGAATCATCTTTTAATTAGAAAATGTTGTATTGGCACATGCTTATGTTAAAGAATTCCATATTGCATCTGTCAAATAAATTTCGTTCGTTCGAAATAATTATCCATATCCTTTTAGGCGGTCAGTTTTTCATGCTCATTAATTATTCCGCAGCGTTTCCATTTTATGCCACATTATTTTAATTACTAAACATATTTCGATTAACGTTCGCCATATGTTATCCTTTCTCCTCTACGGTAACAACAGAGTCTATATAATTTTTTTCGACATCGGTACAATGCATCCAAATCGCCATAATTTAAAATGTGTTGTGCTCATTTTCAAACATGTATAAAAAATATTAAATATCTTACAATTCAAAAGTTTATCGATCTTCGGGGAATTTTAATGAGGATCCACTTGTATTTGCATGGGGTATTTGACATTTTCTCTACACAAGGGGTTATAATATATTCGAGAAAATGTTTTAAATGGAAACAAGGGGGCGTGGATAAAATTTGTACATTTTTTAAAAGATCCTGGGTTTATTTGAGTATTTTTTTTAATCTAAAACCTCAAAAAAAAACTTGATCAATTCGATTAAAAGCTTTCTCACCCCTGACAGCACGCGCCATGCAGCTGCAGCTGCAACTGCAACTGCATATACATATGAAAATTACACACGGTGCCCCAATAAAAGTCACGCCAGATTGCCACTACACAATACAGTACATTAAAAAAACGTGAAATTTTCGTATAACATTGTGTTTTCTTAGTGACAGCTTACGCTTTTTGCGGCTTTTTAGATTTATCGCGTCGAAGAGCGCTATCTTTTGCGAAATCTCGATTTCGAGTCACAATAGATATATTTTTTTCTTATTTCGCCAGTGTTAATTTTCAATATGAATTTTTCATAAAATCATCCGATGACCTGAAGCGAATCTCGCAAATTTCCCTTCAGTTATTGCGCATCGTTTGCTCTCCATTCTTGCGTACAATAAATACTTTATTGCCTTTTTTTTCTGAGAATAGGCTTCGTTTATATTTATTACTGGAGAAAGACAATCTTGGCATTACATTTATTACTCGTTTTTAATACTTTTTTTCTGGTATATGTATTTTTTCGTAATTATCTCTCCTTGTCTTGAAACGTAATATTTGTGCCGTTATTATTACTTCACTTTCAAAATGCCTGTAATCGATCAATTTGATTACGCAATATACAAATAAAATAATATTCAATTCGATTAAATTAAATTACACAATGAACATTTGTATTATAATTAAATGATTTTGTGAGTGTGGGTGTGTAAATTTGTGAATGTGAGTTTATTTTATAGTACGAGTCAAAATTTTAATAAAAATCTTATGTTGTGAAGTATTTAAGAAAATAACGAAATAAGCATAAGGACAGTACATATTCGCATTTTACGACAGCAATTTGTGCGTCGCAGAGTTCGCGCTATTGCGACTTGGGCTAGTACAGTCTCACGCGTATGCACTAATAAAAAATCAATACAGTGCGTTGGAGCTGGGCGAGGGGCGAGTGCAGGGGGGAGGCGGGGGCGGGGTGGGAAACTCCCCCCGCGCTCCCCTGCGTGCACTTTGCCCCTCCCCGCTGCGCCGTGTGCACGCACTGCACTCTATGCGTACGCAGTTGATGGCTCGTTTGCTAATATGGTTTTTCCATGGAAGGTGTGTGAGTTGGGAGTATGGAAGTCATGTCCTCATGCAAGCTTGGAAAGGATTCGGAATTTAGAGTGGGTCGGATGCTGGAGAGTGTGTGGAATTGAGTCTTGATTTTTGGAAATTTTATGAGTCAAATGTCAAAAAAACTATTGAATTGACTCATGTATGTTAGGGAGTTTCGCGTTTTTGTATATTGGCGTGTGAGTCAAAATTTATCGAATTTATTATTATTATGTGGAAGTTTTTTTCGTATGTGAATACTTATATTTTCATTTTAAGCAATTTATAATAATATAAGGATTTTCATCGTATATTGAAAAGATGCAAGAGTTAAAAAAAAAATGAAATTATTTGTATATGCTTCTCGAGATTTTATGGTTTTTGATTCTCAAGACAGCATATTTGTATTTGAAAAATAATTAATTTTGAGTTAAATATAATAATTAAAAGCCTATTTTTAATTATTATATAATAAAAACGACAAAGTAAAATGAATTGTGTTGTGAGCTAAATATTAAATTGATTTTTATGAGTTACATTCTAATAAAAATTACTGTACATTGTTATTTTGAATGTTCGTATCGTACCTTTCTTTCTACTTAAATCAATATAGGATTATTTTAAACGTTAGCACAGTGTAGAATATTAATTACCTTTATTTTTAAAAACCAACGGTCCGCAATTTTCCATTTAGTATTTTCAAAACAATATCACCAAGCTTCACATATCCACACGACGCACACAAGTCACGCATTCACAAAAGCACAAAATGCATCGGTGGAAAACAACATATCACTACACGATGCATTCCAATTTTTTTTTCACATTCGCATCCCGTTACGAAAATACCGCTATATTGAAAATACACACGGGCTCCCTCCCTTTCGCACAGGGAAAGCATAAAATATTTACTGCGATAAAAATTCAACCCAAAACCCATAGAATTTCCTACGAATTTTCCATCGGTTGCTCTTCGCGAACTCGAGGATGCGCTTGCCCTACATTGCACTTATTGGTTAGCGAGCAATGCTTGCACTTGCTTGCACAATGTGCATGTGCTGGAAAGCTCACCCTTCGCTCGTCTCTGGCTGGTACGGGAATCGCCATTAGGGATGAGAATGCGTGTCAACTTTTATTTTCGATGTTCGATCGTCACGTAGTCCAAATTGATAGGTAGTTGTCGCGTCGTTGTGGATGTTTGTAAAAGGTTTTCTTGGTACAAATTGGAAGACTTAGTGTTTGTTGTTAATGAAATTGTTAGTTGATGTCGTAAAAAGGGGGAAGGTGTTCGGCGAAGCGTGATTATATGATTTAGTAACATAATATTCATAATATAATAATTAGTCATTTAGTAATTGCTGATTGTGATTATTTATTTATTTAGTTCATTGAAAATCTTAAATTTAACGATTTTCTTTATCTTCATTAGTTCGAAAATGTCACAAAATTATCATAGAGTAAATTTAACATTGTAAAAATTCGTACAATTGACGAATTCTTCAAAAAATTATCATAAAATAATTATAATAATCATCATCTAATACATCAATGGTATTTGTACTATAAACACCATTTTCTGCATTAGACTACCAACCATCTAACCTCTAACCTACCCAATTGAATAACCATACCGTATCTGACTAACGATGCACAGCCACATCCGTCAACTAACCAATCGTCTTCGACTTAACCAAAAATATTATATCATTTCTAAAACTAGTTTGAGAAACACTCGAGCTTTCGCTTTCGCGCGCCCGTACACGTGTCGCACGACAACATTTCCACGTGTGTGCGTGCGCAGACCAGCCCCGTTGCAACAACACCCCCTTCCCCCGGCCCTTCCGCATCCCTACACCCCCCCCGGACCCTCGTTGCACCCCCTGCACCCTGCAACTCCTCCACCTCACCCCCCTTGCGAGAAAGGGATGCAGCGTCACACGTGAGGCGCACGCATTTGCAGGGAGACTCAAGTTGTGGGTCAATGTTGTTTTGGCGTTACGAAACGTCAATTTGCGGTTCGTATAATTGAACAAGATTGAAATTTGACGTTTCGTAAATAAATTTGATTCGAAATTTTAAAATTAATGTCAATAGGCTCGTTGTAAATAATGTTTTGTTCTAAAATCTATTATTAAGTTTTCGTTTATAAATTTTGTTAATGGCACTTGTATTTACCAATTGAGTTTATTATGAAATATTCATTTACGTATTGTATATTATTTTATTAATTAACAAATAAGAGTGTTATTGACATTTGAAAATTTTTACAATATAAAATTGTATCGTTGATCGAAATTCTTTGATTTATTTTACCCCCACGTTTCTATACATACATTATAGGTATATAAAATAAAATAAAATTTTATTACACGTCCGTATCGATTTTATACCCCAGAAAGTGCGTAAGCACTTACCCCCAGCAAGTGGAAACCGTTGCACGCTGCACTGCTACAAAATGCGCCGTTGCCAAATTTAACGCGTGAAAAAAACATTTTCTTACCATGCACCGTTGCATTTGCGCAATATTAATATTTGCGACGCGCAATATTTCATCGGGGAAATGTCGCTGAAGGCATTTTTGAGTATTTCGGAAAGGTTTTCATCTCTTATACATAAATCTCGGTGAAGTCTTTTCATTATTTTATTCCGAACGAAATGACTGTCTTAAATATTTCAGGACGTTTTCAGACGTAACTGTCAATTAATTTTCGTCGATAAGTGCTAAAAAAAAATTGTTTTACGGGCGAGATATCAAAATTTCGCTTCCGCGATAAAACGTTCCGTTTTGAATTTTCAACGAGCGAAGTTTTCGCGTTTTAAAATGTACACGTTTTATTTTTACGAGTGACAGTTTGAAAGTGCCTTTTGATTGTTATCGCCCCGAAAAGGGACCATCAATTTTCATATTTTTATGAATGTATCAGCTGTTATTGACTACGCTTTCAATGGAATGAACTCGCACAGGGGTCGACATATAAAGTATATATATATATACATATATTTAACTTATTTGATTAACAATATTAATATTTTAAATATAGAAATCAAGAGTACCGTTATTAGGAACATTCGCATGCATACGTAGAAAAGCTAACACGCAATAATCCATTTATGCAAAACTTCACCGATTGGACACACATCTGTCCCCTTCAGGCGAGCAGAAAACGAAAGTTTATGATTTTTTTTTTCGTACGGAAACCCAAAATAATAAATAACCAAATACCGTAAGTGCGAAAAGTACCGTTTGACGTTGGCCCAGGGTAGGGTCCGGGGGTGCAGAATCGGAGCCCCCAGGGCCTTCGGTCCGGGACCTTCGAGGGTCCTAGGGGTTCGTTGACCCACTGACTGCGAGGGAAGTGATAAAAAAATTTTGGATGGGAAAAAACGGCGCAGGTATACGAATTTCGGACCGATTTTGCTGCACCTTTTGTGCACGCGGCGACGACTTCAACGTTTGCCGTTTTAGATTTGTACAATTTTTCGATTTTTTAATAGCTTTGTTTAGAATTTTTTTCTTTTTTTAATAATAGTACAAGCATGTTAGTTTATTAATGGATTTGCGAAATTATCTCATAATTGTGTAAGTGTACAATTTCGTAGTACATTTGCGTGTTGATTGAAAGATAAGATCGTAGAAAATGTGAGAAATTCGTGCGCTTTTTAATGAATGAACAGTGCATTGGAAATTTTGTAATCAAATGGAATATTATAAATTGTAACGCTAGCGATGCACATTTTAAATTTTTCAGAGGAAACCTTTTTTCGGAAGGAACATATGGTCTGTCTAGTCGTCTACTATTTTTTTTTCGACTTATGCATCCAAAGATGCATTTCAATGCGAGAAGTGTGCAGCTTTGAAACTTTTGCCTTTGAAAGAAATATATCCCACACTTCGACAGGCCATTGTTAGGTGTCGATAAATTGCGCAATCGACTACCATTCATGTCCATTTTTTCCGAACATAGCTTATTTCACTTTCGTCCCATGCATAATCTATTCAACATAGAATATTCGAAATATCAAAAGATCTCGTATCCACAATTGCAATGATTAATCTTCACATCTGACGATTTCCCATATGAAAATTTCCAATTTTCGTCAACACGGATTAATGACAACACGCACGTGATGTATCCTCATACAAAAAAACTGGATCACCGTCATACTAGGCCATTTGTAAATCCACCCCAACAATCGCATCGGACAATTGTCCTTTCCCGCCCGACCATTAAATAAAATGCCGCAATTCACGCGATTTAATGAATATTTTCGTATTAAGGGCCGAAAGTCGCCTTTTTGATCTTTTGTCGTGTCGCCGAATCGCAATCTGTTTTTTCCCACAATCTCTCATTTTGTCGAACCCGTTCTCGTTATGGTGGAAATTTAAATCGCAATTTTCATATTAATTTCGCGTTGCTTCTGACGACCTAAATGTGCGGTGATGCGTTATAACGTCCGAACCGAAAATTTTTCGCATACACAATTTCTTTTGCGTATAATAGCGTATTTTAATCCGTTTTATTTGGCATTTCAATCGTGTTTGTGTGATGTCGTTGATGTAATGGTATTTTGGAGTGATCGACGTTTTTTTGTATTGAAATTATATTAAATAAATTAAAATTTCGTTATATAAAATTGGTCAATTTTGTTATATAAAATGTCGAAGTTCGTCAAGTTTTTTTTCAATGCGTCCAGTTTACACCCCAAGTTTTTTTTGACGTAATGAAACTTAGAAATATTTGAATCAAATTAATTTCATGATTACCCAATCAAACTTTCGAAAGAATATTTCACGTTTTTTAACAACGATCGTCAGAAAATTTTAAACAATATCATGTTTTAATTTCGAAATTATTACGTAAAATATCAAATTTGGAGACATTTCTGTAACGGTTATTAAAATTACGCAATTAAATCCATCTTTTTCAAGCTTTTTATTAGCTTGCTCTGACGCACACCGTTGTTTATTTGTGATCCTAAAATAAAAGATCGATCTCGATCTCAGATACTACACCTCCGATCGATTTGAAACCTTCGTAAACTGACAAAAATACGCAATTATACTATATCAAATCATCCTTGCCACAAGGCTGGAGGAATTTAATCGTTTAATTTCGAGTTTAATGGAGTTAATGGCATTTCATATATTTCGACAAACGCTGTTTGAAATGCATGTTCAGCACATAGCAACGTCGCAATTTGAAAAACAAGTCGACACATAAGTATTAAGTTATCTTCAAAATGCTCAATATTTAATTATAAATGGTTTGTGAATCACCGAAGGCCTAATATTTTTAACAATTTATATAATTACTCACCACATATTACTTGATCATTGAAAACCAATGTATTCAACTAGAATAAGACAATGATTTTACAAATCTTAAATAGTTATTCGAAGATTTAATTTCGATGTCAGTAGTTGAAAAAGTGACCATTTCGCAAAAAAATGGTTTCAATGCCCTACTTTTTAAGGATTTCCTTCCCTTGCATAAAATTTTTGATGATATTGTATGGACTTCATCTCGCAACAGACATTGCACAGTTCCCACATGAATATGACGAATTCATCATCATAAACAACCCATATTATATCCACTGCATAACGAATTTCCACTCACCACCGAAAGCTCAAACACTTAATTCCTATCAACATTCATCAAAACTTTCAACAATTCATTCATCCACACAACATCCACCGAATCTCGATATGTTTAACACCTTCAAAATCACCAACATCCCTAACTCAAAAACCACCATCCGTCGAACCAACAATTTTGAAAGCGCATCCGACAAATTGCGTGCAGCGATTCGCCTCGAGTGGCCACGCAGCGTGCGTCGAAAACAACCGGCGATCGATAAACCACCCCTAAACCGCCCACCACCCCCTGGCCACCCACCACTGGCCGCCCACCGCCGCCCCCCGACATCCCCGCCTAATTGAGAACGCGCCGCGCGCTGAAAATGAGTCATCAGCGTTCGCCGAATGCGGCGTTGCAATATTTTTAATGGCGGCTGCCGGGTGGGTGGGTGGATGGGTGGTTTCGGCAACGCCGCCCGTATGCATGTTGATGGGAGGACGTCCTTTTCGCTCGGTTTCAAGGACGCCACGTGGAATTGGGCCAATCGGGATTCGGCGGTGCATGGTAACGTGTTTGGGTTGTCTGTTGGTTTATGTAATTCCTATCAATATTCATCAAAACTTTCGACAATTCATTCATCCACACAACATCCACCGAATCTCGATATGCGAGTTGCGGTTTGGTATTGTTCGATGCTTTGATTGAAAAAAAAGTGAGAAAATGTGGTGCGATTTTACGATAATTTGAAAAATAAATAAAATGTACATAGAATGTTCATAGTATTTTTGATTTGTCTATTCACTCTATTGTTTATTTTGGTTGATTGTTGCTTTTTTATATTCGTTACGTTTATCTGGTTCTTTTAATGTTTGATTTAAATGTGATAGGAGTTCAAAGTTTTTTTTTAGTTGTTTTCAAATATTTTCGGATTAAAAAATATCAAGATTTGGTCGCACAAGGTTACATCATTTATACAAGTATAATGTTTAATATATTTTTTAATACGGATTAGATATACATATATAATAATATGAATGTACTACTAAAGTTACTTGTTTTATTAGATTCGCCTAAAAAAAATTATAAGCTATAATTATAATTTTCAAAAGTATTTTCACTATAATATAAAAAAAGTATTTATTCCAAAAATTTCGATATATTTTTTGTTGCGTAATGTATTAAAATATTAATTTAATTCAGATTAATAATTATACTCATTACGCGCATTGCCTTATATGGAAGTTTGCGTATTTACTCGCAGCGCACTTAGCGTTGGCCTCTGCTTGCTTCACGGTCTAATGATCATAATTTTTGTAACTTACATAATGATAATTATTTCGATATAAATGTTGCATTTTTTTTATATTTAGCATATATTACGTTGTAGTATACAAAATATGTTTATCAAATTCTTTGATCCGGTACTAAACGATCGGATTAATTAACCGTATTGCCGAATTAATCGATCGAATTAATCAATTTTTGAAATTCGAGCGATCGGAAAAAAATCGTTTGATAACCTTGCGAGAAAAAATGAAGGAAAAATATTCTTTGTTTACCGTCAATTATTCAATTAACCTGTTCCATTAGAGACCCTTTGAAGTCGCCGTAAATTTTAAACAAATTTCATACATACACTTTCAAAAATCGATGCCTTAGAATAATTTTTATTAATCTATATCATCATCATCACTATCCACTTGTCCACTGCGGGACAAGGTCTCCCCATCAAAAATTGGTGGTCTAGACTATATACCTTATCCGAGAGCCAACTTCGTACCGATCTATAATTTATATAACAAATAATAATTTTATATTTTATTTTAAGCATTTAAAATAATATACATATATTATATTTTTTATTCAATTGGCTCGAAGTAATTTTTAATTTCATTCAACGAAATATTCGAACTAGACAATCGATCGATCCGTGTCAATTACTTCGAACTCGTCAATACAATGAATTAACGACCACAACGGGTCAATTTCGTTCAATTTTTTCGATTATTCCGGCTCGTGCCACGACATCGAAAGTGTATTTAAGAGACAATTTTTATCATACACAAAACGATTTTGTGTTCAAAAACACATCAGTCAAAGTGGCGCAAGCCGCACACAAGCTGGCCGGGCATTTTTACACCTGGCGCCCAACAAGCAGCTGCTCCTGCAGAAACTCTGACACCAAAAACCTATGAAAATTACGCAACTCTAGCCGCCGCTGTACATTTCGTATTTTATCTATATAAATAGACATTATGTGTAGTAAAATTTCGTGTCACGGGAGTGTTTGCTCGTCTGATTTCGTTTCCGTCGCTATAGTGCATGTGATGTTATTATTTTGTACGGAATCTTCGTTGTCGGGACATGTGACACTTTCTAGCGTTTTACCTGGATTTGGCCAGGTGAGGAAGTCGCATTTCCGATTCGTATCGCGTTTTGCAAACAAAAGGAATAGATTTTGCTATAGTTGCTTCATGGGTTTGCGCCTTTTTTTTCGTTAAAATTTTTCGATTGTATCTAAAGTTTTTTTTTATGTTTTTGTAATTTATTGCACATCTAATCTAATGTGATGATGGATTACTCAAATGGTTTTTATACGTGTGAATATTTTGTACGTAATTATGAATAAGAAATAATAGAGTATTGAATAAGTTCATACACATAAAAACACTCAATTATATTGATTGAACCGAAATTTCTGCATTTCAAATATACGAAATGAATAATTATGTAGTATTTAAATCTATTTCGTTGCTATGCATTTCTCGTTGTCATTAATCGTGCTGAAACATTGGTTCGTGAAATTAATATCATAGAATAACGTATTCAAGTCGCGATAGGGGAAATCTTGCTTAGGGGAAGATGGTCTTATTTTCCTAAAGCAATTTCGATCGAAAGCAAGACAATAATTACAAACGACGCGACATTGTACATACATAGCACAATGTAAATTCAACACCATATACTTATTCATCATCTAAAAGTACCAATTAAAGTACTCAAAATTAAATTTCACTATATTCATCGAATTGAACTATAATATTATAAAAAATTTAAAAAAAGGCTTTCCCTTACGTAATAAAAAAAATCGTATACTGATCATCGAGTACACAATTAACATTAACGGAAACGAAATACGCCTTTTCACCGATCAAAAACACTTTTCTGCGGAATTAAACCGAACCACGCACAGACACACACACGCTCAAATCTCTCCATAGTTTTGTATAAATACGCTCGGGAAAGTTTCGTTCGCTTTTCGTCGGAAAATTTCTACGCTACGATGGAACGGCGTCGGGGTGGCTCGTAAAGAGCGCCCGCCCGACGTGAACGCGAAAATGTCACCTAAATATTCGCCGAAAGTGGGGGAAAAACCCACCCCCACCAACCACCCCCCAAGCCTCCCCCCGGCCGTGTAATTTAAAGCCGAATATCCCGAGTTGGCGGGTGTGCGCCCACTTATCTGTGTGTATGTGCGCCGCGATCGCGCTCTATTGTGTTCGTGTCGATGATTTTTCCGGGAAATGTGCGAATTTAAATACGCTTTGTCTGGTTTTTCTTTTTGAATGGCTTTTGATGGGGTTGTTGAAATTTGATTGTTTCGTAGACGTGCAATTTTTCTTTGTGTCGTTTCATTCGGACTTTGAAACGCACGAGTAATGCGACGAATTGTGTAGTCGGTAAATTTATAAATCAGATATTGACTTGATGTATTACGATTGAGTAATGGTTTCTAGTATTATTCTTTTTTTATTTTTTTTAGATTATTCTCTTCCTTAACTCCAAGTATATGCGTAAAAAAAAACTTGAACTATAATAAATAAAATATTATCGGGAAACTCTTATATAACATTACAGTAGATATTATTTATGTAGACTCCATTTAATAATGATAATGATACAAATTACTGGATCGATGACTATTTCCAAAATTACACAAATATTAGCGATAATAAAAATCTGAATGTTACTAAAACATTTGGCCTCAAATGGAAAAATATTGCCATTTCTACTTCAATAATCTTTAATCATGTTCCAAAAAAACTCAGCGTTAACTGCTCCATTAACTGTTAAAATAAATCGATATATAATGACCAAATAATGTATGTTAATGATATTGTATCAGTCGATAGTTTTTATTATAAAAATATTTCTCTTCACAAAATTCACAATTCTTTCATTAAACTGACTATTTCATCATGCGGCTATCTAGCCTTGAAAGAGCTTTTAGATTTGAGTTCTATTATATTATATTGAGGGATATATTTTAGTTATAATTATTAAAAATCGTGTCAGTTTTACTAAAATCTAATTGACCTTCCCATTTTTATTACCTAACATATGTATATCTGTATTAAAATTTCTTGCACGTATCCATTTTCACTAAATCAACATTGATAGAAACACCTGCCACTTAATCTCATTAAATGCAAATTATCTGTTCCGAATAATTTTAAAATATCGATGTAATAGTATCATTTTTTGTACATAGCAGTTCTGATTACAGATGTATACACGTACTTCAACAATCAGTACAGTTATTAAAATATTAAAATATGAAATCTTTGTAACACGCATATTCGAAGTATAATATAATTGTCATTCTGTATTCTTGAATAAGCCAAACTCTCACGAATCTGCAAATTTTCGCCATCATACCAGGAAAAGCAACCGCATACAGAAAGCGAAAGCTTCGAACAGATCGATAGCCTTTCGCTTCGGGGTTTTCCACTTGAAAAGTGAAAGTGGAGTGAAAAAAATACACGGTGCTTTCGCCAATTTTCACCATCCACCCGCCCTCTGATTTCGATGCGTCACAAACAGTTTTCCCGGTTGTGCCCGCGGCTTTTCCAATCGTTCTACATTTTCAGTTTTTCCTTGGTATTCGAGTGTTCATAATCAAAAGTCACGTTTTGTGTTAATGTATTTTTTGCGAAATTATTATTCGAAATTGGATATAAAATATCTGTAATTGAATATTTGCTCGGTCACGTGGAAAATATTTGTTTTCTACTGTTCATCTTTTTTTATTTCATAACTTTTCGAGGGAAAAAAACACGTGAAAATTTCATTAAGTTATACAATTATTTTCCTTATTTCAATTTTCAAAGGAAAAAACCACAATAAGCCTTCAAGAGAACTCTGCGTTTTCAGTTTTGCTTCCGCTCTTCGTAACGAAGATTTTGTTTCATGTTTTTTTACGTAACGAAAATATTATCCTCTGAATTAATTAAAACGAACATTAATGGCCAACATGAATGATGTTTGATTTTAAAGCGAAACATTTTCACCCGATTCGCATCGGACAAAAATTCGCGACAATTCGCGCGCTCTCCCGGCCTCCAGACACAATCATTCCAGCCTCGTTTTTCCGGCCATAAGGCATACTTTCTCCGGGACTACACTCCGCACAGAAAGTAGGAACTATATCGCGTCGACGTGTGTTAGTAATGGGAAATTCTGCAATATCATTCGCTTTCAGCGAATAAAAGTTTACGGCCTGAAGCGCGCTCGCGCGACTCATGGGCGTTTCGTTTTTACGCACTTTCTCCGCCATCTCGTTCGCACCCGTTGGATGGGTGTTAAATTCGAATGCGGCTTTCTCTCTCGTGGTAGGCTCGTTTTTTGTCAGTTTCGGATGTTTAAGTGCTCGGTCCGTTCGAATCGGCATGAAGTGAAAATTTACATTTACGACACTTCCATCCGACAAATCCTCCACCTCCGGCTGAAATATGCGTAATGTGCGCCCGTTTCTTTCCAATTTTTTTTTTTTTTTTGAATTTTTATAAATGTGTTATCTTTTTATCGCTTTATGATGTGTTAAATGAAATGTGCAGGCTTTAGGGCATGGTGTTTTTCGCGAAATTTGAATGTGATGAATACTCAATGAATGGGATGGATTGTTATTCTGAGATCATTTGATAAGGGATGGTTTCTGTATTCAACTCGTTAAATTTATTTTGGTATAATCCTCTTTTTTTATATATCGTCTCCTTTCTTAAAGTCGGCGATTCAAATGACTAACGTTGCTTTTGATACTGTCATTCGGAAAATGTCTATTGAAGTGCTATCGATTCACCGTTTATCCTTCAGCCAGGAGTTTTGACGTCTTCTGATGGACCTTTATGTCGAATTTAACTTTCAACTTAATCATATTAAAATATATGTTAGGTATATCGGAAAATTAATTAACGAGGATGATGATGTCGGTCCCGAAAAATATTCAAAATAATATACAGTTTACAATTAGATTCGACGAATCTACCCGTTTTCGTCGATCATCAACGTTAAACGATTTTGAATGGTCGATAGATGAATGCAATTACATACATATATACCAATCTATTGAATAATAATTTTATTTTATTACTCTTTGAAAGTTACTTATTTCTTATCACCACATAAGAAAAAAATCCTATCTTCCGATACCAATATAGGCTGAATGACGATAATTAAAAACAATACTAAACTTTCACAAAAATTGAAAATCAAACAATCACATCATAACCAAAATTTCATACACAAATTGGAACCGAACGAAGCGGAAATCGCACCGTTTCCGCGCCGTCCCGACAATCCACATTCTCGGATATATAATCCCGCTCATCCCGACATCGCATCCTTATTCACGTGCTCGTCTCCATATGTCAGAGTCCCCGGCATCCCTCGGGAAACGTTTGAATATTACCGGCGGAGTTTATGCGCGTAAAAGCCGAATCTGACGACTTTTCGACAACACTTTACCCGCTGATCGAATTTCCGACGATTCGATATGATCCTCCTCGGGGCCGCGATTTTCTATTAAACGTTTCCGATTTTCGGCTTATTTATTTATTTGAGACGCTTTTAGGACGAAATTGAAATTGATCGGCTGTTAAACGCCGTAAATTAATGCGTTTCGCATGATCATTTTTTTCAACCTTTTTATTATTTTATATTAGAGTCATGAAATTCATATTCGTCTACTTTTTTCATATGCTTCGTTCTCGATTATTAATTTCGTTGTCGCGTTTAGGGATGTTCCTGTACGGATCTTTTACCTTACATGGTATTTTGAAATACGTCCACACATGGTCTCGATACTATCTCGGGGATGTTATTTATAGTGATGGTGCATATGTCTTCTGTGTTCATTCTTCTTGTCTGCCAACCGGAATTAGTAAAAACTTTCCGCTTCAATTAAGCCGAATCGCGTTTTAAGTCGAAAGAAATTTTGTCGAATGTAAGTAGAATTCGGGAATTTACTTACGTATTGGGAAAGTTTACGCGGCTCAGTTCGATTGATAATATCTTGCGAATGTGAACCCTCTTCTGGGTGAATCCGGATCAGTTTATCTAAGAAAAAGGTCTAAGAAGGGTCTGCTTGAGGTCCGTGGCCGTTCAAAGGACAATGGCTAGTGTCACATCTAAAACGATCGAATGTGTCAAGTTCAAAGGAATTTAGTTTATGTTGGAGTGATGTATGCGATTAAGATCTACTACAACTTGTCGAATTTGAAAAGTTTTGTCGTTTTTTTTGTTAAATAAATTTATGTGGAAATAATTTTGTGTATTAAACAATGATTAAAGCCAAAAAGCATGGTCAGTAAATGGATATAATCTCATATTGATATGAAACCATTAGATAAAAGGGTATATTTTTAACACTCAAAATTTCTCGAGATGGCTCCTTTATGATAAGAATATAGTTTTTAGAAAAAATACCCGAATTTGTGATGAAATTATAAATGCCCCATCTTACAATTAACTTTGTATTTGATGTAAACTTTCGTATAAATACATATATTTTATTCATGTAAAATATTTTACACAAATTTTCAATATTGACAATCCTGAAACTACACCAAAGTACATACAATAAAATCCACAATTAATAAACGGCACTACCCACTCGGACTGCACGTAAACGAAACGGCCCGTACAGCCATGAAAGAAACTCGATTAAAAATTCATAATATCGCGGAAATTTCCAGAAAAGCTTCCTGCCACTGCACCGTCGCTTTTCCGAAAAGCTCCCCCAGCATAAAAGCTCACCTCCCATTGGTCGGCTTGAACGCAGGGGGAGTGGGGATGGGGCGCAGGGGCGGGGGGCTCCGTTCGGCGCCGGTCACGTGGTCGTCTCGTGACTCAATCAGCGGCGCCAAGGTCAACCGGGGGACGAGGAAGTGCGGGTGTTGGGGGGGGGGTGATAGTGGGGGGTGGGGGGGAGTAATATCGATGTCCGCGATAGTGTGTGTTGTGATGCATTTTGTTTGTAGTGTGTATGTGGGAACTGACCGTTTTGTGTGTTTTGTAGTGGGTGTGTGAATTTGGGTGTGTTAGAGTTTTTGTTATTGTACGTTGAAGTTTTTCAAACTATTTGCGGAAAATTAATAGAAGTTTCATGATAAATAAAAAAAATTGCATATTAAAATTTTACGATTCTATGATTGATTTTTTTGATAGTTTTCCTGCCTTATTAAATTTATCAGAAGAATATAAAATAAGCGTTCTTATTTTCTACTCAATCTACATTTTAAGATTGCTAACATAAGATGTTCTGATAAAATTTCAAAGGAAAATAGTTTCGTCGCTGGAAAAATTTGGAAAACTCTGTTTTAAACTTGTATTGAAAAAGAATTTTGTATGTTATGTGTTTGAAATTGATCGTTTTGTTTATTTGACATTGATTCTATAATTTTTTTATGGGGAAAACAAATGATGCATGAATTTAGTTACATGTGATGAGTTCAATAATGATATATTATTATTAAATGATTTATTTCGTATGTTGTATTCGAAACTGACCGTTGAGTCAATTATTTGCAAGTTTTTTTTATGTTGATATGTCAAAAAATGAACAATGGTGTGCATACAACATTGAATTATTGTACACATACAAAACAAATCGTTCAGTATATTTCACATATACTAATTATGGATTTTAGTGTTTATTTATTAACTGTCATGCTTATGCATTAGTAAACATTAATTTTAAATGTATTCTGAATCGTATGTGTATACTAAAAAATGTTCATTCATTGTGTGTAATTATTATTTATTTCACATTATTTTGTTAAGTCATAACTGATTACGAAAATTTTATAAAAGACTTGAGTAGAATATTTCACATATATAATATATTACTAAACATCAATTGAAAAAATATACCAATATACTGTTCAATTTTGTTGCATCATGGTAATCCATCAAAATGTCATCCGATAAGTGTTTGAGTTCAATATATTTTCCCGAAAAATAAATGGAGATTATATAAATTTATCACGAAACTTCGGTTATAAATTTGATTATTACACTGAATCAATGCATTTTACACGAAAAAATGTATATAAATATCAAATCTAAATGTTTATTCCACTATAACAAACTCACCTCTTCTGCTTTAATGCTTTTTCACACTAGAAAAATTTATTCCGATATTCCATCCTCACATCCCCAAAAAACAAACCGTCTACGACCTCCGACTGTGCTTCATAACCCCACTTTAACCCAAATTTCACGCGATACTTTCCCTTGTATATGGAAAACAGTTGCATCCCCGTTTTCATCCATTTCAGAACGACACCCGAACACGCTCGATATTCTAGAAAGTTTCATTCGTATGTTTTATATCGAAGTATTATGTTCGAACAGGTTTTCGAGGGAGTAGTGCAAATTGACCCTTCATTCGAAACGGAAGTTGATTTCTGGCGTAATATCCGCAACCTATAATAATACTTTCGATAATATCGGGTGACTAAAAAGTATATTTCCTTTCGTTTTATTGATCAATTTTCATTAATTTTGATCGTATTACGGTACCATTTTTAAATATTACGAACTGTAGGGTTTCTTATTTTATAAATTTCTGATACAGAAAAACAATTTTAAACACCATCTGTGTTATTTAAATTTTCACAATTTCGTGAATGTTTATGTTATATGAACTTACTGTATCAAATACTGACAGATATCAAATGCTGAATTCCAGTGTCGAAAGTTGCGGTCAAAACGCTTCACACACGCTTTATACGCAAAACCTGAATTTCCCACACATATTCCTCAAAGTGGGGCCCCCATATCCCCACGCAGGGGGCGTAGCGCCATCGTCCACGATAAATTTCGTACCACGTGGGCTTCGCGGTTGACCTTCGACTGGGGCGGGACAGGGTTATCTTTGTTTGTCTAGACACGGGCGAGTGAGACCCTCTGTCTCCTGCCACCCCAGAACCCTCCCCTGGCCGCCCTCATAACCCTCCTAACCCAAGGGGATTAAACGCGGAAGTCGACCCTCCGGCCCGCCCCTGAAGGGCACGCGTCGTCTGCGTCCCCGAAAGCCTCCCCCCGCTGAAAACCTCTCGTTTCAGCTGGAAACGGTAAATAAACAAACCGAATGTTATGAATCGAGTTTATCCGGATATTTTCGATTGTTTTGGGTAGTTGAGTGATTATTTGACATGTGAATAAAGTTAACGTTTGATATTAAAAAAGAGGACATTTTGTATTTTTTTCGATTGTTTCAGAATTATACAAATTCGAGGATATGATTTACGATTTTTATTGTTAATTATTCTAGTGTTACTTTAATTTTTTTTACAATGAAAACCCATTTCATTTTGAAATACCTAACTAATCCTCTTTTTACACGGTTCCGAAATAACATGGTATAAAAATAACAAAAATATGTTTTATTATGCCACAATGGTAAGATTCGGTGCAGGCCATTATACTGATATAATTATAGTTATTAAATAAAAAATTTCGATGTTTTTGATGATTTTACATGGCGAAAATTTTTCACGTTACACATTTTTTTTAAAGTACATTTAGATGGACGTCCTATCCAAATATAATGATGGAACCTATCTCCAACTTTTGTATGGTCACCATAAATTTTTTACATGGTTGTCTCTGGAACGTATCCCCCGTGTGAAAAGAGGATCTGTGTTCCCTTTTTTAAATAAAATTTATCAATTTGTCATTATTTCGCGATTTTCCATTTGATATTTAATATTTTTATAATACATTTTAATTCAGACTAAAAATTTCATTGCTCTTAAATATAAATCTATGTTTAACTCATAACAATCACGACTTTCTACAGTGAACCTCATCAAAACACGCAACCCATCTCTACGTTACGAAGAGTTTGACTACACTTGATTCGAACAGAACTTAAAAACTCCAGCATATCCAACCCCTAAACCGCCTCGAACCAACCGACTGACCCTTTCACCGAATTTCCCGCGTCCGCAACAACAACAACAACACCGTCGACAACAACGACAACAACAACGCACGCACCATTCACGTCTAACGGCGGGAAAGCCCCGTCATTGTGCGGCTCAATGAGCGGACCGGGGGTGGCGGGGGGGGGGGCCACGTAAACGTAAACGTAGCCGTAACCTTGGATGGGGGCGCGGGGGCGGAGGCTCACGTGATGGCGCCCCTACGCCCCCCGGGACTTGGGGCAGGTCGCGCCGCTTTTCCGACGCCGGGAAAGCCGCGTCGACCTTTTCCGACCCGCGGCAACAGTTTGAGGTTGTTGGAGGTTTTCGCGTGTGTCGGATGGTTTTTTTTGGTGGATAGTTGATAAAGGTTTGGGTTGATGTCGTTTTTGTATAATTTGCTATAGTTTTCAGTGAAAATGTTCTTAGTTTTGTCTAGTATTTTGGAATTCTAACTTTTATGACCAGTGGCTTTAATACTTATTAGTATACAAATAGATTTTTTTTATAATATACATATTTTATTTTTCAAATAATGCATTGATTCTTACTAATCACTTAATAGCGTTAGGCAACAAGTAGCACGATCTCTACTTAGATGTTAGTCTGAAATCATTTGTAAAGAGATAGTTTTTTAATATCATTATACATCTCATACCTTTTCCTTATCACTAAATATTATAACTATGAGGAAAAAAATACTAAAACATCCAATGAATATTAGAAATTATTTTATTGAATTATTATATTTTTTTAAGGTTCGCTGAAACATCAAAACAGTGAAATAGTTTCATTTCAAAATTATTCATTCAAAATGTACATTAAATTATTATTAGAACAAATTTTTAGGTATCGTTTTGAATTCGCATGTTTATGATCGCGATATCTGATCGTTATCTGGACTTGATTAATATGCAACGATTGCATACATTGTTTAATTTCAACCTTGAATATTCTTATTTTGTACATTTTTTTCAAATAATCTAATTGACTTTTGCCATTGGATTTTCCTATTTTTAAAGCTTTTTATTAACTTGCTTTTTCGTTTCATCATGCAAATTTGTTCAGGACACAATATAATTTTACGATCGTGAAATTGTTACATCGCTAACAATAATATTTGCAATATTATGCTCATGCTCACGTGAAGGTAACTTTTTTCTATTACTCGCAGTTCGTATAACCCAGTTTTCTATCCGAAACCACAACATATCGAGTTTCAATGCCGAAAAACGCGGTAGAGGATATGAGCCGAGAAGATGAGAGGAACGAGAGCTGGCGGATGGCTGAACCAATTGTTGCTACATGAATAACAATCTATTTCCTAAACTAAATTGACTTTTATAACATTACAGAGCGAGTTTGTTCTATCGGCCGAACACTTGTCCAACTTCTCGTGCGTATTCGATTACGACAACCGCCGGAATCTTTTCGCCAATTCCAACATTTTTCATACAAATACTATTCTCATATTCATTTGTGAAACAACACCTTATTTTCGATGCGTAAATAGTTGAATATACGTTTTTAAAATTTGATTATGGAAAGAAATTTTCATATACAAAAATCATCTTTTGTTATATAAAATTCTTATGACAATTATTCACTATTATTTGAAATACCGAACGTCGAATGACGCATCCGCAATCGTGGATACATCCGAAAATTCGATCGCCATCGCACCAATTGCCCATACAATACAAGCACTCTTCGTACACACGAACCGATACACGAGCTCGTTTTGTCGGCGCAGTGTCCTTATTATGTAGTTAATTTAATGCCGGCCGCAAATGATGCATCATCAGCCACTGGGAACCGTCGCCAGGCTGTCTGCCTCGACGTCATTCATGCCGCTGACGTTTCGTCATCATATCAACCGTTGGAAATCATCGCCCAAATCCTCCGCGTTGCTTTTACTCGGTCCATCACATATGGAATTCTCATGTATTGATAACAGATATTGTATTTATATTAAATGTGCACCTATTCAGTGAGTCAGGTGTGCCCGAAATCCCCTCAGCCTGAGGTCCCTCGTCGATTATGGTCGACCAGTACCCTCTTTAACGAGCACGGGAGGTCCCAGTGACTCCCCTAGCGAACTGTCGTCAATTGAATCGGTGCTAGCGCCAGGCGCCTGGTCTCGTGCGTGGAAGAGGGTCACTCCCGGCTGCTTGGGTCCCCTCGGCCTTTCTGCGTCTGTCATATTGTAATTCCCGTGCTCCAGTAACCCACGGGCATGCGGGTGCCATTGCCGACTGGCGACCTTCACGAGTGGCTTTGACCCATTTTTTTTGTTAATTGGTGCTTTTCGAGGCTTATCCCTAATTTTGTTCGGATTCGAATTGTCGATGTACTCTGTTTATGGGTAATCGTAATGATTCATTTATTATTTTCTTCGCTCTTCATACATAATCACGTGCATACTTTGGAAAAGTCCGAAAATTGATACATCTAATTGTAAATTTTTGTTTATGACCCATTTTTTTTGTTAATTGGTGTTTTTCGAGTCTTATCTCTAATTTTGTTCGGATTCGAACTGTCGATATACTTTATTATTTATTTATTTATGGGTAATCATAATGATTCATTCAATAATTTTCTCATGCGTAATCACATGCATATCGTAAAAATCCAAAAATCGATAATTTTTATTCGACAAAAACTTCAATGACCCACATTTCGAAATATAAATAACTTCAAACGATTCCCTCACCTTTCGAAAGAGAGTCTTCTCCCTCATTAACCGATACAAAAAACGAATCTCCTCCCCTTCCGTTCAGCCCTCTCGTATTATCTTCGACGGCAATCAACTGCCCTCAACACACAACAGTCAATTGCTGTCGACACCTGCTTTCGGAAAACCACAGCTTACCCCGTTCGGCGAACTTCGAGGAACCGCGAATGGGGTGAACGAATGGATGCTTTCTGCGGGAGATCCCCCAGACATTTTTTTTCGCACATTATAATATGCGTGTTGTATTATATTCAACAAGGCCGTGTTCTTCTGCACAGGGAAGTCCCCGTTTGAATGACCGGCCGTGATGGGGCGACGACCCTATTTAACACCTGTTTAATTAATTTGGATTTTTTTTAGTTCATAGAAATTTTACGTGTTTATTTTGAAAATTCGACGTATACATTCGTTAACGTATTTGATTGATAAATCATTTTTTTGATGAAAAATTCTATAATCATTCAAATTATTTATTTAAAAATTAATATGAATAAACGATATACGTGTTTTGAACAATTTTTATTAGCATTTTCATCGTGTATAATGGAGCTTTTTATGGCAACATCATCGGCATCGGCAGGTGTATTCACTACATAATAATATAATGCGTATTAATTATTTATCATTTAATGACGATCGAAATGTACGTACATTCACTCGAATTAAACGCTTCCGATAATTAAAAATGTAACGAAATTTCAACGCACAAAAACGCGTTTTAATAATTACCAATTTTGATTGCGACGACAATTTAAATTGTCTCATACGAAGATGACACGTCTTGTAATCATTTGTAATTAATCGTCTTGTTGAAAACCGAGAATGTCACATTTAATTAATAGAAGACATGATGTATGTCATCAATAAAATTCGTGTTTGAAAATGCAATCCGAAAATTTAAACATCGACGTTCGACGGGACGAAAATATCGTTTTGATTTCATGTTACACCACTTTATACTTATATTGCTTTCGAAAAAACGTGAAAGCATCCATCGTCTGTATTGAGAAAATCTATATAACACGAGACTCGTGTATAAGCAATGCATAAAATCGGTATTACATTTTCAATTTCGCGGATAATCCTCGAGTTCGATTTTGCACAACATTTCGGCAATATCACCACCGATTTCTATACATCGAAATTTCCTTACAGTCAACTCCGCGAATACGTCAATATTCGAATTTTCACATTCAATTTCTGTCCGCATATTGTATATTATAACGTATATGTACATTCGATATAAAGAATTAGAATTTTGATTAGACACGTTCAATAGATCAATAAAATCTTTCTATAGATCAATGAAGTTAAGCGACATTGAGTACGGTCATTACCCAGTATCATCAAATCCTTGAGAGAAAAGTGATAGTATGAGAATAGTGTTGGTGTTAAACATGCTCGATATTCTCACATTCAGAACCTATTATATATCTCACATGAGGATGGATTTCCGCGAGTTTTCCCGCCGATATTTTTCACCCATCCTCCTCGGTTTGTGCAAAACCAACCACCTGAGGCTGCGTCTGTCGCCCCTAGCAGCAGACAGGTGGCAAGCGACCCTCGACTTTCGACGTTTTTCCCCTTCATTGTCGACTAGCGGTAATGTCGCACTCGATTTCGCATTATCTCGGTCGAATTTTCGCTCAAGGTCCGCCAAGGTCGAGGACACCCTCAGAAAATTCGTGCAACCCTCTGGGTGCCGGAGGATGGCCCGGGCGCTTCTTGGATCATCCCCTTTGATTTGGCGTGATTCTTTTTGAAAGGGATGTTAAAATGCCTTGAAGGTTATTGTCCATTGTTCATTCATCATATCCGCGTTTCCTATATTTTTGTAAAGGAAAATCTTGCCTTTGAACTTTTCACGGTATTATTCTAGGATCATATTAATTTTAATGATTCATAGAATACTTTTTCACTTTTAGTGGAGCTTACAATTAGTTTAAAAAGCAATCTTGGGTAAATATATTTTTGAGTCCTGTATAAGCTTCTTTCGTATTAAACGTGTACAATATTTTTATCACATTTATTTTTCGATTGAAAAACGATCCAATTATAAAATTATTTTGTATAATAAAACTATATTATAGAATTTAAAATAAACCTTCACTATATTCAATTATGTTATTATTTTTCATTGATGCAATTAAATATTTGAATTCAGAATTTAATGTATTTTTTTTTTGTTTTTGTCGAACAGACCTATGTATAATAAAATTAACCAGACCAGTTTTATTTAAAAAATTCAAACATCGATGTTTTAATTGTACCGTAAATTATCAAAGTACACGATTAAATTAACAACTGATAAATATTCAACGAACTGAAAGGGTGCATTGAAAATACATATACTAAAAGTCAATCACCAAAAATGCGTAACACAGAAACGATTTTTTCCGACAATACCCCGCCTAATCATAATACATCATTGCGGTTTTTTCGTACAAATTACACCAGTAATAATATAAATTACAACAATTTATACATCGGCCAGAAACCGAGTACGTTAACAGGAAACCGTTCGACAGATGTTCGAGCGCGTGCTCGGCCATTTTTTCGAAACGCGGTACGATGCACCCGTCACCAGCTGACCAAGTATACACCCTTACGTTTACAATTAAATTCGTCGAAATTTATATTGTGTGTATGTGTGTGTGTTCGGGAGGGTCTGCGGCGGCCTTGGTCCTCCGAAACCGTGCGAGGACCCTCGTCTTCCTGACCTGCGACAACTCGAGGATACGACGATGGTTTTCTTGTTTGTTCGGTCGTCTTCTTGTCGGTTGGCGGTTTTGTGGTTTTTTGATCGGTTCGTTAATCTGTTTTCATTGTGAAAGTTAATTGAAATGTGTTTTCGTTAAATATTTCGAATTTTTTGATATTATATGAATACGTTTCATTATTTTTTTTAACGTTTTTCACATTAATTTATGTATTATTATAATTTAGCACGTATTTCTTGATAATTAATCAAATTTAGTACTGATTAAATAAATTATTTTGATTCCAAAATACATCATTTCTGATACTTGAATATATTCAATAACTTTATCTGAACTTTCTAATTATCTTTTTTTTTCAAATATAAATATAAAATTTGATCTTAAAAGCCATTTTTACTCAAATATACAATCTTTATAATATCAAATGTATTTTTTAATTTATAAAATTCAATATAATAAAATCGCAGGACGAATAAAAGCGAGCGCGTGGCAACAGACAGCTACCCCGACATACAAGCGCCAGGTGTTAGCCTAACTGGCCGCATATGCCTCTCTTTCTATTTATACATTAAAATATATTTATACATATAAAATATACAGACTTATTCACGTATCTGTCCTTTGTTGAGTGCGAAATAATTAAATATGGCCGGTAGACCGTTATCCTGTGCGAAAAAGTTGGAAAAAGTTTGTATGGAAATGTCGTTATCGCCGTTGTCGATATGGTCTTGTATCTGTTGTGTTTTTTGAGGGTATTCTGATAATTAATTAAGTGTGTCGCGTTAGTAATTCGATGCTTTCGGTTAAGGGTTGTTTGTTAAATGCTCACGTTTATTTTTCGCATACGTTCGATATTCTAACGAGGTTAATTTCGATACGCGTATCGCATTACTGGTTAAATTTAACTGGACTCCTATGAAAGTCGATATATTTTGTTTTAATTACAAAATGAATCTAACAATAAATCCATATAACAAACTTATACTATTTCTAACAAAATATTTTTTTTTTAATTTAAATTTGTTTTAATTTTATGAACTTTTCAACAGTTTATATAATAAGCCGTGTATAATCAGTTCGATTTTAATTTCACACGGCAACACTACACCGTCACCAACGTAAAAAACAAATACATACACACACGCACACACCAACATCGGTCGAGGAAATGACGCACTTTTTATTAGGGCCCGTTTTTTGCCCGTTCGAAATTTGACAGCTGCCTGCCGCCCTTTTGTGTGTCAACGCACCTTCGTTCCTGTGTGTTTGTATTTTATACCTAAATTTATCCATCCCTTGTGTGAAACGACGAAATCTCCCGCGGTTCCGCTCGTATGAATTATAACCTTATTAAAATTCGGATTAGTTCCGATTTCAAGAAAATCCTATTCGGAAACCATGACGCAAAAGTCTCGTGTCGAAAATGCATGTTTGATGACGCAAGGACTCGATATCTCGATTCGTTATTGTAGCACACGTGTCATAATCGTATCCGCGAATTGATTGAAAGCTTAATTGTGCTATTATCAATTTGCGTATTAGCTACGATAGTGTGCTGGCGTTTTTGCACTTTAATGGCGTCCGCGTGCCGCCATTTTGCGCGGGAAGGCGCGCTCCATTATGCAAATGCAGCGTATGCAAATTGCTCAATATTTTAATAATTGTGATAAAAACGGTGTGTATGTGAATTTATTTGATCTACGTTATCGATCTACGATCGTAATTGTTCTATCGGCGTGTGTACAAATAATAAAAAAATGCAAACGCACTCGTTTTAAGTTCTCACGTTTTTTGCGTTGCATGATTTATGTTATTTATTTTCGGGTGCGTTAGTTGCGTCAAACGTGCGTTTTTATCAAAGTCATAGTATTGTTTACATTATTATTGTTGATTTTACGTGACGTTTAGTGCGCCACCGCTCGGCGAAAAGACCAACTAATAAATTATTTTTAAATCAATTGAATATTATTTTTAAATGTTTTATAAAATTTTCGATTGATCTACATACATTAATATATTTTTGTGTAACTAGATAAAAATAAATTAATTAATGGTGTGTGTCTCAGCTGAAATAAAATCTTGCATCATCCATAGATGTCACTCAGATCATGAAGATTTTTGATTTCGCTTACTTTTTCTTTACCTGTCCTGTTCATTGTTCTCTTATGCTGTGTTTATTTGTAGTGTTATGATTTTATGATTTTTCTTATAGTTTTCGTTTCTTATTTTGTTATAGCTTATTTTTGGTCCCGATGGCACGCTCCAAACGGTCAAAGGAGAATCTCGAAGAGGCCGTGGACGAGGCAGAGGAGGCGGCGGGGTACGTCTGCTTTTTTTATTTATGATTTTATGATTTTTTTTATTTTCTAATTCAATCATTCATGAATTTTTATATTATCACTCGACTATAATTCGATTAATAATAATTAATGTGAAGTAATTTTGAGTAAACTTTTACTACTCGATCATAGGTGACACTGTATTTTTTTAATTTCCCAATTAACATTTACATTTGTATTTTTCGAATAATTTTATCATAGTTAAATATTTTAAAATACACTAAAGCTTTATTTTTATTCTCAAAATATTTTCTAATTTACTTTTCATCGAAAAATTTATTTTTTAAATATTTTATCAAGGTAGAATTTTCCGCCGAAAATTACATCATTTTCACAAACGCGTCTCTGCGTCGTTTACATTTCCCGTTTATATACGCGTTTTTTTGCATAATTAAAAACATCAAAGCCATCAATTTAAATTTGCGAAACATTTCCAGCCGGCGAAATATTCAAATTTCGCGACCGAATCAAATTGCGCCCATTAAATCAGTGTTGCCAACGCGCCGGAGAGAGATTACGTCCCGACGACATAAACGGATAAACTTCGCATCAATGGACCGCGAGGACGAATCGGCGGTCATCATTCAATTACATACGTCGAGCGAATTGCGCCATGGCCGGCGTGCGTCACCGCCGTGGCCAAACTGAAAACCGCGCGAAGTTCGAATTTTTTCCGAGCGAATCGCACGATTCGGGAATGAGCGAAAAACCATCGGATGATTCATCACGGTTTTATTTTTGTATGCGGAAGCTTTCAGGCGTTAGTCATCTGATTTTTTCAGGATTTGTGTTTTTCATTGTTAATTTTAATCGGGATACTTTATTGTCAAAAGGTTGATTAGATTTTTGTAAGAAAATTAATTAGAAAACTTTCTCGTTAATAATATTATGTGTGAGTTATCTAGAAAAATGAAAAATATTTTATTATGACTTGATGTGTTGATCAAACCTAATATTATACGAGTATAATATATTATAATAACTCTACAGTATGGACTATGGATCGATTGAATTTAATTAAATATTTTTGATAAGTATCAAATAATCCAATTCTTATATCGAAATAGGCATGCTGATGAAATCGCAACATTATATGTATATCAAATATTTTGTATCTTTCTGTGTTATATAATGTTTGAGTTTCGTTCGTATCTTGTATTCGTTCAAATATTTACTTTTACCGGTTTTATCGTTGATTATGTAACAGTCTTATTTTTAAGTTACGCAATTTATTTTCTATTCTATTTTATTCACTAGAAGGTGAAGCATTTTTCAAAAAATGATTTTTCAAATAAATTTCCAGTTTTACTTTTTTTTATCAAACGTTTTGAAAAGCTTTTTTTTCATATTATGCCCTATTGAAGCTTTCTCGTTTTTCTTCTTACAATTTTTATTCATTTATAAATTTTATATGAAATTAACGACATCTGAAGCTTTTATTTAGTATCGCATAGCATTTTTTTTTCTTTATGAGAATTTTTTCACTTTGAGTGTCAATAAAAAATATATGAAATTACAAAATTCCCATTTTCGAAAAAAGAATTCGACGAAATAGCGGAAATTTTCCCTTCTACGTTTGGTAATTTAGTGCGAAAATTTTCTTTTTTACGCGCCATTTTCTCTATAAAAGTTATTTATTGCGACTTCTGTTTATAAAAAAAATCAACTAGAGGGAATATACCTTCTTTTATTAACGAAATTGACTCAATTAATTAATTTGCCGTAAATGTATTGTATTATATTTTATTGTACGGAAACGGAATTGGGCGTTCCATATTTGAATTTTCCCAGAATTTTAATATTGCTTTTGAAAGACTTCGAACTCTCTTTGTGAATTTGTCTTTTATATGTTTTCTATAAATAATATCAGCACATATTGAAGTTTTTAATCAGTATAATAATCTCATCATAATGAAAAGTCTGTTTTGGCTTAATTTAAATATCGTATAATTAATAATAAAAGGAAAATAACTTATTGGAATAATTATTTTTCGAATAGCCTTACAATTAGAGTAATGTTATGCAATTTTTTCGATGTACTGATTGCACTTTTTATTGAAAGAAACCAACGAATTCGATAAATATACAAAAATGACCACTCTTCAATCAAAAGTGCATTATATCCGACATTATTCCGAAGCAGAAATAATGCATATGTTTCCTTCGGCGTTTTATACACTCGTTAAGTATGAACGTTCCAGTGTGCAAACATTCATTAAGAATTGTTTTCAGGAACGCCGCCTGAAAGTACGAAGCGGTTTTCAGACGCTTGCCCGCCCCGGGGACACGACTGTTTCCCTCGAAGCCTTTTAACGCCGCTTACATTATACGAAGTTTTCGTTATGTGTGTGTTTACGAGTCCAAAAATAAAGCACCGATTTAATTAGTGGTGGAAATTTTTCATTGTGAAATTATTTATATATGTATTATTACACAAGAGAAACTTCTCGTGTGTTGTCATTGCTTGGTGGTACCTGGAACCAGGTCCAATTGCCACATGGGAAGGAACATAAGGAAACAACGGACGCCACAAGGGACAAAAAAAAACTAGGATGTGACAATCTGTAGGAGCACATGCTGTGCTGGGTATCCTACGATGCAGGATAAGATGCTGGGAATCCTACGATGTAGGAAGATATGAGATAATTTTTAATAAAATTATAGACTTATACCATCATAATGTGTTATTTTTTAATTAAAAAAAACATAGAATATTCTATTTTATTTGAAACACAAATTTGCTAGGATTTTTGTTAGAAATTGAAAGGTTGGGACGCTTAATATTATTTGAGTTTAGAATTTCGTTTTGGTACAAAGTATTCCGAAAGAATGTAACGATCGCCACATTAAAACGACGTAATTTCGTATTTATTAGAATATCCGATGTGCTAATTCCGGCCGTTAACTCGTAGTAACGGCGGGTCGTTAACGACGTTATCGAACGTTTCGGTGCAAACTTGCATACGTAGTTTCGTTACAGCGAAATGCATATAGCCCAAAAAGCTTGCTGCATTCGAGTATTGTTTTTTCGTTGAAAATTTTCAGTTTTTTATAATTACGTTGTCGATTTTTTTTTTGTAAGAATGTCGTATAATTGAAAATAGTTCGTTGTATAATAATTGACATCGATTGAAATGTATGAACGAATTTTATTTTTGGTGTGTATCATGAAAATTATAGATATTATATTTGTCTCATAATTTATAAAATCAAATATTTTCTTATTTAAGCTTTAAAAACAACCATATTTAATTTGAACGATTTCGTTTTTAACATAAAACATCTGCAGCATTATCATTTGATTAATCGAATACGTCTGCGTTTTTAATGACGAACCAAATGTATTCTTAAATTTTAAATTGTTCGTTTTTACTGTCGTAAACAAAAAAAGATACATTATTTATAAAATGAATGTTTCGTCTTAATGTGTGTAATTAATACGTTTCAAATAAACAATGAAAATTCGTACCTTATTGAAATAACTGAAAGCTTTCAGCTGAAATCTAATACTAGCGCTATTGAAGTGCTTTTTATCGTAATATTCATCTGAAAATATTATAATATTTTACATATAAAAAAGCTTGTGTTTATTTTTTCGACGATTATTTAGTTAGAAAATGAAATTAATTGTCTGTGATATATAAATGTTTACAAGTATTTTAATTGAACAATATTTAATGTTCATAAACATAATGAACATTTAATGTTCATTTATAATATTATGTAATCAGTTACTAAATTAAAAAGGTCAGTCAATCTGTCGATCGACAATATTATAAATTTCATAAACATTCCATACAAAACAAATATTCAAAATATTTTATATATACAAAATTTAAATATATATCCGCCATAGTTCATAAAAAAGAACCGAACTTTCAAACGCACATTCAAAACTGCCGCCACCCCCCACCCTAACGACCTCACTGCCATCGGACCAATCGCGCGCCGCCGTTCCTCGACCGGTCCAAGAACGCTCGCGCGCGATTGGCCCGCCGAAGCAGCGCCGCCAACCCAACGACACCGACCCCTCTAAACTTCTCCTCCCCCGCCCTAGACGGCGTTGTAATTGCAAATTCGGGCGCGCGCAACTCGTCTAATATATTCGGGAGCCATTGCGCGCGCGCGCCGACACCGATCGATATACGGCCATGGCCGCCGCCTCCCCCCTCGCGTTATTGTTTTTTTTTTTTATTTTGCGCGCTGAAAGTCGGGCTTTTTTATTCGCCTTCTGGAGGAATTTCCTTCGATGGCGTTCGCTTTTTTTTTCGTTTTGTTTATGTTCGTCGTCGTTGTCGAGGGCCCATTCATTTTTATGCGCTTTTCTGCTGGTATCGATCGTTTTTGTACGTGTTTTTTTTTGTTTTTGCATTTTTTTCGGGGTGGAAGTGTCGCCCGTTTGTGGTCGTTCTTTGGCGCGTTTGGGTCTAAGTTTCGAATTGGCGCGCGGGATGTGCGCGTTCGAACCGTTTTGACGTTTCGTAATTAGTTTTTTTACGGTTGAATTCTTTATTTTTGGTTGGTTTTCTTTCGATTTTGTTTTTATAATATTGATTAATTTGAAAATTACAAATATGTATTTAAAAAAAAAAAGTGAAATTTCTCTTTGCGATTTTTACATAGACAACGGTGCCATCTATCCGTTGAAATAGACACATAGAATAAAAATAAAATAAAATCGGATATTTATCCATAAGATTATTTACAACGTCGCTCATACTGAATACGGTTTTTAATGTATCATTATAAAGATAACGCCAAATATATAAAATTATAAAGATCGTACTATAATATTGGGGCCGATCTTTCAATCGTCAGTTAAGAGTTATTCTCGGAATAAGCCTTTTAGTTTTTATGGTTATTCGCGGCCGGTCACGGATAAAGTCACGTATAAAGTCACGGAAAACTATAAGCTAGTTGTCCGTGACTTTATCCGTGACTTTATCCGTGACTTTATCCGTGACCGGCCGCGAATAACCATAAAAACTAAAAGGCTTATTCCGAGAATAACTCTTAACCGACGATTGAAAGATCGGCCCTTAGTGTTTTCAATAATGTAAATTTAATAATATCCTGCGGTTTCTGTATTTATAAATATAATATGAAAAATATTTATTATTAAACTTCTTGAGAATTTAATCTAATTAAATCAAACAGGAAATTTAATAAGATCGTCACATCTTGCTTATTACATGTTGGAGATGCTTTTACTGAATATTTCCACTCATTTTCAGTTCTTGTTTTTTCTCAAACTTAAAAAAAAATATTTTACTGTAAATGTTCTTTGGCTTTACAGCTATGTTGTGTGTAAATTATTTTGATGTAGATATCGTTTTTCGTTCGACTATCCACATTTATGCTGCTGATGTATTAAAGATGTAATATAATACTTTCGTATAAATCGATGCAGTGCCTTGAAAATGTAAGATTCTAGATTCTCTTTTCACATTTTCAGTTATATAATATAAGGCGTATTATGTCATTTCGTCATTGGCCTGTTTGAGAAATTTTTGAAAATTTACTTCTAGCTTATTTGAATGAATGCACTGATTACTGAAATTATATAGTAATCTGTAAATAGATATGTTTGCATATCATTGATCATTGAAAAAAAAAGAAAATTTGTCAATTGAATCTTTAAAATTAATATCTGTCAAATCTATTATGCTATCAGCCGTAATATTATTATTGAGCTTTAAATATACATACAATTGTATATAATATCCTGAAATTGACTCAAATAAAAAAAATCACAAATTTCATCTCTTCAAATTAAATTATCCATAACATAAACAACATCAAAAAAAATCATCATCCACTTCAATCGAACAACCTTCCACTAACTCATCATAACATAACCCAAAAATCCCAACCTAACCCAACCTTTAAAAAATGCATTACACCGCCAAACCAGCCGACAGGAAGCCAACATGAAAACACACAAACCCCATTGGCCACAAACGCGATCCTCTCCGTCCATGTCCACGTTCCGCGGGAAAACCTCTTGGCGGATGCGCCGGCCAAGGTCGCTCACCCGACGGGGCTTCAACCCGGACCCGACCCCGGGGAACACGCCCCCTGCGCCCCCATGACCCCCCCCCCGCCTCATACCTCACCTCGTGCCCCCGCCTTTCGGTAAGGCTGAAAGGGAGGTCGTCCGATGGCCGACCGATGTAGTATGCACGTTCGAAGCTGTTCGATTCAATTTTGTACTTTTTCAAATTGAAACCTTGCCGGATTTTGTTTGGAAATGTTTTACGGAAAATAGTCTTATCTAAAATTGGTAAAATATAATTTGTTTGTTTTTAATTTTATAGTGGGCGTTTAGTTATAAATGTCTTCGACCGCGAGAGCTTATTAGAAGAAAAGTAACGATATTGGTTTTTAATTAGTTAGAGTTTTCAGCTGAAACTGCAACCGATCTCGTTTCACGTCTGACGCTTTTGAATCATTATGGAAGTTCGTACTATTTGTTTTATTATGGTTACACTCGATGTGGTTCTTTGACGTTCGAATCCTTTTAACTTTCTCGTGAAGGAAATTTTCAAACTTCGTATCGACATATGTATAATCATTCATAAAATATTCAAATATTAGATTTCTATCTTGTGCTTTCGTAGAAAAACAATTTTGTCTCGATTTAGTTTTTTTACAACACATCTTGTTGAGTTAAAACGAATTCTTCTATACGCATATAACTAGTCGATTTGAAATTTAAATTACAACGTACTTCTAAGAAACGTTCGTATAAAATAAATACGAAATTTTACATGATTTATTTCTACGCAAATATATATTATATACATATATATACGTCCGCTTATGAGTCGAATATAAATCGCTAAGCTCAAGATAATTAAAAATCAACATTTACTTTGGCATCCTTGTTTCGGCAGACGTCCCCCTCTGTCGCGAATTATATGACGTACTTTCGTCCTTTTCGCACGTCGAGAACGAAAGCCTTATATGTTGCAATGTAGAACGTGCAAATTTCGAAAATGGCAGAAATACTCACTTGAAACAAGTATAAATTATAATAATTAAAAACTCAGAGTGTGTGTTTGTTCTAACGTCAAGATGGCGCCGCTCTCTGGTGGAAAATGTTGCGATCGATCGATTTGTTGATTTTCGTTTTGTTTGCTCAATTGTAAAAAAAATGAATTGCAAGCGTTATTTATTTCACTTTCGTTTTCATTCACGGAATATTAAATTCGGTGTATTCATCATTTTTCCCTTTTATATTGTGCAACGTTTGTTTTTTTCATCGTTATTGTTGTTTGTGTTTTTCGAAATGTTTCGAATCATTATATTTTTTTAATATCAAAAGAATGCGAGAAGTAAAAATCATCAAATAAATCCGTTTTCAGCATTCTGAAAATTCTTATCGTTTCGCCTTATCATTAAACAAATTCGTTTGGGCATCGTACATTTTAATATGTCGACAAATAATGACGTTTCTATGCTGTAATTTTCAGAAATATCATTGGCGATGATCGTGCTTTCGCCGATGATGCACTTTGTTGCAAATAAGTATAACTCGACCCGCAATTTCATTCTCGAGTTTCGCTACAGTCTAACGACCATTATTATTTTAATAATGGCAAATTGGCGTTTTGTGCAGGACGCAGAGGAACGTTCTTCGGAATTGTGATATCCGATTCGATATCGTACAAAAATGTTTTATCTCGATTTTTATATCTGAAGAGAATCTATTTACGCTTAAAAAACCTTGAAAATGAACACACATGAATGATACACGGGTACAATGTTACACAATATCTATATATATATACGAACATTCGATTGATTTTATTCCCCGATTTAATGACACGTTTGAATTTCGTTGTCATACATTATTTTGTGTAATTTCAGCTTTCATGTATCATATTACATACATATAATTCACTGATCAAAAAATCACAGATGAATAATCCGTTTCAATCGATTATCGATAAAGCTCGTTTTCAGATCATAAAACGTGTGTAGTAATTTTTATTTATTTTTTGACGTTCTATGGGTGCATATTCATTTCGGTTCGGCAAACTTCGGTTTTCGCTAGATTAGATTCGGCTATTTTCGGCGTTCGTGTTTACTTTTCACTCGCTATGTCGCCAACTTTGTAATGGCGTTTCGTTCAGCGTTTTTACCCGTTTACGCATTTTCTTTCTAATTAGAATCATATAAGAATCGTTGGAAATTCCAATGAAAATTTTTTATTTAATTTTTGCAAATTATCTATTACAACGAGTTTCGTGAGACTATTATATATTGGGAAATATTAATTGAATTTTTGGAATAACTAACCCCTTAACCCTAGTTATTGTATGATTTCTCTCATCAAATTGTCACACTAGACTAGTTGATGAGACCATGTCCTGCAGAAAATAACTAACAGGTTGCTTGTGAAGATGATGATAATATGATTTCTATAAAGAGGATATGGCCTACTTTTATGATTAAAATAAACGTCCTCTTTTGAATATAAAATTTTCTTCTTTTTTTATGCAGTCTAAAATTTGAGGACTTTTCTTCAGTTCGAATTCGATAATTTGGCCTCCATTTGTAATTTTTCATCCGGTATTTCTAATCAAAATATTCCGTAAAATATTTTTAGATTTAACACTGTCGTAGCAAAGATTTTAGGGGGGGGGGGTACAAAACACATTTTTTAGATACAAATATGTTGTTTTTTTTATTTGAAGTATAATATGGATATAAATTCAAGGTATTCAAAGAATTTATTAATTGTCAGATATATCTCGACATAATTAAGTGAAATTCGTAATTATTTTTTTAATTAAAACGGGGGTATCCCCCTCTCCTAGCTACTGCCGTGGATCTAGGTAGTCCTCGACTTACGACGGTTCCCATTTACAATCAATAAAAAAAATTATATAATTTTTTTTAACTAATTATTTTTCAAAAAGCTATCGTTACCTATGGTCAATGCATTTCGGAAAAAATATGAACTCGTTCGAATTGTATCCATTATCTGCCAATTTTTTTTGTTCGAAAAAAAAATGTTTGATTTTTTTGTATAGTTCGACTTACGGTTACGACCGAAGTTCGAGAACGCATCTCCGTTGTATATCGATAACAATCTGCATTAAAACAAATACGACTTTCATTACTTCCAACTAGGGCTTGCAATGCCATAATATGCCTTCGGTAATTACCGGAAACGATTTTATTGCGAATAAGGGTAAATATAGATATATTATTGTAGAAAAAAAATTTGAAAGTGTGTTTTATGAGTGTGAGAGGCGCCACTATAGTTTCGTGAACCTGGAGGGGGGGGGGGGTTAGTAATTATTTATTGTAGTTTCTGCACCGAAAGTTATATTATATATAACACGAGCGGTAGGCCCGATGTTATAACATCGCACGCGTGATTTGAGGAAAAATTTTGAAAATACAATATAATGACAGTATATTTACCCGTTGAATATACATAGTTGAAAATGTGAAATGTTTATTTAATTTATTATATAAAATATTATAGAATATTTTGTAGATATTACAATATTTATTTTAATTTAATATTAATTTATCTAATAAAGCATAGATTTCCACATCACCCAGGAGGTACTATGCTAGATGCTTTACATTTTTTTTAATGTGGGAAAATTGCCGAATTAAATTTCAAAGTTCAAAATCATCTTCCTTGTTCACCAGATCTCGCGCTATCAGATTTTTATTTGTTTATGTTCTTGGAGCATTCACTAAGGGAAAAAAAGTCAACAGGGTGAAAAATTTAGAAAACCATTTAAATTCATATTTTGCATCAAAGCCATATTTTAGAAAAAAGGGATCGAAAAGCTGCCTAATAGATGGCAGACAGTCCTAAATAATAATGGCGATTATATTGTATAATTACTATATGCCCGTAAATATATATGAATAAATTTTTATTATGTTTAAAAAAAATTGAATTTTTTTCCGGTACCCCTAATATAATAATCAAAATAAAAATTACTTAAATTCAAATGTAAAAAAAATATTTATAATTCAAATTCAAATAAAAAACAAAAGGTTCCAATTTCGAACAGTGCATAATTTCTAGCGTGAAAGTGTGAACGCTGAAATAGTCCTTAACGCACATTGGCAAAGGATCAAATTCAGTGCATAATTTCTAGCGTGACAATGTGAACCATGAGAGTCCTTATTGCACATTGGCAAAGGATGTAATTCAGTGCATAATTTCTAGCGTGACCCCCCACACACACACACACACACACACACACACACACACACACACACACACACACACACACACACAGACAGACAAAATAGCACTATTATTATATGGAGGATATGATGGATTTCCATACCTACCCCTCCCCCTATGGATTTCCAAACATATATTTTATATAATGTGACTTTCGCTAAAACTAGAAAAAATGATTATTACCCCTTGGATTTGCATACATATATTTTATATAATGTTTAGGTTTTAATCAAGAATACTGTTTTTTAGTAAAACAGCCACATAAAGTCACACTTTAATCATTTAATTTACATAAATTTATTTTTTTCATTTACCGGTAAACCGGTAACGGGACCAATTATTTACCTGTAATCGAAATTTGACGGTAAATTGCAAGCCCTACTTCCAACGTTCACAATCAAACAGCGAACGCAAAACGGAACGTATACAAAAAGTGACATATCAAGGAAAAGCCCGTTTGCAGATCGTCGGCGCGCATCCCCCCCCCTACCCTCCGCACCACAATCCAACCCACCCCCAAAATGCATTTCAACAATAATTTAAAATTTTCCAAAAAATAACGCGAAAACCATTTTTCGACCCATGCATAGCAGCCATGTTGTGTAAAAAATTTCCTCGTAGACGCCGGCGGGCGGGCGGCGCGCGGGAGGGGGGGCGCGATGCGCGGCGGGGGGGGCGGCGCCCCTCAGAGGCGGGGGGGGGACGGGGACTCCGCGGGACACGGCGGCCGAGTCGCGCGCGTCTCTCGCGTCAACCGCACGCGTCCCGCACGCGCACATAACCTCAAAAGGCGCCAGACGCGGTTTTCACTTGGGGCTTTCGACGCGCGAAACTCCGCCGATTTGAAAATACACGTTCGCCATATTTGAAGGCGATTCGAATCAGATCGAGTTGTGTGTGTGTGTGTGTCGGCGGCGCGAAACGTCAAATCGCGCGTGCGGTGAAAAGCAGCATCTTTCCGGCCATTTCGGTGTTGAGGGTTTTGCGGAGTGGTTGTAGATTTGGCGGTACGGGTTTTTTTTAGTCGAGGCGCACAAAGTGTCAAATGTTAATGTATTCGTTGTATTGTTTATTATGTACGTTTTGTATATGATCTGTGGAGGGTTTCGTCGTCGTATTTTCACGTAAATTCTCCCCGTTGAAATTCGCCGATTTCGCTTCGAAGAGAACGACGCTAGGCAACTTTCTTCACGAAGAATATTTTGGTATATATTTATCTTATTTTATTATTAGAATACGAAAGCATAACGATTCCATAATTAATGCAGAGTTTTCCTCAACAAAAATGATCATTTTGCTTTCGCAATTTTTAAACTGTTTTATTTCAGATGATGACATTTTCAACACAAATATACATTTTGTACAAAATGAATAGTTCATCCCGATATCTATTTCGACTTTCTACAATATTCAAATCGAAAACGCTTACGAATAGAAAATTTGAACCGGAGCTTTCGTCAATAGATCGTTTTTTGCACCGAAAAGAAATCGCTCCGAACAAAAATGACCGATTGACTTTCCGTTGCGACAACAACAACAACAACAACAACAAAAACATTGCCTAAACACCCGGTCGTAGTCGATTTATCTAATAAAAGAGACAATTCTAAAGTTCGTTGACCGTACGTGCGAGTACGTGTTGGATACGCGTTGTTTGTACGTTATGTAAACCGTTCGTTGGTAACTTTATCATATTGAAAATTATATCGACAGTAAGTAATGTCCTATTTAGATTCAGTAACGTTTCATTGTCGTCCTTGTAGATTTTATGTGAAAAAAAATGTCAAATTTTCATGGAATTGCTTAGATTATATGTTTTACGTTTGTTCCACATTTAGGGCAAAAAATTAAAAATCGACGTTTTAGTTTTAGAATATGCATGTGGGACATTACAGAAATTCTCTCATTGTAATGTGATGTTTTGTTCGATAGAAGAATATAGGTTTTTTTTTCTTGTAAAAGATCAACTTCATGTATATTCATTAGACGAGTTTTAGAATTGTCAGTTTTACGCATAAGAAAAATTATCATTTTCAGTTCTATTTCTAGTATAATAATCTTGAGTTATTTTGAAATTCGTAAGGTGTCTGGAAAATTTTTTGATCGGTGTGTATTGTCGTTTCAAAGAATCAAATATTTTAACAACAAAAGTCTACCATTTTTCACCCATACATAACACATCGTTCGAAGGGAAATTAGACGTTTTTTTTCGTCCAACGACTTTCTTCTTATTAATAGGCTTACTTTCACTCAAAATTTGCCGAAAACGAATTGTCATACTTTTTTATTTGATATGATATTCGTAAAATGCTCATTTTAAACATAATTCGGTCGGAAACATCCGAAAAACTCTCCGGAGACGAGCCTTTGTTGTAAAGTTTGAAAATAAACAGCAGACCTACGTTTCGAAGCGTAACGTTTTGTTTACGAGCAATTTCAATAAATAAATGTAAAAATTTTCATACACAGGAAAATTACGGTCATTTCTACGTCGCCATTCAGAATCGAAAAGCATAACATTGTGTATGCTTTATCCTCAAAATGGGACATCGAAGCAGATAACGATACAATCTCATGGTAATATTGGGTCAAATGTGTGTGTTTTTTTTTTTAAATGTTATATTCAAATATTTAGAATCGTGTAGATTCGATATTTTCAGAATCTTATCTTTGGTCGTATATTAAACGACGCGATTGTTATATAAACTCACAGATAAAAACTCTTGATAAAGTAACTTATAACAGTAACTATATTTATCGTATTAAAATAAATATAAATCATCAATTTATACAATATCCTTTGCAATACGAGATTTTTATGGAATTCATTAGGAGTTGGATCATTTTTAACGGAAAGGAAACTTTTGTTGAATTGAATACTAATAAAAATCATCTTATCGAACAGTCTCAGGCTAATGATGCGTATATCCATCTACAGAACGCATCATTTTTTTCTTAACTTCAACGATCAACAGGAACTGATGCATTCAACAAGGTTTTCTATAATAATAATAATTACAAATTCAAAATACTACAAAGCAATTAGCACATCCTCGAAACGGCACAATTACGCAACCGTCAAAAAAAGCACTCATCGAACTCGCATTCTCAACACCTGAAACAACAACCAACTTATACAATTTTAGTAAAAAAAATCAATCGATCCACCACGTTTGAGTCAAACTGTTCAAACGCGTGTTGTTCACCTCTCACGTGTCCACCACACGGCTCTGTGTTTACCATGCCACTGTTTACGAAATGGCCCCGCTGACGAACCGTGTGTGTTTTACATGTGTGGTGTGCTCGAAGTTGTATATATTTCTGTCGTGGCTTGCACCTGGTCCGCATGAGCTCGTGGAAATGGGAAACGGTGTCGAAGAACTCCGGAGGTGTTGTTGCGAGGCGAATCCGTTGGGTTCGGCTGATGAAAATGGTAATTGGGTGCAGAGGCGTAGCTAGGGGGGGGGGCAAGAGGATACAGAGACCCCTGGGCGCCAAATCAAGGGGGGAATATTCCATTAGAAATACATGTAATTTTAAAAATATATTTTGATTTAGATCATTCCATAATGAAGGTGTCTCAAAATAGACGAAAGAAGTAATTTTGATAGAAAACATACATTTTTAATTAAAAATTTATGTAATTTTTTTTATTGATTCACACAGTATACAGTATAGGGTTACGTGTGGAATAGCATATAAATCAGGTAAATAGCAGTAAATCAGGTAAATGGCTTTACTGGCATATACGCATTTCTTCGTTGAAATTTTCCACGACTTTCTCGCGTAAATGTAGCTTAATTTCATTAATATAGCGCTCAATTTTCTCATTCAAGTTGTGGGGGGTCGTGAGCTTGTTGACATAAGCCTTAGACTTCAAAAACTCCCTAAAGAAATTTAAGAAACTCCCTAAAGAAAAGAAAATAAACTCCCTAAGAAGCAATTCAATCATTGCATGATTCATTTCCTAGTCGTGTAATTTCCGTTTTGGTGATTAGAATTGGCCGGATCATGCGATTTAACGCCTTTGGTGGTTTTTGAAGTTTAAGGTTTATGCCAACAAGCCCATGATCGCCCACACCTTGAAGGAGGAAATTTAGCACTATATCAACAAAATTCAGCAACATGTATGGAAAAAATTCATGGAAAATTTCAACAAAAAAATATGTATGTGCCAATAAAGTAATTTACCTGATATGCTATTCCACACGTAACTCTATACTGTATACTGTGTGAATTAAAATTCTATGTTTTCTATCAAAATTACTTCTTTCGTCTATTTTGAGACACCCTATATATTAATGAAAAAAAAATTTCGCCTGCGGCGCTAATTTTTTTAACTAACAATAATATGTAATCTATGTTTTGTTTTAAATCAATATTTTTTCGTTTAAAAATTTTCGAACTTTTTTGAATTTTTTATATTTGAAAATTGTGGGAGGGGGGGGGTGCCAATTATATAATTTATTTCCGGGCGCACAATACCCTAGATACACCACTGATTGGGTGTTATGGTTTAGTTATTCGGTATCGAAGTTGAGTGATGGGTATGATTGTATGTTAGAGATCGTTTGGTAAAGGATTGTTGTGCTTGAACTCCTTGGGAGTTACATACCTTTACCTTATCAGTGGTGGATGTATGCGTTAAAAAAATACCTGAACTTTCGAAAGATAAGGTCTTGTTCTGTGGTAGATGTTTATATAAGATATTTTGAAGTTTTTGTTGATAAACAATAGCATGAATTCCATTTGATTCCCATTACATATTTTGCATAATATCTTTGAAAAAACTTCATCATTCGTCAAAAAGAAAGAGTACGATTAACTGTGCATTAAAAAAAATATAGATTGTGCCTTTAAACTTACTTGTGCATTAAAAAAATATACGATGTGCATTAAAGAATCTCATTAAGCATTATTTTACTTATAGTATGCAATATATAAAAAAAATTGTGCAGTATAAAGTGAGCATTAAAAAAATATGAAATGCACAATAGAATGAATAGTTTGTGCATTAAAATGACAGAGAGGTGGGAACGCCACCAGAGTAAAGTCTTTCTCTACAAACAGTACAATACAACTACATTTTAACAATTTGGTCCATTTTTTATAAATATTGATTTTGTTTGAATTCGGCTTATTATATTATGAAAATAGTGAATAATGGTCGTATGGTTAGTATTTCCCTGTTCTAATGCACGTTTATCCGTTTTGAGGTACAGATTTTTTTCTAATGCTCACATTTTAATCCTCGTGCAAAATGCACGCATTATCTTTTTTAATGCACACTTATTTTATTTAATGCTCAGGTTTAATGCACGTTTAAATTGTTCTAAAAAGAAACATCAACGATCAAATTCCTCTAATTCACATGATTCGACCACATAATTTCCTCACACAATCCCACAATTTCATCCAAAACAAACCCACGTGGTCCACGCGAGAACAGACTCGCTTCTTCTCAGAAGCGAGGTCGCGTGCCACGGCGACTTATCTCACATTTTTTACACCCGTTTTATTTTCGGTCTGCGATATCTGCGATCAGCTGTGTCGGACAAGGCCTCGGGGGCCCGAGAGCTTCGAAGCCTCCGGGTCACGTACGCCACTGGCACGTACGACCGCCACTGGCTTCATTCATATTTAGCACCTGGCGTGCCCGAGCTTTCAACCCTTCGCCTCTGCACCCCCGATGCCCCTAAGTGGTGTGTGTGTGCTTTTTTCGGTCGCGTGACCCGCAAGTTCAACAGGTGGAATGTGCGTTTGGTTGTCGACAGTTGGCCTTGATGATGCTTTATTGGTCTGTAAGATGTCGTCGGTTGATGCTGGGTTTTTAATATGTAATAATCAATTTCGAATATGGTTTAATTTTTTTTTTTAATATAAAACTATACCCGATCTTCTTTTTACACGGGGATACGTTTCAGAGACTACCATATGAAAAAAAATGTATGGTGACCATACAAAAATTGGAGATAGGTTCCATCACTATATTTGGATAGAACTTCCATCCAAATGTACTCGTACTCAATAAAAAATGTGCGATGTGAAAATTTTCGCCGTGAAAAATCATCAAAAAACATCGGAATTTTTATTTAAAAACTATAATTACATACATATAATTATATCAGTATACTGGCCTGCGTCGAATCTTACCATTGTGACATAATAATACATATTTTTATTGTTTTTATACCGTGTTAAAGTGAAAAATCCGTGTAAAAAAAGTAATTGATTCATCTTTCTTGAACCGTGTAAAAAGAGGATTAGGTGTAGTGTATGTCTCATTATTGGTTGATTTTATTTTTTAGCTTTGATGATTTAAAAAAAAATTCTATAGTCTTATATTATATTAAATTAAAGAGTATTATATTAAAATTTAACATTTCCAAATTAGTGATTAAATCGATTGTATGGTGTTCAAAATTTCAGTTAGACGATAAGTCGTCCGGTCATAGATTAGATTAACCACTCGGTTAATTCTTATCAGCATCGATTTCGTAATGTTTTCCGTTAAAATTTTTTAATTCGAAACTTTTCCGACGTGAAATGTTAGGTTTGTTTGCGCACAACGAAAACGCAAGTCGTCGACGTTAGAAAAGACTGGTTATACAAGTTGGCTCGAATACACACTTTGACCTTGTAAATTGGTCGTTCAAGATTGTGGATCGGTCAAATGATTGCCTTACATTTCAGATTTTGGCTTTTCGAATGTGCATACCGATTAAGAATATATTAAACTTTACGATCGCACAGTTTTCGATGTACGAATACGTTTACGACGCGATAACAATATCGATAATTTAAAGTGTCGTTAAGTAGTTATTTTTATATTAATGGCGTGTCATGTATTTTGTCCTACTTTTCGATTGGGTATTCTGAGGTTTATCTTAAAAACAATAAAATGTACTAGCATTTATAATTATTGTATTTATTTTTAGTTACGTTTTTTTTTTAAACATATAGATATGGATATTGAACAAACGCTGAAGACAACTTTTTATTTTTGTTAGTTTTATTTTAAAGTTGGTTTATACCAGAGTATATAAAAAACTTTCGCATATAAAAAAACTATCGTATATAACTATATAAAACTAATAGTATAACTATAACTATAGTAAAACTAATATAAAACTATAGTATATAAGTGCCATCTACATATTATAAATGTGAATATTTAGTAAATACATAAACCATGTAAGGTTTTTTATGTGGATACATTAGCAAATTTTAAAATTTTATAGAAAATTGATTTATATATGTTTATGGTTCCCTTTAGTAAAAAAATATTTAAAAAAAACATGTAAAACTCCATTGTCTTTTCTTCCCGCTGCTGAGATAAAAGTATAATGGCGCCATTAAACCTTATCCATATTTATCATCCATTGTTCGCCCATAGTCATGACCCGAATATACCTTTTGTGGTTGATAACCGACATATAATACGTACAAAACATAAATTCGTTTGAAAATAAATATGTATTTACTGGTTGCACCAGCGGCGTTGGTCATGCAACTTGCATTGCAGTTCATTTGCAAGATCCACTCGGATGCGCTCGCTAAAGCATAATGGCTCCATTCTGCTGGCTTTATTGACATTACGAATGCTGCTTTATGTAACCCTAACGTCGTGTTATTGGTATCTTCCTCATTGTCGTGCTATTCAATAATCAATTGTTTCGTAAAGGTCGTTGCGAGATGGTCTACCTTAAAAACGATTCTATAATTATTAACGACATTGATTTAGTGTGTTGATTGATTTTATTTAATTTATTTAAGTGTTTTTTTCAATTAATTAAAACCTTTTTATTAATATCCGCTTTTATATTATACATTAAGGGAATTGAAAAATAATTCATCAATATGACGTCTATTACAAAATAAAGCCTTTTCAATATACTGACAGAAGTTAATACTTTTTTCATTATTAGCGTAATAAGAAAAAAATATCCCATGATGTATAATAGTTGGGTACCAAAAACCATCCCTTACCAACTTGGCAATGCATAATGGTTTCAGACCATCAGGCCACACATACATGTATAAACCACGCAAATTTTCGCTTAACTTCAATAATCGAGAGGAACCGTTTTACATAGTCAACTTTGGAAAATAATTCTTAAAAAAAAATCAAACTATCCCTTCCCATCATCCCAGACCAATCAAACCCGTATATAATAAACCGCACCATTCATCACTCAACTTCAATGAAATACAATCGAAAACTGAAACAAAACACATAAACGGCTCGTAAATTCTACAACAGTCGAAATTCCGACCTACAATAATCCGGCACAAAAACACATGAATGAATCCGCACACATCCTTATAACATAGGTGACAGCACACTTAACGGCCGGGTCGTCTGCGGGCAAAAACGTCCTCGCAGGGGTTATCCTGGCGTCGGAGCAGACGTCCGCCAGACGAGTCCTCACCCTCCTGAGGGACCCTCGAGGGATCCCAGGACCGAGGACCCTGAACCCGAACCCGGAACCCGACCCGGCTTTCCCTCGGGCTTCCCTCACTCCACGTGGCCCGCATTATTTCGAGCGGTTTAACTCGCGGCCGCCCTCGACGTTCGGTTTTCGCCGTTTGTTCGTTTTTATTTCGCTTTCGCTTAGGGTTATTGTGGTGTGAGGATTTTTTTGGAGTGTTGTATATTGAACGGTGCTGTTTATGAATGTTTGTGGTTTTTTATGAATCGGATATGGGTGGAAATTATGTTTAGATTTTAGTCGGGTCGAATGTATCGATTTTCACTGATCGACATCGAAGTTAAGATGTATGTAAAAAAATAATAATTTTATTAATTGTCGTTGGTTAAATAATTGAAATCGTGGCAAGAGAGAGTTTCAGTATTCAACTATATAAACATTTTCTTCTCTTTTCGTATGATCAAAAAAAAAACTCTTGAACTCTTGATTGTATTAGATAAATTTTGTTTTGCAGTGGATTTAATGTAGTCTTCATATGATTACGAAATACGACATCTTTATATGAAATGTATCGGTTCTCAATGACTACAGAAGTTTGTCAATTAGTGTGGTCAGTAGATCGCAGTGATTCCCTAAATTATTTAGCCATACCTCTGGTAACATTCAAAAAAACAAAGTCCTTTATCGAACCTTATAATGATGGATATAAAAATACGAACTTCACTTTTAAAAACACGTTATTTCCATTCAGTGACGAATTTACTTTGCTAGGGGCTTGAGTCATCAAATTTTTTGGAGCCATGATATAGGCAGTTTCATAAAATAAAGACGATTTTAGAGAAAACGAACGTTTTTATTTCTTTCAAAAAAATGATTGAATTTGTATGATGTACATTGAATTGGTATAGAAAAACTATAATAATTCATCGAAAAATTACTTTTCAAAAATGTTAGGACCTGAAACGGCGTTCTGAGGCGAAAGTCTCCACCGCCTACAGATAAACCCGCCACTGTTCCCATCAATGAAAACAAACTCATAACACAACTTCCACACGAATGAGTCACCACTCACCACGTCAATCGCCACATTCCGCACGCCCACTAATTTCCGCACTGTCGACACTACAATGTCAATGTCACGCATCCCCGACACGTGTTCAACGACCGCCAACAGGTGATCCTAATACATCCCCTCGGAGTGCGTCAGGTGACGCTCCTCAACGGGGTAGGGACAAGAGGAAAGGTCGTAAAGGGATTTCGGATCCCTCTCACCTGTCACTGCCAGTCCCCGAGAAGGCAGGCCCTTTACGCTCACTCCCGCCCACCCTTTCACGGCCCAACCCGCCCTCGGTCCTAAGCCTTGTTTGTAAACAATCCGCCCACACGGGAGTGCTCGTATATAAGATCGCATTCTATTCTGACCTCGGGCGGGATGTCCCTATTAATAGATAGATGTGCGATTTCGTTCTTTTCGGCAGGTTACGTGAAATGTCTCATCGTAAATAATGGCCGGTGGTAATGTGAATTAGTCGAATAAGAAATGTGTTATTGGTGCAATCTATGTTTAAAATTTTAATGAAATAAATAATCTTATATAACAGCGTTTCCAAAACTGTGGTACGTGGTTAATAGTTGGTGGTACGCGGAAAAAAAATCAGTAATGGCGGACTTACAGGAATGAATGATTTTCAAATATAAAAAATATACATATGTTTTGTAATTAATAAAATTATCTTAACTAGTCAAAGTCGACATAAATATGTACTATGATGATCGAAAATCCGGAAAAAACGAAAAAAAATTCGCCTGCGGCGCTATTTCTTTTTCAATATTTAAATATTCCAATTTTTTCGTTTAATTTTTACCGTAAAATTTTCAAATTATTATTTTCAGACAATTTAGATTTTTTTCCGTATTTTAAAATCATGGGGTAAATAAAAATCGGAAAGAAGGGTTCATAATAACAAATTGTTCCGGATTATGATTTTTCTTTCTTTATTTTCCTTGTCGCCGTACATTTATATAATAGTAAAAAAGAAAATTCGTTTTTTTAGTTTTTGACGGCAATTCTTATTAATCAAAAAAATATAGTTTTTAATGAAAAAAAATAATAGAGGGAAGCCAAGAAAATTGCTACGGTTCTGGGTGGTACAGTTTAGCGTAATGTACTACCAAGTGGTACGCGAATCAAAAATGGTTGGGGACCGCTGTTATATAAAATTTCTTTCATCGGTGTTTTTTTCGTGTCGAATTTCGCATCGAATGCAATTAAACGTCTCGATATTACATATGCAATTTCCACAACACATACACCGGATGTTCGCCCATAACGAAAACTCGCCAACACCGTTCGTTGCACTCGCATGAATTTTTACACGGTCAATGCAATCTGCAAGTCCAACTCGCACAATTTCCACATTCGATCAACACCTTTGACCCTCCAGTCCCTCGAAAGCGTTAAACAATCCGATCATAAATCACCGATTAACCAACCCCAACAATCATCCCGAAAAAACCGCCCCGGCGATAACAATAAATCGCTTCCGGGACACGGGAACACGTCCTCGACAAATCTCGGCCGGCCGATAAGCCCGCTCTTCCCTCGGGACGCGGCCCGGGCCTGCGCCCCCCGGGGGCCCCGCAACAAGTGGGGCGCAGCCGCCGGGGGCCCTAATGTGGGCGTGATATAATGCGGATCGGAAGTGCCCTCCCGTGACCGCGGACGGGACGGTGTTAACCTTTTGGCGGTCGATTTATGCACGGGTCGGGGCTTTTTGTGTTTTTATACGGGACGGGTTATGTTTCGGGTTTGTGGGTTGGTTTTGTGCGTTTTTGATGGACCTTTTTTGTTTGGGGGGTTTTTAAGGTTGCGATTTTTGTTTTGTGGATGATGTGTTGGGGATCGATTTTTGTTTTTTGAGCGTTGTCGTTGTTGTTGTTGATCGTTTGTTTTCAAGTGTATTTTTGGAGGGTTGGATATTTATATAATTAATTAACTTATTAATGTTCTCGCCGAATGTATGTTAACTTCAATAATAGGTAGAAACTGGCGCGTTTGACAATTGATCACGTGTTCAATACCTTACTTAATCCAACTTCGAGGATTTGGTATCGATATAGATAGAAATTAATGAAAAATTTATTCTTTATAATTAAATCTAATAAGTGTTTAAAAAACGATATATCGAATAAATTTTACTTCGTCTTGTTTCAATAACTTTACTTACAATTAGTCATAAAAAAATATCTAATCAAGATTTATATTAAATTACTAGCGGTAGTACCCGGCGTTGCCCAGTTTTTTTTTGGATTTTTTTCTGTTGTTTTTTTTTTCTGAAAAGTCATGATAACAGATAAATGTAAACTGAAAAAGCGAAACCAATCGATATTTTTATGAAGAATAGGCTGGTAGGCCTTTCAGGCCTACCGACTCGGCCCTACAGATAGGCTGACCATACGTCCCGTTTTCGTCGTGTCTTGCGTTTGTCCCGTCGTTTTCGTAAAATTGTTTGATTTATCCCGGTGGGCAAATATATTTTATCGGTAGTGTATTTTCTCAACGATATTAATCGAGGGAAATTTTCCGAACGTGTAACAATTTTTTTTATATAGGAAGGAGGGCATTTTTTTTCTGAACGTCCCGTTTTGGGTCCTGAAAAATATGGTCACCCTATGTAGCAATCTTCCTGGATGCGTAACAAACATATTTACAAAATTTCATCGTGATCAGATAAGCGGTAAAGGCGTGCATAGGACGTATACGGACATCCATACATACATTTATTTTTATTTATATAGATTAATATTAAAATGAAAACGAAACATAATTTAATATCACGCTTCATATTACGTAAATTCTTCAGTTTACATACTGAAATTTCACATTCACTAAAAATGTTCAAATATTCGTACTGAAATATTCCGCATACATTATTCACATTCAATTATCCAATAACATAGTTCAAACTCAAAATAACCGGAATTCTTCACATTCCCAAACCGTCCGCCACCAGATCAACCAACCATCAATCCAAACAATTCACCCGATCCTTGACCACGAAGTCGGCAACACCTACACTCGAAATGCCAACCCTTGCACAAACGGACAGCGCCCCACGCCCGCTCACCACCCCCAAACCACGCGGGCCGTAAATGTGGGTGGTGGGTGGCAAAACCGACCCGAAGCCACAGAATCCGCCCGCAAAAGCCTCCGCGATCGCGACCGGAAGCGTACCACGTGGTGCTGGTGCTGGTGCTGATTTTGCACGTGTTGAAAGTGCGGATTGCTGGAGTGCCGGGAATGGTCGTTTGCGCTTCGAACGGCGGTTGTCGATTGTATAATATAATACTATCAAGGATGGTTTTGCTGTTTTTTGGTATATTCTACAAACGATCCTTGATACTTTTTATTCACAGTTGAGGGTTGTAATTTTTCAATTCTCTCGTCTTCATTTATCTACTCGCGTTCCTTCAGCTCTTCAAATATGTACAGTGAAAAAGTACAGTTAATAGTATTGACTGAAGTCTGTTTCAGTTCTGTAAAATTATTTATTTTCCGTTCATTTCCAAAGAACCCTTAGCGGTCCAACGTTGCAGCGGGCACGACATTACATCTTTGGCGTTCTGGCAATGACATTTTAATTTCTTATATTGGCCTTGAATTATGTTCAATTTATTATTTTTTTTCATTTATTACATAATATAAATCCTATACATTATTAACTCATTAAATCTATTTGATTTTATAAGAAAAACATTATTTTTAAGCAAAGATTTCAATTTGATGAAAATCGTTAAAAATGTGAAATCTTCCGACATTAATTATTCTTATTTAATGATTATCATTTCAAAATATCCAATACTAAAATATAATTCGAATCCCGATAGTAATATTTTGATAAATAAAACTTCAAAAAAATTGCCTAGTAGTTTTTGTAGGAGATTTTAAAATAGTAAGTTTTTAATGAATATACTCAAATTAAAATTAAAGATTATCACTACTTTTACAATTTAAATGATTATATATTTTTTAAATAATTAGTTAAGATCTTATACTCGCTGAATAAATTTTTTGAAAAGGTCGAAATACGGTTTTTTTTTTTCATTATAAACTCGTAAGTATGAAATCCGAACACCGCCTGAAACCAACGACGAGCGGAAGCAGTACCAATTTGAAAATAAATTCGGCCGCTAAGGATTAATTCTCATACTCCACTAAACTTGTTATTTTTTTAGTTTATTTATTAACTTTTCTTTCAGTTCGTATTATTAATTTTAATTTTGATTACTATTTTTTTATTATTAATTGAATATTACAGCGGGCCGCCTTTTGCCCATGCCTGGTTAATACAGTGATTTATTTATAATATAAACCAAGCTTAGGAAAACTGCGACCCGCGAAACATTTTGTTTGTCGCCCAAAGAGAGTAAATATATTTGTAAAATTTTGTTTTTTTTACGGTAAAAAAATATATTGGCGGCCCTTCGCTCATTTTTAATTTTCAATGCGGCCCCACCAGCCAAAAAGTTTGCTGATTTTATTATAGTTTCGGTCAATGTTCTAATTTGATTCATTCATCCTCGAAACAATATACATACATATGTATAAGAAAATTCAATCCCTTATTTTTTTCAAATTATTCTTCGAACTATCGAAGGATAGTTATGTTTGAATCTTATTAAAACTCACCTTCTCACTCACTTATCTACACTGATTTATTTAATAGGCAAAAATCATTATCATCTCACGTAACCTATACGATAAACAAAAATATATTATTGAAAGTTCATGCATTTTTTCCTCAGAAAAATATCTCAAACCAACAATAAACGCGTTCATCTATTTTTCTCATTACATATGGCCAAATCTTCAATAATCAGCAAAAACAACACTTGTGCTGTTAGCTAAACTCGTCAATAAATCATATGACCACACAATGACAATTTAGTCACATTCAATAATTAATCAAACAATTTAATTTGTGGACACGATATCCTGTGTCCGCGCGCACAATACACGAGCCGAATTGATTGCGTTAACACTTTACCACAATTCGCGTTTATCACGCACCATGTGCCATTTATAAGCCCGACGAATCACTCATTATCAAATCATCGCAATCCACCGAATCATCGAAACGCCCACTATTAAACATACAAATATTTGAATCCCGCTTTGTTTTCCTACAAAAGCGAATCGGCGAATGCGGGTGCACATATCGCGTTTCGCGAATATCAAAACTAGCTCGTCGGTTAAAACGGTTTCCCTTCGAGCGGGGCATTCGCAAGATGGGTCCGGCATTGTCGTTTCCCTTTTCCATCTTCGTGTTTAGGAATTTCGTAAGAAGCACAACAATCGTTGCGTTGGTCTGTCGCCATCGAGCCAACAGAACGCTCGTGTGCTGCACGCTGTCCTTGGAGTCAATAATAGTGTTGTGTCGTTTATAACTCGCGGCTCGTTCCGATGACGATCACGTATCTACATAACACATTCAGATGTATTTTATTCACTGTCAGTTTCGTTCCTGGATCGTAGCTTTGTGTAATAATTGAAAATTTTTGTATATGATAAATATTATCAGATGATTGAGTAGCTGAGTTAATTATATTATATTATGTTATATAATAGGTTATACGGAATCGATAGCCAATTAACAACCCATTGTCGTACAAATACAATTGAAAATGTCTAAAATCTACGACCTTCTGCGTTATTGGATTGATTAAAAAATAATTCGAGGCGGCCTTTACTTCGTTTCCATATTGCTTCATCATAAATATGTGTTTGAAATTAATTACTCATTATTGTTTGTTCGCTTTGAACATCGTGCAATCCAAATAACATCGTATTCAACATGGATTCTCGCAGTTAAATTTGAACCGAACACGTTTCGCTGCCAGCTTTTATGCAATCTCATAATAGAATAATACTTTTTTTTATTTTTCGAAAACAGATCCCAAAAAAAAACTGGATTTCGTTATATAAATAACGCCGTTAAAGGGACCACCGGGATTTTCGCGTAGTGCCTCGCAGACGTATAACAAAATGCCAAGTCGCGTTATCAACGCACGGTTGAACTTCGTCGATATTTCACGCACTATTTGCTTTTCATTTTTCATAATCTTCAATTTTTCCATATAATATTTTATCGGCTCGTTTTTCGTTTTGATTATACGAGCGTTGGGAGCGTATAGGATGTCGGTCGTCCTTTACAAAACGGGCCCTGTGAAAAAAAAACGCATTGTAATAAATTATTATTCATATGCATGGTAATTACAATGGTACCCCGAGTCTTTTGTACCTTTTGGATTTTTTTACCGTGTCTAAAATTTATGTACAGATCATTTGAATGTAATAAAAATAAATGATTTCTCTTGTAAATCCAGTTTATATGCATCAAATGTTCAAGATTGTTTTTCTTTATTATTATTATTATTATTATTATTATTATTATTATTATTATTATTATCGGTCATATTAAAATGTACTTAATGATGCATTCGGTTGCACCTGTTTCCTTCTTTTAAGTCTAGTCTAATATGAAATTAGAAGATTATCTTTACCTGTATTTTATATCTACTTCGTTGTATTAAACATTTTGTTTTAGGGTTATCTTTATTTGTCTATTGTTAAGTGTCAATAATAACATTACGCAAAGTCCAAACTGAAAGCGAATTAGATAAAAACAAATCGAAGGTCGTAAACCTCGGTTTGTACTATGTAAAATGTGTAATGCCGTTCGCCTTGACGTAGACGTGATTTTTACCTGAATTCATACATTTATAAAATATTCCTCAGTCAATAATTATTGATTATGTTCTAGAAATAGTAGCAGACATGAATAAAATCGAATCCATATAATATTCTTTATGATCATTTATGAAAATAATGTTATTTGTATTACAATAATATTTTCTCATTATCTACTTTCGAATAGAAACGAGGATGGGAAATATGAAACGTGTTGTATTTATTTACAAACTAACGTTATTTTATTATCGTCAAATATACGATCTATTTCAATTCAATCAATTTTATTTATTAAACAATAAACTATGTCTTCATATCAATAGTATGTGATGACTTCTGATACGGCTTATAAATTGTGGCAAAATGACGAAGTTTAAAATCTAAATATTTTTGATTTTGATAAAAACTGAAGACTGACGTCACATTTACACATCGCTTTATACATCGGCAACTAATCAAAAACGGAAATTTCACATGCAAAATCGAATTCTGCACACAGCACCGAAGGACGACGTCTGCGAAAATCAGAGTTCACCGCCGGGCCTCGCATGGAAATGGAGTTTTCCGCTGCACCGGAGCCTCCATCGGAAAACAGGGGGTTGCGCCCTCCCGACCTCCGGGGGGCGAAGCACCCCCCAGGCGCCCCCATCTTGAGGGGCGGGCGTGTGCCCCGCCGTGGCTATCGATCGGACGAGTCGCTCGCCGCTTTTGATAAACTGTCTCTCGGGAATGTTAAGCTGACGGGCCGCGGTCCTGTCGAGTGGTGTTTGTTCGTGGCCGATGGCCGTTTGGTGTTCGCGGTGGATGAGGGCCTTTCGATCGCTTCTTGTTTGGCTTTGGGGTGTTGAAGGTTCGTGGTGTCTGGTTATTACATTCAGGTGGATGTGCGTTGATGAAACGTATATCGCCCGTTCGATCATCTGTGGCGTGTACGTGATTTGCGATTTACTTGTTGTTCTGATCAGGGCTGTGGAGTCGGAGTCGCGGTGTTTTGGCTGGAGTCGGAGTCGGAGTCGTGTTTTTTTTTACGACTCCACAGCCCTGTTTAATGCATATAAATAGGTGAGATAAGAAAATAACCTGATAAAATTAAATTTTTTTAGTCGGAGTCGTGAAAAATTCGAAATTGGAGTCGTGTTTTTTTTAACGACTCCACAGCCCTGGTTCTGATTGAAAATATTTTGAATATAACTAATAAATTTCTTATAAAATTATCGGTCATATAATTTTAAATAATATTTTAACAACATGTATTATACAATTGTATGATATACAAAATATGTTAACTTAGAACCGTACCCACCCACGCAATCAATGCAAATTTGTACAATCTGTTATTTCCTCGTTTACTCACCGGTTTACATAGTTTTTTTTTCCGTTAAATTCACACGGTAATGATCGCTTTTACAAAGTAATTATCACGTAATGGATTATCCCTAGACCCCGATAACACTTCCTCACCCCATTAATACCCGTTTCTCATGTTTACCAATTACAACCGCTCGAAAATCTAACAGAGAAAATTTATATAACAAATAGTTACACGCCATCACTGAATCGCTCCAATATTTTATCAATAAAAATCAAGTCGTCAAGCGGGACTGCATATTAAAAAAAAACAACAACCTTCGTATCCTAAATACGCAATCACCAATCTCCAGCGTCCATCGCGAACGGGGCCCCATTCCGAGGGGGGCCGGGGGTGCAGCCCCGACTGATAAGACCCCGCGGGGGGCTGGGAGCGTAATGGGCCAACGGGGGCCCCCGATTGGGCCGGCGGGGGCGCACCACCCCGTGTGGGGCTCACAACACTGATACGGAACGTTTAATATTGATCGACCACATTTCTGGTTTGATAGCGCGCGGTGCACGTCTCCAATTTTTAGGTATTAGAACTGTGCGTTTTTTTGTTGAAATTTGAAAAAAAGTGAGTTTTAAATATTTGGATGAGTCAAATGTTAAAATTTATCGATTGCAAAAAAATCTTGCTGGTTTGCTAATTTGGAACATGTGTTTTTGTGAATATTCGCGTTGTGTGGATTTTATACAGATCGGAACACATGTACAACACTTTACATGCAATAAAATTCATCCGTACAAGATCATATTAAATTGTACGAGAAAGAATCTCAAAAAATTCTCTTTCGTGTCATCACGACTCTCAAAATTTTGAAGGGAAATTTATATAATACATTGTTGAATCGCAAGTTATTATATTTTATATGTAAATAATTTTTTTTTAAATTCATTATTTTCTTACTTGGAATGTTGGCTGTTCTATAATAATAAGGGCCTGACACAAATAATAAAAATCAATACAATATACTCATTACACGTATATCAATCGCACTTATCGTTTGCATAGGAATTGAATTTCCAAAAAATCTATATTCTTTGATGATGCGATATGCAAATTCGTCCCATATAAATTACTTCGCTAACTTCCTCCGATCACTCGCTTTTTAATTTAACTTCTTCAATTTGTTTACAAATTTTCATTGCAATCTTCAAGCACGAAACAAGATCCCAAATGTTATTTTAATCATATTTATTGAAACTTTAAATTACAATACCCATTATAAATACGACTATAATACAGTTCAAAATATATCGTTCTTGTAGTAAAATAGTTTTGTTCATTATTCAGTCGGTAATTTTCCAATTTATCGAACGCGTTCATATATAAAGTTTCATAAAAAATTAATTTTCAAAAACTTACTTATATATTAAAATTGTCGAAATTCTTTAAAACTTTCTCAATAACTTTCCATATAATTTAAAATTTCAGAGATTAACACCCTAAAATTTTTCATCGACAACCTTAATTCCCCGAGTCATTATCCTAAATCATCGATACATTCACATTCAATCCTTACAGTCAAATTGCCCGTTATAATTATTTCGTGAAATTGCGCTCGACATACTCATATAATACTTTATTATCTGAGAACGAAACACGCATACTCGTGAACTTGTTTACTTAACGATAAAATTTGTTTGTCCCGATAACGGTAAGGGCAAAGTTTTATTTGCTCCTAGATTAAGCGTCGCACGAGTGCTTAATTTTTCACTCGAACTGCGTAATCATTGTCGAAGAGGTAAATTCAAAATTGAAAACGCGTTTTGATTTCCGACACCGGTCGATTTTTAAACGTTGCGCAGTTATGGCGACGAGCGCACAAATGTGCCAATTTGCATGAAAATAGTCAGTGCACGTTAACGTCTCGATTGTTACATTGTTAAACCAATTGGTTAACATCTCACATATCCTTTTGACCGTTAATAAATAACAAGAAGCGTACCGTGCGATTGCTACACACAAACATAGCTCGATGTCGTCGGTTTGACATACTAAATTTGTAGTTGTGATTTAGGTTTTTTTTACCGTTTATCTGATTGGTTTTGACCTCAAATTAGATTTTACGCAATAATCTTGTTTTTTTATCGTAATTTTGATATTTTTTTTCCATTCGAATATTCGATTTGTATAATTGAAAATTATTTAAATTTATATAAATCGTACATCGCTTATTCGTGTATGATTATCGAAAATATTTGATAAATTATGAAGATTATGCAAAGCACAAATTTCAACGCGACCTCAAACAAATAAAAATATGTACAACAAATTTCGATTAGCTCCTATTCTACCAAAATTTAAAAATATTAATCTGATCAGATATGCCGCACAGATTAATCTGATAATATCAAAAAAGTTCGAGAAAATAACATTTTTTTGCAACTTAAAAAACCCTTCCGTTTCTTCCGCTTCAATTATATATTCTTCCTAGACACAATAACGATGATGGATGACTGATTTGACGATTGTTATTTATTTTGCAGAGTTATCGCGGCCGCAAGTCCGCGCTCGGTTCAGTGGCGGGCGCTCCACCCCCAGCTGGGACTCCGCCCTCGCGCTCTCCTGCGCCCCCGGCGCCCCCAGCGCCTCCGCCACCACCAGGCTCCAGTCCGCTGCCGGCCCCAGGAATGAAGCAAGACCACCACGCCACACAGCCAATGGTGAGTTTTTATTTTTTATTAAAAAAATATTCTATATTTTTTTAAGATGGCGCAATTTTTTTGAACGTGTATGTACCATATTTTCTATACGATTCGATTGGAAGAAAATTATTTTCTTTTCAAATATGAAGTAAGAGATATCCCGTTTTCAAAACTGACGGTTTTGTTCAATAGAATATTTATGTACATCATTTCCTATGTTTATAAGTATGTTATTATAAATACGTTGTTGCATACTTGGTTCAAATTTGCATTAGTTTCGAATTCATGTGGGAATATTTCGAACGTTTTGTACCCGAATTCGTTTTATAATGTTAAATCAACTAATATTTTATCAGCGTTTTTTACTTTTCACTTGAATGCTTTCATGAATGTTTCGTTTTCATATGCATCGACGTGAATAAACGAAACCTTACAAGGCATCGTATATTTTTTTACATAATATTTTAACCAAAAGCCCTTTTCACAAACACCTAGATAATTTTCACATTTCCTTCCTAAAAAAAAAAAAAATATATATTCAACTTCACAATTCATTTATAGAAATTTTCGATATATTTTTCGAAAAACATCTATTTTTCTCGTTGCCTCTATTACACGCGGGAAAATGAAGTAACAAAATAATTTAATCAATCCTCTCCCCCTCCGGACTTTGGCACTCCTCCTCTCGCTTACCCTCTACCTCCACCCCATTCCTCCCTCGTGTTGTTTTGTTTCCGTCCGAGAGGGACAGAGGACGGCCGCTGTCCTTTCTGGTGCTGAAACAGAAAAGAGACGGCAATCGAACTCTCGTCCCTCCGGAAAATCTACGGTGCGCTTCGGCAAACTTTCGTATAGTTCATCCGATGCGAATTTGCAAAGCTGCACTTGTTCATAGTGTCGGATTCGTTTACGGTTTGTAATTACGATTTTTTTTTTACAAGTTGCTCTCTCTGAATTTTATTTATAGTTCGTATTTTTATTTATTTTTTTATTATTATCATATACGTTTCGTGTGATATCTAATACAGAAGGAATTATAAAAAAAATTATAAGATATTAAAAACATTTCACAAATAGTATTTAGCTAGATAATCTAACCGTGTACTAGCTGCATTGTGTGTCACTTTATAATGGATGGGAATTAGTGCGTAACTTGTTCAATATATGTATACTTTTAGCATAAATGCAATATTCATGTATTTTTTACCAAATTTTAATTGATCTTAAATTCCAATTTCTTGTTTCTTTTGAAAATATAGAAATATTCATGAGTCGCTTTTGTAGAAAATAAATGTATTTTTTTTTCTATTTTTACATTCTATCGGAAATACCAAACGAGCTTATCTGTACTACGCGACCAATGACAAAAAAAAACAACCTTGCTTCATAAACCGGAAATTCCTTCACACTATTTTCATCACTCGTTAACCAAATCAAAACAATATAGTCTTCTTCCCTTCTACTTGAAAAAAAAAAAAACAGTATCGATGACGAATTTTGTCCATTTCGATCGGACGCACTGTACGGTCTGAGAGCTTACTTACATCGAAGCGCACACGTGTAATACACTTTCAATGTGTGCTATTCGCCGGTTATATATGCACATGCACCATGCAGTTGAATGTGTGAGCCACCATTTTCACGTACAACGTATGTATGCATGTGCACATGAATATTTATGTATGCACCTTTGTTCGCGGACCATCCACGTACGGATGCATGTACGAAAGTTTACAACACAATTTCGAATTATGTTACGGATGCATTTTCACCATAGACCGCATGTATAATATTTTGATCGTATTTAATAATTTTTTTTTTAATATTTGCGAAGATATATGCAAATATTTCACAGCGGTTTCGTGTTTATTTTCGTGCTCGTTGTTTGATCTTGTCGGATTATTTGAACGTCATGCTTCGAGCCGTTAAACCTTCAGTTTTGCGACGTGCAATAATTCCTGCACGCTGGTTTTCATCACGATCCAAATTAGAAGCTTTTCCTTCGATAAATAAATGTTATGTTCTATATACGGACTTGTCTTTATTTCGTTGTATTATATATAGCGATTTTTGTATGGTAGTTCCGGAATTTAGATTGAATTTCGATCATATGATAGTGGAAATTTTCAATAACTCAAAGGCACAATGGAATGCATTTGTTCGATGAGTGTTAGTGAGTTTGCTGAATGAAATGAATCTGCAATGTGGTATATTTTCGCATTGTGTGCACTTGTCGGGTCGTGAGAAATTTATATGAAAACTTGTCCGGAAATACGCCGTTCATAGACCGTCTAATAAAATAGCTTTCCTTGATTATATAGGAGAATTTATTAAATGCATTTCGAAGAAAATTCTATCGGTCTTTGTGTAGGTGGTATTTCATAATGTTCTTTATGTGAAATGATAAGAGTTCAAAATAATCTAAATTGATAATATACCTCGTTCATCTGGAAAATTCAGTTATTATAATGAAAATTGCGAAAGACTCAGCTCGTTTCCGTTCTCATCGAAGTTTTGTGGGTCATTTTTTGAGTAAAGTGCAAATGAGGAAAATTTTATCTCCTTTATACTTTGCATCTTGAAAATCTTGGCTGATAAGCAACTGACTCAAATGTCAGATCTTGAGATCCTTGTTTATGTACCCACATTCCCAAAATCTCATATACACCTAAACACTTCTAAATCGCTCTGCACTTTTTATCATGACTAACGAGAGTTATTAATTTCAGATTATATCAAATCTTATAATTTTTTTAAATATGTTACAGATTATAAATTATCATTCGATTACACAATTCGATATAAATTTACTTTTTCAATGAATCATTTACCTTAAATAAATGGATTATAATATTATATTATAGTTGATTTGATACATATAAAAAACATTTAAAAAATATAACTTTTTAAACATAAATAAAAACCGTTTCAAAATATCATCTGATGCGAATCTTATGACCAATTGAATTAAACTTCAAATCCTCAAGACCTCATTTATGCAACGTCGAAACCTCACTTCAACTCAAGCACGCTTTTCCCGAACATCGCACGTTTGAAACCCTCAAGACAGAATCACCAAACACATTTAACTGATCTTCCGCAATGGACTCGCACACTAACCACAATAAAAACCTCAACTCGACCCACTGCATTTGGATATAAATAATATCATTCTAAATAGACAGATTTTAAAAAAATCTTCCATAATAAATCAATATGCATGTATTCGATTCGACAACCTTTACAAACCTCAAATATCCAAGTCTTTAGTACTTTAGTCTATCATCAAAACCGCGGCTCAATCTGACCGCACTTTCGCCACATATCACACACAAGAACCGCTCGAAACCGACATCGTCCGCTGCAGGCTCATCAGGTCTTCCTAGATGGGGGCCAGTGGGGGGCGCAGGCGTCGGGCCCTGCGCCCCCCAGCACGGCGGCGGTGTACAACATACCTTGAATCGATCTTGGTCTGACGTGACGGGGTGCGCAATAGCCGGTGCGCGCTGCACCTACCCCAACGTGTATTCACTTATGTATCGGCCCGGGGAGGGGTGGGGCGGAGGGGGCAGTCTACGGGGGCTCAGCCCCCCGGGCCCCCGTCCCGCCGATAGGGGCGCTCCGCCCGAAAACCTCCGAATTGCATCGCCGTCTCCGCTCCAGACCCCTTCTCTTTGTGGTACTGGGTGGTCCGGAAATTTTGTATTTTGTGATCGTTGTAGGTGCGAATTTTTTGTTTTTGTAATCGTGCCGATGGATGGATGGCACGTTTCTTTGGAGTTGTTCGCTCGGAAATCATTCGTAAGTGATGTTTAATGACATTGTATATGTTGGCAATTTGATTGTTTGATTTTATATAATTTTCTGTAATTTATGCCGAGGCTGAACGTAATTACATTTGAGTTGGTAATATTACCGTATCTCGGAATCATTGATGCTTATAAAAAAAATGTAATAATTCAATACGCACATCCGTTTCTTTTATTTATAATCTGGCTTTTATGATATTTTTAAGCTGCGCAAACGCTTGATTTTGATTCAAAGCATTTGAATTATCCATACTTAAATTTCGTTTATCTATAGTATAAATTCTATATAAACAGAAACTCGCGTGCAAAAACCACACTATTTGAACATGCATTTTCAAATATTTTGACTTTCGATTATTTACTATCTTATCAGATAATTAATTTTCTCAAGAAATTTTCGTAGCAACTCACCGAACACAAATTATCCTTATCTCCATATATAATATTTTAACTAACAAATTCGTATAAGAAATGCATATTTTTCAAGCTTTTTATTAGCTTGCTCTGAGGCATAGGTTTGTTAGTTTGTTATTTCACATACTCTCAGTCGGATATTTCAACAAAAACTAATTAACTTCGAACAGTCAACAGCAAATCCGAATCGACATCCTCCCATCGCAAGCTCGTTACTCCAGCAATCACACAACTCATTACCGTTTCACAAACACGCGTTTCTTGCAACCGACGTCGCATTTCCGAGGCGTCAGGTCCTGGAGCGCGCGCCCCCGCCCCCGCCCATGGGGGCCCCTGTACCCCTGGCCGACGCCCCGACGCCTCCGCCCGCCACCCCCTGCCCCTCTGCGGTGTTTTTAATCAGACAGCCTTTACAGGCTATACGTATGTATGTATGTATGTACGAAGGAAGGAATGTGTGTGCGGGAGCCCGCTTTTGTACCGGGATTACTGTACGGTGGGTGGGATGGGGTGCAGCCGTGTCCGTACATTCTGCATATCGCGTATGCATAATGCAAGTGCACGTGTCTACTGTTGGCGATTATTAATAACGCACTCCAATGCATCTATAAAGGATTGTTTGAATAGGCTTGTTTGGAGCAGGTAGAATATCGAATGCATTTGAATTTCGTCGAATATTTGTTTATACGGTAGCCTCCTACGACGCGTTTATGTAATATAATATATCGTCGAACGATCACGATAAACGTGTATGTTATAAGTAGGGCTTGCAATTTACCGTCAAATTCCGATTACCGGTAAACGGTAAATAATTGGTCTCGTTACCGGTTTTTTCCGGTAATTTACCGGTAAATAAAAAAAAAATGATGTAGATTAAAGTATGATTGTATGTGGCTACTTTTACTAAAAAAAAACAGTGTCCTTGATTGAAACCTAAAAATTATATGAAATATATGTATACAAATCCATGGGGGGGGGGGTATGGAAATCCATCATATGTTACAAATAATGTAACTTTCGGTGCTGAAACTAGAATAAATAATTACTGGTGCTCACACTCATAAAAGCACCCTTTCAAATTTTTTTCTGCATTAATATGTCTATATCTACCCTTAATTCGCAATAAAACCGTTTCCGGTAATTACCGGTAATTTTTTCAATTTACCGGTAACACATTTTGGGCGGTTAACCGATAAACCGAATTGCAAGCCCTAATCACAATAAACGTGTACATATGTATAAGATCTAAAATCAGAAAATGGTACAAAGTAAAAATTAAAACGTTGAATAGTATACAAATATCCACTTTGCGAATTAAATTGCATTTACGGTGATGCAATGTAATGGTACTAGTAAATTTGAGCGATTCGATTGATTTAAGTGACAATACAGCCGCCCGATGCACTGAAAATGGAAAAAAACATTCAATTCGTTCAAATCGCCAATATCGAGTCCACGCACATATAACTAAGAAACCCCTGCTGTGTGATGCATTTGAATTTCATCGATATTTTTTTTACGAATATTCTATTACGCCTTATCGCGTCAATCTGGGCGACCTTCACGATCGACCAAGCACGAGATCCGAAAGCACCCCGGGACAGATCGAAATCGACAACCGACAAGGGCGGAAGGGTATCCGAATAAAAAATCCGCCCCCGCCACTGCCGCTCTTCCATTACGTGGCAAATGAATCGTGGCGGAAAACGCTGACGATGCCGCTGAACCGGAAAACGCAATTTGCGCGCCGCTTTTCCCGGAGTTTTCCCGCTTTTCCGAGTCGCCGCCAAGACACAAAGTGGCCGACGAAGGTGCCAATGGCGACGGACGATTGAACCGATAATTTTGTGGGAAATATGTAGTTTCGGCTTTCAGAATGTGTAGAGAAATACGAGTTTTTTGTTTTGTGAACGCATCTATTTGGTATCAATTTTAGAATTTTTATGTCAAGTAATATTTTAAAATTATTTTTTTATATTCGAAAAAATAGATATTTCGCAACGACAGAGTTGTCTTATCGATCACAGTGTGCATTCTACGTTTTGTATTGGATTATTCAATATTCTTTTCATTGAAAATTCCAGTAATACCATGCTTTTAAAAGAATAAATAAAGAAAGGTATTCCTGGTAAGCATATTTTCTATTGTGTTCAATGGGATCGTTTCCAATATGCGTTTTCGCACAGTAGATTGTCGTAATATGAAAATATGGCTATACGTCATTATTAGTAAAGAATATCGTTTTGACGAAAATGCCATTATAAGTTTATGCTTTTCAACAGTTTTCCGACTAAAAAAAATGTTCATGAATTTAAAAGAAGGAAAAATCTCCGGGGTCTGATTTGACGACCTCGGTGTTTCCCCAGGTAGTCATTGTCTGGCTTTTGAATTATATAACAGTCGAATGTCTGGTTCGCTCAGCCTGTGTCCAGAGTCCAGACATTTCGTGTAGATGCCCTTTCACGAGGTCATACAAAGTTTTTCCTAAAACTTCTTTTTTTACATAGTTTATCTTGTTACAATTATTCATCTGAAAATACTTCTTCAACTTTTGATGAAAACTATTATATTTTTAACTAAATAATATTATCTGAATCCTTTTTTAATATAGTTTTGTTTGTTTTCTTTTATAGGCTCCTATGCCATTTTATGCTGGTGATCCCAACAGATTTCCAACATGGCAAGCTGATCCTTCACAAGGTTAATATCCTTTTTTTGATAACTTTTTGAAAAATCATTAATTATACCGGCTAATTTTAATCTTGTTTTGCAGGTTGGCAAAATCAGTTCATTCAACAGTTACCTCCACAAGCCGGACAGACAACGTTAGATTATCCCAACAACCATGCAGCTGGCTATTCAAACTCCACACATCTATATCAAACGACGCCTACATATACCGTTCAAAATATCGTTCCTAACGCTTTCGACAGCGCCGCGACGGCTTTCTATCCCCAAAATACGTCCGTCCAAGTGTTGCAAGCGCAAAGACCACCATCGAACTCTAGAAGCGCGTACTCGCATGGTCCAGTTGCACCCGCACCTTCGGCGTCTCCAGCACCTCCACCCGGTTCCAACACTGGCCTGCGCAATGGAACAAGCCAATATAATAACGACTATCAACACTCGCAAAGTTTCACTCCGCAGCCGGCGACGACGCCGACCTCTCTAGACCCACCTCCGCATTCCAGACCTGCATCTGCAGGAAACAATACACCTTATCAAAATGGACAAATTACACCAGTGTATAGCCACGCGGGATCTCTAGGCAACGCAATGACACCACAGCCTACTCCACTTTATACACAGTCACCAGGTTTTCCTCCAAATTCTGGCTGTGCACCGACTGGTTTCAGCACTCCACCTGCTACTACAGCAGCCACTCAAGGAGATGCTAATTATTCTCCTGTGAATGGAAATAATGATTCAAGGAATTCTAATGGTCGACAAATTCACA